>CADDXX010000127.1:1721973-1736511 GCA_902810485.1 Alauda arvensis | reverse complement strand
CGGCACCCCCGCTGTCCCCGCTCCGCCCCGCGACCCCCGAGCCCGGCACCGGGCAGGGGGTGACGGCAGGAGCCCGTCCCCGGGGTGCTCTGGCAGCACCGGGAGGAGCCGCTCGGGGGGCCGCGGCACTCCCGGAGTTCTGCCGGGTGATGCTGCCCGGTCCCCGTGTCCCTGTGAGCCGGTGGGACGGGGACAGGCGGCGTCAGCCCCGCACCCCAACCCCAGGGCCACCCCTTCGCCCTCCCCGCTCCTTCCTCCTGCTGAGGGGAGCAGCTGGGACGTCTCAGTTGCGGTCTTTTCCCGCAACTCGGAGCTGGCTCTGTCCTTCCCACCGGCCCCGCTCCATGGCCAGCTCCGTGCAGTTGTCCCCAGCACGGGGTACAGAGAGCTCACGGCCGGCCAGCGGCGCTGGACACGGGCCGAGGCGGCCGTGCCCACGCACACCCGCACGCTTCCCGCATCCCCGGCAGCTCCGAGCATCCGCCGTTCCCGGAGCTGGCCGGGGCTTCGCTCCAGCTGCCGCTCCCGGGCTGCTGCACGGGGGACGGTGCCCAAAGTTTCCTTCCTAGCAGCAGGAAAACCTTTTTTAATAGAGGGAAGCAGAGCGGCGGCCTCGCAGTGCTCATGCGTGGCGGCCAGCGCAGCGCAGCTCCGCGCCCGCAGCGAGGGCTCTGTCCCTGCCCTTTATCCTTCCCAGCCAGCGCTGGGTTTTCAGGGACACGGAGCCGGGGGACACGGCAGCAGCGTGTCACCTGCCTGGGGCTGGGGGACACCGGGACCCTGCGCTGCGGGAGGACTCGCCCCCGACGCGGGAGCAGCCAGAGCCACTTTTTCCGAGAGTGCCGTTAATGAATGGCAGGAGGAGCCGACGGGGCGGCTCGGGAGCGCTCGGGAAGGGGTTCAGCCCCGGAGCTGGCGGCTCTGCACGGACCCCCCCTGCCCAGAGCGGGCAGCCCCGGCCGCTGCCGCATTTGAAGTCGCTGGGTGAGGGCGGCACCAAAGTTTCGCCGGGTTTTGCTCTTGTTTGACAGCGATTTCAATAATAAAGCTGGAGGATCCTGTGGCAGCAGGAACCCCGGGGGGCTGAGCATCCCCTGGGGAGGGGCGGAGTGGGGGGGCGGCATTCAAATCCAGGAGATTTGAAATCCAGTGAAGACTTGGAAAAAAAAAACTGCCTGATAAAATGCGAAATCGTGCTCCTGGGTTTGCTCTCCGCGGCTTTTTGCCCCCGTGGAATTAGCAGGCGTCTGRGGAGGAGGTCACGGCGCTGTGCATCGGGGCAGGCGTGGGCCCATCCTTCCCTAATTTATTTTTTCTTAAAGGAAAATAAAAATTCCTTTATTTGGCAACTCCTGCATGAATCARGTTAGCATTTCACAGCTATTTAACACCTGGTTGCAGCTTCTGCGGCAGAAGCGATGATGCTCCACGCTCGGTACCCTCTCCGCRTGGCGGGATCTGCCCCTTCCCGCAGGCGGGCACCAGCCGGGTTTGTTTTCCCTGCGTTCCAGGCAGGGATTTAAGGCAGGAGGTGATTTGCGTGACTTTTTCGGGGGGTTCTCCTGGCCCTGCCCCGCGGAGTGAGCCCCCAGCTCTCCCCCCAGCCCTCCCCCAGCGCCGCCCCTCGCCCCGTCCAGCTGCCATTACGGTCGGGTGGGAATCGACTCAAGTCCTTAAACCCCAAGAGTTAATCAAAGTGCTTTGAATATGTAAATGCTGAGTATTGTTTATCATTGCCTAGAGCTGATACAGCAGTTTTCCTGCTCAAAGCCCCGTTCAGATGGGAGCTCA
This sequence comes from Alauda arvensis, assembly GCA_902810485.1. Taxonomy (NCBI): domain Eukaryota; kingdom Metazoa; phylum Chordata; class Aves; order Passeriformes; family Alaudidae; genus Alauda; species Alauda arvensis. Next base: position 1,734,720 of record CADDXX010000127.1, on the reverse strand, counting down.
TGAAAATTCACAACAGCCTCGCAAATAGGTGATGGGGATTATTACCCCCGTCTTCCAAATGAGCAAAGGGAKGAAGAGCAGCGGAGTGATGCTCCCCGTGGCAGCGGGAGTCGGCGATGGAGGTCAGTGGTGGTCCATCCCAGTAGGTGTAAATCAGCTCTTGCTTCGCTTGCCCCGGGTTGTCGGGGCTTCAGAAGCTGCTGGTGGTGCAGCCCTTGATGGCCGGGTGTGACACTCCCTTAAATATACACCGTGTTGGCACCAGGAGGGGAATTCCACGCAGGCAACACACAATTTTCCATGAGGTTCTTCGGCAAGACCTCGAGCAATGAGTGTTSTGTCAATTAATACAACAATGGGCGTGCTGGGGATGTGTGGGAGTGCAGGGGAGCGAGGGCAGGGGAGGGGGCTGTGCCTCGTGGAAAGGGGAAAAAGGGTCTGGGGGTCTCCGTAGGACCCCCTGGGCACAGACATTCCTGGCAGGCTGGGGAATGCCAGGATGGGGAGAAGGCAGGGACTGCCCCATCARTCAGCTCCTGGGGCACTGCAGAGGGGMCCATGGGGCTGGAGACCCCAGCTCACTCCAAACCCATCCACACCTCCAGAGCTCATCCCAACGTGCTTCCCACCACATTCCCGGGGGTCAACCTGTTGACACCAATGCCTGGAAGAGTTTYTGCCCTCAGCCCGAGCYGAGTGCCTCTGCATGCAGGGAGATGCCCCAGGTTTGGGYTCCTGTTGTGCAGGGCAGCCGACCCTGCAGGCCCTCCTGCCTCRTGAGCCGTGCCTGCGGCAGAGCTGCCAACCTCAGGGGAGGCTGGGGGACAGCTGGGAGCAGGACGTGTCTCAGCCAGCCAAATTTAATCCTCCTACGTTAGCAAGGCTTAAAATAGGCTCCCTGCAGCATCGATGAGGGTGGTGGAGTTGGCCTACTCCAGCCCTCCCAAGTATTTTGGGGAAGCAGGGATGGCTGTTTTGCAGACAAGCACAGCTGGGAGGAACTGAGCTGTGCTGTCAGGGGGTCCTTTGCTGAAGCCATTCCAGGAATTAAACACACCTTGTGGTACCTTCACCCTTCTAACTTCCCTCCACCACTTCTCAGGGTGCCACCTTCTCCCTTGCCATTCCTCCACAGCCCTTTCCTGCTCTCTCCCATGATCAGAGGATTCACTTTTCCCTGTACCTCGTGGAAATGATCCCTTTTGGTTAAGCCCAKCTTATACTCCAGTCTTGACCCCCGCTCCATCAGCTGCTCACAGGAGATGCCATCCTGAGAAGTGGTTGGCCAGGCCATGACCTGAGCAGAAAGCCATGGAGAAGCCCTTGGAGCAAGGCAGGTGTGGTGACACACTCAAGGAGCCATGCTGGGAACTCTGGAGACATGGAGGTATCACCCAGTGCTCATCTCGTGGAGAGACTCATCCCATTGTCCCARGTGTGCTGGCTGTCTCCTCAGTGCTGGATGTCCCACGGTGAGGGACACCCAGGTGTCACTGCCYTGGGCAGGTCCCAGCAGCCCCTGGGCAGGGCAGGATGGTGGCTCCAGGAGAAAAGGTTCCTCCTGTACATCACCACTGCAGGCTGGGCCATGCAGGGGCTTGGGCTGTGTGTTGGTGGCTCCTGGGGCCCAAGCTTTGGTGGGGTTTGGGGGCTCCTGGGAGATTGCTGCTCCTAATCCAGCAGTGCCTTTGGCAGTGGTCATTGGTGCAGCTCAGTCACCGGTGCTTTATCCACCCCACAAGCTCTGCTGGCTCCCTGCCACAAGACCAGCTCTCCATCCCCTCCTGGCCAGAGGCAGGGGCTCCCCTCGAGCCCCACCCCGTGCCTGCCTTGCCGTGGTGCCTGGGGGTTTAAAGCCGCAGCTTTCCCGTTCCTCCTCTCTCCGTGCAGCCTCTCCGTGGGCCCACGCACCAGCTGGGCCCCCCACCGTGCTCCTCCCACCCGCCCTGCTGTGCTGCCTGCTGCCTTCCTGCCTTCACCTGGCGGGGCCAGCCCTGCGGGGAGAGCGGCCAGCACAGGAGTGATGGGAGAGGCCCCATCTCCCTTTGTGATCCCTGCTGGTCTGCACCTACCTGGTGGAGCCCTGAGTGAGCTGCCCATTGACCATGCTGTGGGCATCCCCTCGGGGRATCCTCTGGAATGAACTCCCTTTGGCAGGAGCACAACTTCCTCAGGAAAGAGTGCGAAGGCAAATTCCTGTGCTGCCCTGAGCTTTGCCAAGCTACCTGAGCTGGGAGCATTGCAGGGTCGCACCAAGGCAGCAGAACCCCCGGTGTTTGCCACTTTGCTTTTCCCTGCACATCCCCAAAGGAGGCCTCAGGGCTGTTAAAATCCTGATTCACCTGCAGCCCAACCACACCTGCTCCCATCTGCATCCATCCCCCCCAGCATGACACAGTCCTGTGGCAGTGGGACCTGTGGGCCCTGCCCTGCCTGCCCAGGGTCCCATGTCACTGCTGGGGCTCCAAAAGAAAACAAAACTCCCAGTAAAGCCCCTGGCTGTGCATCTCTGTGTGGAGGAAGGGTCTTATCCTGAAGAAGTGGTGGCACATCCGTTGGCTGAGCTGGCAGTGATGGCCATTCCTCCATCCTTGCTCCAGCCCCTTGTCCCAGCCCCGAGGGGCTCACACAGCTGCACTCATGGACCATTGTCCTGTTCCTCATGGATCTGGCAGCTGTTGTGATGCAGTGAGGGTGGAAAAGGAGTCWGCAGGGGATAGAAGGAGCTGGTGAGGGAAGCTAAAGGATACAGGAACTCCCTGAAACATGGAAGAAAAGGAAAAGGGAGAGGGTTTCTCCATAGCAGTGACAAAAAATGGGAAATGAGGGGCATAAGTGCATTACTAAGGAGAACTGGTGATGGTGGATATTCCCATTTGTACTCAGAAACCCACTGGGACACRASAGCTGTTGAGCTGTTGTGCCAAGACAATCCCAAACCAGCAGCTTTCCCATCATCTGGACATGGGTACCAGTGGGAGCCTCAGCCAGAGGCACACGTGGAGTGCTCGGGACATGCACAGCACACTGGTGGCACTGCAAAAGAGGAGCATTTCACCAGCACTTCAAGGAGGGTGTGGGACATCCTTGCTGATGAGCTGCACAAATACAAAATGGGAAGGGGAACAGAGGGGCCCTGACTGAGCAAGAGGGGCAGAAGAGCAGCGTGGTTTGTGCCAGACCAAAACCATGGAATAGCTCTTGTCCCATCCCGAGGAAATCCCATCCTGCTGGAGCCAGAGCACGGGTTGGCAGCAGGAAGGCGGCTGCCAGGACGGGCTTCCACAAGACTTCCTCTCTCCTGGCCCTTCGTTAGGGAATSAGGAGTAACGAGATGGAGGCAGCGGAGAGGAAACGAGCGCCCAGGGAGCCGCCAGGGGAGCTTCGGGGCTCTGCCCTGGCCCTGTTTGCTCTTGTTAGTGGGGAAGGAAGCACAGGCACACACTGGCAGGAGAGCCATGGCTTGGGGGAAGCGTGACCACTGGGATGCCTGGAGCAGGGCTGAGGGTGCCCAGCCAAGGGGCAGCCAAGGCATCCCACAAGGCATCCCACAAGGCATCCCACCAGGCTGGTGGTGGGGAAAGGGAGGGAGCACGGAGCTGGGGAGCTGTGGGAGCAGAGGGAGCAGCAGCACGTGGCAGTGCAGGCTCTGTGGAACAGAGCATTGGGCACAGAGCTGATGAGCCTGGCACGGAACATCAGGCACATGCCACCAGCTCAGCCTGCATGGGGCCATCTCCAGCCYCAGTGTGGGCAGGGGTCCAGCAGCCATCCCAGCCATGGGCACCCAAAATACGGGATGGAGAGAGTGTATCCACAGAGCTGGAGCTCATGAGGGTGGGTGTTTGGGATCCCAGGTAGGTGGGTGGGGTGGASCCTGTGGGGATGGATGGGTTGGATCCTATGTGATGAGCCCATGTGGGATACTCAGAGCCCCTCACCTGTCCCTGGAACCCCACTCCCACCCCCGCTGTAGGGTGTTGTTCTATCCACACCTCCCTGGCACAGCCTGGCCTTCATCCCTGTAGGATCCAACCTGGATGTGGCCCCAGCCCCATGCTCCAGCACCCACAACCACCAGGTGACAATGCTGGAATAGCCCCAGCTGCTCTCCTTGGGGGGCTCTGAGCCCACTGCCCCATTTCTCCTGGGATCAGGGAGGCTGATTCCCCCATGGTCTCCTTCCAGCTCCATCTCCAGGCGCTGCTGGCCTTTCCAAGCTGAGCAAAGGGGAACACCTGCCCTCCAAACCTGGCTCCCCGTGTCCTCCCCATGCAGGGGCAGGATGGGCAGCRGGGACTGCACTTCCAGTCGCTCGCTATTTTTAATTGCTCTTTCCCAGAAAGGCTGGTGCAGGCTCCTAAAGCTGCTTCCAGCTGGGAGTTTGGAAAGCTGGTTCCAGTTAGGCGCCCGGCGCTCGCTGCGCTCCGAGCTGTTATTTTTAGAAGGGCTGAAGGCAACAGCCCCACTCCCTGGGCTGCTGCTCGGCTCTGGCCATGGCTCCTGGTGGCCAGGACCTCACTGCACCCTCGGCTGGGGACATCTTGGTGGTGTGATTTTATGACTGCCCTTTTTTTCCTGGTGYTTTTTTGGCACGGAGGCACTTTCATCTCCCCGTGTCAAGCTGTGCAGCCAGGAAGACCAAAGGCGGAGGATGTGAGCAGTGGTCATCCCTGAAGGGCCGGGGCACGGAGCAGCATCTTCTGGTTTTAATTAAAAACCATCCGCTGGCAAAGTTTGGAGGCGTGAGCGGTGCCTGGGCCGGGACAAGAGCAGCAGGGAACGTCCCCAGGGGAGCAACCAGCACCAGGGCCGGGGCTGCCCCAGCACTGACAGGGCCTCCTGCCCCACTCCTGAGCTCTGCCCCATACCTGAGCTCTGCCCCACGCCTGGGCTCTGCCCCACGCCTGAGCTCTGCCCCACATCTGGGCTCTGCCCCACACCTGGGCTCTGCCCCATACCTGGGCTCTGCCCCACACCTGGGCTCTGTCCTGTCTCTCTTCCCCTGCTCCCTCCCTCCCTCTCACCAGGACCCCCAGTGCCACTCTCTGCCATCACTTGGTCACCCCATCGATGGCCATGACCCCTTAGAGCTCTTCCCATGCTCAGCCTGACTGAGGTGCCYCATGGCTGCCCAGTTTGTGGGGGGCACAGGGCTGGGAGTGCCCCCCCCARAGCAGATTATCCCAGGGAACCATCCGTTCCTGGGCCCTGCCATAGACCCCAGACATGTGCCACGGGCACTGTCCCCTCAYTGTGACCCCCCAGTCCAGTTCCATGGGCTCACCCTCTGTCACAGCCCTCACCCCTCTTCCATGGAGCCCACCCTGCTCCCATGACCCGCAGTCCYCATCTCATCCCCGAGCCCCCCAGCCCTTTTCTGCGGGGCTCCCCCCTCTGCTGTGCCCCAGCCCTGCTCTGCGGGGCTCCCCCAGCCGCCCCACTGCCGCACCCCGAGCCACGCCGCCTTCACCCCGGCAGCGATTTTTCCCTCCCACCCGATTGTCCGTGCGGAGCGCGGCGCGGCGCTGATCAGCTGCATTATCTGCGCGCCCATTATTCACCGCTCGCTGCTGTCGGTGCTGCCCCGCCCGGGCGCGGGGGCTCATCCCAGCGCCCTCCTCCTCCTCCTCCCGCAGCCACCTCCATCCTCCCTTGGCAGCCCGCAGCCCCAGCGCCCCCCCGGCCGGAGCGCGGCCAGCTGGCTTCGCCTGCGTTTCGGCTCCAACCTCCCCCAAGGATTCCTAAATCTGATAAGGGAGGGGGGTGCTGCTTTCAAAGGAGCGGGGTTGACCTTTGCCGCTGCAACGAGAGCCGCATGGAGGAAAAAAATTGGCTGCGGCGAGCGAGGGGGGAGCGAGCGAGCGAGCGAGCTGCTGTGGTTTTACAATCCCTAAATAACGCCGGGAGCTGAGCTGTAAACACATGGCGGTATTGCCTGAGCGTGTCCGCACCCCCTCGGTGGAAACCCAGCTTGGAAAATACTCCGACCTTAAAGGAGGGAAAAAAAAAAAAAGGAAAGAAAAAGGGAGGCAAGAAAAAGTCTCTTCTTCTCCTATTAAGACCAAAGGATTTGGGAAAAAAAATTCCTCTGAGTCTATTAGAACAGAATCTATTAAGTTACATAAACACTACGAGCACTTCAGCTCAGAAACTCCTGCATGCTAGACTAGCAAAGCACTCCCAGAATGACTGTAAGCTCCACAAAAATGGGCTTTGCATTGGCTTAAAGCTACCCCAGGGAAGGAAACCAACCATTCGAGTAGAGAATANAAAAAAAAAAAAAAAAAAAAAAAGGAAGAAATCTCCTGAATTATTTAGCGAACGGTTCCAATCCGACGGCTGATTCTGCCGGCAGACGCCGGCGGCCGGAGCCTGGCGGTGGGAGATGATGGCTATCGGCGGGCGCTGGCGGCCAGAGCGGGGTGGTCCCAGCCCGGGGGCACCCAGCGGCACCGCAGGGACGCAGGGCAGGGCAGGGAGCCCCGGCCGATGTCGCCGTGGCTGCTGCGTGTCCCCCGCTCCCTGGGGACGGGGCACAGAGCACCCCCCCGGCAGGAGGGAATGTCCCCACACAGCCCCTCTCATCCCACTGCGACACGCAGAGAGGCGACCCCCTCTCCTGGAAAGAGCCCCAGCCCCAGCGCCCCCTCCTCCGGCACCCCCAGCCCCATGGGCACCCCGAAAGGTCCCCTCTGCCCGGCCGAGCTCCCCGCAGCRCCCCAGCAGCCAGGGAGCGCTGCCACCCCGTCCTTCTCACCTGCTTCTTCCCAATTTTTTTTTTTTCGGAAGCAACTAACACTTTTCTTTGAAGAGCAACAGATGAGCGAGACCCTCCCAGCGCCTTTTATGATGTTAAATTTATTGCCTGGCTCCACAATTGCCATTTTAATGACGAACGCTCCCACGGCTTTAGCGCGGCTGAGTGCTGGCATTGAAAACAGAAGCCGGGGGGGACACGCTGTCTCCGGTCTCCTGGAGGAGAACGGATTCCAGCCCTTTTCCTGATCCTTGCACAAAGTTTTGCCAAATAGATAATGTGTTTTATAATTTCCAGACGGTGCTGTGCTGGTAAGGGAGGCCCTCTGCTGGCACCGGGCTGATGGGGAGAGCCCCGGGAAGCGGCTGGGAAGCACCGCCGAGCCTGGGAGACTCCTCTGGCGAGGTGTGCCTGCAGAACCGAGCCTGGGAGACTCCTCTGGAGAGGTGTGCCTGCAGAACCGAGCCTGGAGAGCCATGGCGAGCGAGCCATGCCCAAGGAACCTCCATTCTGGGGGTGCTGGAGGGTTCACAGAGGTGAGCACAGGGAATTGAGCCCACGGAAAGGAGCCTGGGAAACTGAGCTGGGGAAACCAAGCTCAGAAATGGAGCTAGAAAAATGAGCCCATGGAGCAGGAGCAGAGAGCTGGACCTGGRGAAACGTGCATGGCCAGAGCAGCCCTGAGGGTCATCCCCAGTCCTGCTCCATCCAAAGTGAGCCCCAACCCCTGCATCCACAGGGCGGTGGCTGAGCACACTCAAAGGGAGCATCCCAGGCCTTCCCTTGGTTAGGGAAAGCCCTTGCACATCTGCCCCATGGGGGGGACCACGTGGGGATGTCTGGGATGCTGGGAGGGAAGAGGGGGACTGATGGCAGCTTTGCCCTGGGGTGCAATGGAGCTGCCACAGCTCCCACTGTGTCCCACATGGGGCTGGTGAACGTTCCCCCTCCACTGGGCACAGAGCCAGGGGTGACAGTCCCCACCCTGGGAGTCCCCATGGTCCCACTGTGCTCTCCAGGAGGACATCAGAGCCCTGCCCCGCCAGAGGACAAGGATAAGCCTGGAGCTGGCAATGGGCAGCTGCAGTGTGGGGCCAGCCATGCAGACCCACACCGGCGATTTCACTGAGGACATCGACTTTTATCAGCAGATGCTTTATTTTTTTTTTTTTTTAACAGTGCCTGAAACTCGGCCTGGGTTATCAGGGAGATATTAAATTGCTGTTGGAAGCGACACCAGTGGGGCGGAAAAGCCACGCTGTGCTCTTACCTCTTCCCACAAGGTCGAGCCAGGCAGCCCCGGGGGACGACGCGTTCGCCGCGTCCTTCCTGTAGCGAGGATCACATGTCAGAGCCCAACGAAGCCTTGAGAAAATTAAACCCGTGAGCTCACCGCCTTCCTGAGCGCAGGCGCCAGCCCTCCCCGAGCTCCCCGAGCCTGCACTGCCAGCTGGGGTGACCTGGCAGCAGTGCCAGTGCCACGAGGATGCCACCTCCCCCGGGGMCAGCAGCAGTCCCCGTTGGTGTGCCCGCAGCTGGGCTGTGCACTGAAGGAGCTTTGAGCCCTGCCGTGCATCACTGGGTGATGGGGAAGGACCTTCCCATGGGAAGAAGCTGTCAGCCTTGGCAGAGCACAGCTGGAAAAGTCTCCTGAAGGCCTTCAGCCAGATTTCCTCTGGGGATCCAAGTTTTTCCTTGGGCAAAGGCACGGACAGATGGGCTCGGCTCAGGTGGGACTGGCACGTTCTGTCACTGCCAGGGCCGTGCCCAGACTTGGATTGGCCAGGCATGGGGGTGGGTTTTCTCCAGGACAAGGTGAGTCCTGCTGCCTCAGCCCTGTGTGGCACAGGGGATGGACAGAATCAAAGAGAAAGGCAGCACAGTCCCCAGGAGAGCCCGTGTGTGCATGGGGGGGTCACCTGGAGACCCCCAAGAACCCCAAGCAGGACCCTGCAYTGCCCACACCTCTCAGGCAGCTGGGACCATCACTGGAGAAGGGACATCATGAGCAACACTGGCTGGGAGGGACAAGAGGAGCCAAGAGCACGAGTTTGGGACCTGGGGACAGTGAGRCATTGCCAAGATGGCAAGAGGAGCAAGGGGAGGATGAAGGAGAKGTCCAAGGGAGGACCTAGAGACAATTGTCCATGGGGCTGTTAAAGCCCCAGGGCTGAGCCAGATCTCTTCCCAGGGCACCCTCTGCTCTCCCAGCTTTGCTTACACTCCCCAGCTCAGAGGGGGAGCAGAAATGCAGCTCAGCTCCCAATTCCCCCTCCAGGGACTTTCTCCTTCATCCACCCTCTTCCTCCCYGCACCAGCCCAGCTCTGCACCTTGGCTCTGCCCCTTCCCAGCCTGCTAAAAGGCACCAGGGCTGATTTTCCATGTTCCCACTGGGCATCCCCCACAGGGAAGGGGATTTCAGTGGATCTATGGACCCCTTGGCACAGCCCTTGGGGGTCTCCAGTTTCACCCATGGCAGAGGCAGGCAGTGCACACACACACACACACACACACACACACACACACACACACACAGAGACAGACAGACAGACAGACAGACAGACACACACACACACACACACACACAAACCCCCTCTCCCCGCCACCACAGGGGCCCAGGCTCAGCAGCCGCCTCCAAGCCCTCCCCAGGATTGCCGGGGACACATCGAGCCCCAGCCCCTGGCACAGCGCAGCCCGGGCAGGGCTGCAGCCCCGGGCCGGTGGCGGAGGCACGGCAGCAGGCAGGCAGGGGATGCTCCAGCAGCTGCCGCCAGCRCGGCTGGCGGATGCCCTTTGGCCAGGAGCAGCCAGGCTTTTTTTCCAGTCCTTCCCGGGAAAGAAAACAACAAGCCGAGCCCCATAACAAGCTGTAGCGAAGCAGCGAGGAGGCGGCAGATAAGAGGCTGGAGCCGCGCGGAGGCCTCACGGAGATGAAAGGCGATTGCGAACGAGCCTCCCCATCCCCTGCGGACAAAAGAGCTCCTAAAATATTAACGAGGCCCCGTGCCGCCAGGTCCCCCGGCCCCCAGCGCCGGCAGGAGCAGGCGGTACCCGCGCTGCCGGCCGAGGGGTCCTGGGGGGATGGAGGCGCAGCGGGGAGCAGCGCAGGATGCTCATTAATTACCTCCCTCGCTCCGAGCTGGCAAACGCGCCCCCCGCTCCCCCCGGCACCCCGGGGAGCCGCTGCCACCTCCCCACCGGCTCGGCGTTCAAAGAGCACGGGCAGGGGGCTGTGCTGGGGATGGTGACCCCTCGCTGCCATCTCGGCACCCCTGGGTAGAGCCCCGGCCCCCAGCACCGCTCAGGGGAATTTGGGGAGAAGCTGGGGCAGCCCATGGGGGTATTTGCACACCAGCACTGGGGTGGGGAAAGGGGAGTGGGGGAGGGTGTTCTGTCCTGCCGGTGTCTGCTGGTGGCTCCTGCAGGCCCCAGGCTGGGGACAGGGTCCCTGGGGTCCTGTGGGAGCAGCTCGGCCCCGAGGGGGGATGCRCACGCTGTGCCCGGGACACGGGCACTGCTCCTGCCGCGTTCCCGTGCCGGGTCCCTGTGCCATCGGCTGTTCCAGGGGCTGAGCGGGCTCAGTCCCCTCGGTCCCCACCCTCGGAGCCCACCTGTGCACAGCACAGCCCTGTGTGCTCAGGTCCCGGCCCTGGCTCCCTTTCTCGGCCAGGACAGGGGCACCGTGACCCCGCAGCCAGACCGGGCACCCCGGGGACTCGAGGTGACCTCGAGGAACAGCGATCCCCCCGAGCCCAGMGCTGCCCCGTCCCTCCCATCCCACGGCCCAGCCCAGCAGAACAAAGGGGTGCGTGTCGAGGGGGCGGCAGGAGAAGGGCGCTGCTCCTGCTGCTCCGAATGCGCCGCGGGAAGGAGCAGCGGGATAACAACAGCTCCATCGCCGGTCCGGAAGCGGGTCCGCACGCAGCCGTCACGTTGGGGGATTTGCATAGCACAGATGGCAGCCCAGGAATTTCAAAGCAACCCCCGTGCCGCAGCAGCTGAAGGGCTCGGCGGCCCCGCGCAGCTGCCGGAGGGAGGCTGAGCTGCCCAGGACTCGGGGACAGCGGGCATGGCTCGGCATCCCCGGCACTGCCCAGCCACGGGGGCAGCGATGGAGGGGCACGGGGMTGCTCCGGGCCCTGCCCCAAAGGAGCTGCGTGGAAGGGCTCCCGCARGGGCTGGAGGGCATGACATGTGAGAGACGACGGGAGCTAAATTTACACGGCGGCGGAGCGAGCTGCCTCCAAGGAGACGTGATCACGGGCTATAAATACCTGCGAGGAAACAACGGGGACAGGGACGGTGAATTATTCACAGGCGCAAGATGGCAGGACACGGAGAGAGCCAGGCCGGGGAGGAGGCGGCTGGCGCCGGGGGCACCCCGAGATCAGCCCGGCTGCGGGGACAGCGGGGCAGCCAGGGCCGGGACACCCCTGGTGCCCGCAGCTCCTCGGTGGAGGTGTGAGGGTCCCAGGGGCTGAACCCCAGCCTGGCACCGTGCAGCCCCCAGGTGCCTCCTCCAGGCGAGTGGCTGGCACCAGGGACGGCTGCTGGAGGGACGGGGTGGCCAGGCTGCGGTGCCCCTGTCAAACAGGGGGTGGTGAGCGTGTCCAGCATCCCCCATCCTGCTCCTGAGTCCACTAGAGGGGACAGCAGTAAGGTGATGTCCCGTGTCCCTGCGCTGGAGGCAGCCCCAGCCTGCGCTGTCCTGCTCCGTGGGTTTCCCAGAGGATGCTGAGCTCACACAGCAGCAGGACAAGCCCTTTTTGTCTGCAGGAGACACTTGGGGGAGGATTTGGGGGCTGGAACATCGSGGAGCACACCTGCTCTACTCGGGGYTCACGGGCTTTCAACGATAATAATAAAAAATAGAAGTAACAACTAGTTCTATAGCTGCTAATGAGAGCAGGTTCCTAAATGCCGATGCTGACGGTGCCATGCCCCGCTGGCAGCGCGGGGTGCGGGGGAAGGGGGGAGCCCCATCCCCAGCCCCATCCCCATCCCCGGCCCGGCCGCGCCGCTTCCCGGCCTCTGCTGCCCTCGCCCGGCCGCGGGGAGCGGAGCGGGAGGGATCCCCGGGCTGCGGGGATTTCCTAATTCGGGCTCTTCTGGGGGGATATTTCCTGTTTTCAGCCGTGTTTTGTCATCCACACCGAATGAAGGAGGAGACCCCCCCTGTCCCTCAGCCCCCTTCCTCTTGTCCTCACCTTCCCCCTGCTCCCGGCTTGGGATTGATTCTCCTTGTGCCCAGCTCCACTCCCAGCTGGAAAGCCCAAAGCTGTCCTTACAGGTCACACCTGAGTGATAAATGCTTATCACTCTTGTGTGGTGATGGTCCCATGGAGGTCCAGCTGCCTCTCCCCCGGCCATCTCGGCCCACCCCTTCCACGAGAAGCTTTCAGGTCCCTTCCAACTCCAACCAGTCTGTGACTACAATTCCCACATCCCTGTTTCCCCAGCAGCACAGCTGTAGGGGGAACTTGTGCCCTGTGACCCCCGCCCTCCCCCAGCACTCAAGGGGTCCCTCAGCCTCCCCACAGCCCTTGGTGAAGGGGACAGTGCCCAGGGTGMCACATTCCTGCTTGGAGCAGCATTCCTGCCCTGCCCATGCAGGCAGCTGCCTGTAAACAGATTCCCCAGCATCCTTCCTTCTCCTGGAGAAAGCCCCAGGCAGCCAGGATACAACAGCCCTCCCTGGCAGGGGTCTGAGGGAGCTGTGAGCTCCAGGGCCAGCACAGCACCGTGGCTGCTGGGACCCCAACCCCAGCAGAGGCTTCAGCAGCTCTGTCTCAGAGCCTGGCCTTTCCATGGGGTCATCCTTGCTGCTTCCTGAAGAACTCCTGGAGCTTCCAGCACTCCCCAAAGGCAGGAGGGATGGATTCTCTTTGGAAAGTTTCTGGGTCTGGTGGTTTCACTTCAGGGGGAGGCTTGGTTTGGGCTCGAGGAAAGGGACATGGATTCAGCAGATCCTTTCTTTACACTGGGA
>CADDXX010000127.1:1691205-1721757 GCA_902810485.1 Alauda arvensis | reverse complement strand
TTCAGCGCTCAAATGCTGCTAATGCAGCTCAGGCAAGGGCTGGGACAGACGTGGCCTGGCAGAGASACAACTTTGCCAGGAGAAAAAGGGAAAAGACAACAGGAAAGCAGAGGAATGGGCTGAACAGCAGGAATTGTCATTCAGTTCATGGAAACGTGATGCAAGTCACCCCAGGGCACGGGATGCATGAGAGCACTCAGAGCAGGGGAGCTTCAATCCCACTGCAAAGCCCTTTTAGTTTTGTACCAAAAGGGCCTCCCCAGCGCTTTCCTGACGCTCATCCCGTGCCACTCCCTCACAGGACACCCTYCCTCAGCACTGGGCTCCAGGCACTGCCGGGGGGAGGTGCTCCCAATTCYGCCCCTCCCTGGGGCTGGGCTGGGGCTGTGTCATCCAAAAAGCCTCTGGACAAGGAGCTGCGCTTTCCTGGTGGGTGCCTTAGAGAGGCCAACACGGCATTTCTGAGTGGAGTTACTTGACCAAGGCAGTATTTGACATAAGGGAAGATTTTAGCATTTAAATAGTCTGTTCTTACCTGTCCTCTGTCAGCTCTGCAGCAACAGACTGGATGATCTCTGAGGTCTTCTCCAACATCCATGATTCTCTGATTTGAACAGTTACCCCTCAACAAACCAAATAAAACCTACTTGGCAAAAACCCATCCTCCCATGAAGTGTCCAGAATGGATCTGGAAGAAGTTCCTACAGCTTTTCCATCAGCATTTTCCAAGAAAGCATTGCAGGCTGGGACACCAAGTGCTTTATGTTGGTTTTCAGAGTTAGAACAGGAAAAAAACTCCCACGGAGCTTTATAGAAGTCAATCCAGCAGGGTCAATCCCATCTCTGACTCAATAGGATCAACAACAACTCAGCTCACCTGGCCCAAGGTGCCACGGCTGGGCTTTATCTCACACACCTTCATCTCTGTAGGTGAGTCCCCACATGCACCTGCTTGGACACARGCACATCCAGGAACTGCTGTCACCTCCCTGTCCCACATCACCCTGCTCACACATCCTCACCAACTGCTCCATTCTGCCTGTTTTCCTGAAAATCAGAGCTGTTATCCCACACGGTGACAAATGTGGGACAAAAAAGAGGGACAAATCAGGGGAGCCATGCACAGGGTTAATCAGRGGATCAGAAATGTTGGGACATCCTTCCTGCAGCTGTGCAGGTGACAGCCAAGGGTAGGTTTTAAGCACATGATCCTTTCCTGGAAGTTCTGGTGACACCAAGTTGCTCCTCTGCTCTCTGCAACTCCCTGGCAGGAGGTTTGAACCGTGTGGGGTCAGCCTCTCCTCCCAAGTGACAGGACAAGAGGAAACAGCCTCAGGTTGTGTCAGGGGAGGGTTAGGTTGGATATTAGAGAAAAGATCTTCACTGGAAGGGTGGTCAGGCACTGGCACACCCCGCCCACAGCTGTGGTAGAGTCACCATCACCTCAGAAAATCTATGGATGTGGCACTTTGGGACAGGGCTCAGTGGTGGCCTTGGCAGTGCTGAGGGAACTGYTGGACTCGTTCTTAGGGGGTTTTCCAACCCAAACAGCTCTGTTTGCCTGATGCCCTGCAGAATTCCTGCTCCCCACGCTGAAGTGGCCATGCACAGACCTCCCAAAGAGCCCCAGACAGCAGCACTGCAGCGACTGGAGCTCCAGSTCAGGGGGCAGAACAATAATCACCAGCCCAAGCTGGAGGGGAGGTTGTTCCAATAAAACCTGSTCAACACTGACCCAAGAAYAGCCACGAGGCAGGGAATGAAACCYWGCAAACAGCACAACTGCCTGGGGCACCTCAGGGGGAGCAAGGAGGGGTTTAGACACAAAACACCAGTTTTGATTGAGGCAGAAAGCTCTGCAGCAGTCACTCCATGTTACCTTTGCTCCATCAAAACAAGGAGTTAATGCTCCTCCCTTTCGAACACTGCCACTGGCACTTGTTCCCAGCTGTGGAGGCCCAAGGCCARCTTGTTCCTTTCTCCCAGCCTGGCCAGCTCAGATGTCTCCTCCACTGCCAACAGCAGAGCAGGATGTGTCTCCCAAGCCACCTCCAGCAGCTGGGGCTGGGTGACAGCAGGACCAGGCAGCTTCAGCTGACACAGGGACACAGACACAGCAGTGTGGGGTATGGTGCTTGTGGCTCCCAGACACCAGTTCACCACTTATTCAAAATGCCATTTTTATCTATACCCCAACAACTTGCTCTTTCAAACCAAAGAAATGTTTAGAGTTGAGCAACAAACAGATYTGCTCATGCAAGGACAAGAATGGTAAACACACCCAACCCCCACTTGCCCCGAGGTGGTTTCACCTGACTAGACAACAATAAAAACGAAATCTTCTCACACAGGGAAGGAGGGGGGTGGATACAGAGAGGCAGAAACACAATGAAACAGAACCTGTGGGTGCCAAATCCAGGGAGGAAAAAGCCATGAGCTGTGGGAACCAACAGCTCCAGCTTCCCCCAGCACCCCCCATGCCCTGGCTCCAGAGCTGATCCCAGCTTTTCTCAAGTGAGCCCACAGCATCAAAGACTGGGGTGCTGCACACAGCTCAGGATGAAATCAGAGCACCARCAAACTTCCTATCAAGTCACAGCTTCCTAAAAGGAAGGGGACAGGGCTGGGCT
The DNA here is from genome assembly GCA_902810485.1 of Alauda arvensis. Lineage (NCBI taxonomy): Eukaryota > Metazoa > Chordata > Aves > Passeriformes > Alaudidae > Alauda > Alauda arvensis. The sequence goes on along the minus strand of CADDXX010000127.1, from coordinate 1,719,127 downwards.
TGGTGAGAGCACAGGGATTTCTGCATGAAGACAGACAAACAGCCCCAAGGCCACTCCAGGTCACCCAGAAAGCAACYGCCTGTGGTCAGAGCAAGCCAGCCTTTGCAGGAAGCTTAAAAACACGAGATGAAGGTGACTGGAGATAGYTGAGAAAGGGACAGTGCAAGACTGGAGCCTCAGGGAGAAGGGACAGAGCAGCCACAAGGGGAAAGGAAGCAACATGAGCCAAAATAAATGGGCAAAAGGCACAGGTAAAGCAGGGAAAAAAAAAAAAAAAAGCAATCAAGCCAGAGAGTTTAAGGGAATTATTTAATGGTGATCAAATTGCAACACAATACAAGAGTACAGACAGTGTTAGCATGAATCTAGTCACACACACTTCCAGGTGAGGGAGGGGCAGCAGGGACCGGCTGCAGGGATCCCTCCCGGAGCCTCCAAGTGCAGTCACTCACACAGGGGTTGGTGTCCATGCCTCCCGAGCTGCACAGCAGGGTTTGTCCTGCTTTTAACCTTCCAGACACCCTCAATGCTCTTGTCCCTGTGCAYTCCCTGTAGGAAGCCTTGTTTGCCAAACCCCAACAACTGAGATCTGCAGCTTTTTGCTCCAAGCCTACCCAAAGAGCCASGGGCTGGAAGGAAGCAGTAAACGTSGGGATGAAACTCCATTCCAGCTACCTGTAAGAGAGGGAGGGAGCTTTCCCTGATGCTGCAAGGATGAGAAGATTTTTCTGAGGTTCTGAATTTAGTGGGGACAGCCTTCCTGCCACTCAGATACACCTCCAGGCTTTTATTCTCCCAGGAGGTGACTTTCAAGCTCTGCCTGAACACACTGGCATGCCTGGAGCCTTAGCCAAGRGCTCCTCCAGCTGGAACGGGAGTGCTGAGCACATTCAGAGCTGGTTTGTTATCCTGGTTCTTTAGAACAAGGTGGCACATTCATTACTGCGAGCAGTTTCACCACCTCCCACAGCCCGGGGCCTCCTGCCTTGCTGCCCCCAGAAAGGGCTGTTCAGGCCCAAAAAATCCACCTTTCACTGGGCACAGCTTCCCACCGACCTCCCCTCAGCATTCTCATCTTCTCCTTACATCACAACTGGGAACAAGAGCAGCTCTAGAGATGTTTTGCCACTGAAGATGACCAAGACTGTCAAAAAACAGAGSCAGGCATTGCTGTCTGCAGCTACAGCTGCCAGACACCCGAAAATCAGACACCCTTCAGGGGCACGGCACAGGGAATAGTTTGCACACCCACTAAGGACACAAGATCATGTCCAACTTAGCCCTACTGGTTTTCCCACATTATTTGATGAAGGCAGACTGAACAGAAGAATCTGAGGACACTTCAGGATGCAGCTGAGTTGRAAGCATTGGGATAACATGGTAATACCTAAATTAAAATATCCCTCTTGCCTTGCCCAAAAGCTGTGACAGAAATGCAGCAGGCACATCTCAGCACAGGACAAACTGGGTGTCTCAAGCACAGTAATGTGACCTCCAGCACTTCCCARGATCAGCCCCATCCCAGTCTGCAGGTCCATGGAGGTTGGGCTTTGAGCCATGGGAATGGYTGAGCCAGCTCCTGCACACTGACGAGTGGCTCAGTGCTGAGCCAAGAGAGSTTCCAAAAGACATGGATCACATTCCTCCTCTGGGTCACTCTGAGCAGTGGACAGGCACTGATGAGCACAAGGAATGWGTCCAGGCAGAGTGTTCCAGCTTTGCTGCCAGAGCTGGGGAGTTCTGGGCAGCCCAGCACTATTTTTAAATAAGACACTTAGCATATGATTGGGAAAAAAGGRAATTGCATGAACAATCTACATCCACAGGAGACCCAGCACAAAGAAAGCCATGCAAAGGGAATCAGGCAACTTAAATTACTAAATCAAGGTAAAACACTGAACAGGGAGTGGAAAGGTTGAYGATATGACAAGCTCAGGATTCCTAGAAAGGCAGTGACCAGAGCCCCTGGCCTCGTGTGCTGTTTGACATCAGAATATACTCAATGCACAGCTTCAAAGCAGCAAGCTTCTAGTCCCAGAAAGAGCTGAGCCAGGTCAGATTTCAGTTAAATGCTAAAGGCTCCTCCATCTAGTTCACAGTACAACYCTCAACAACAAATGGTGAGCCCACAGGAGATACACAGAGCACAGGCTCCCATCTCAAACATCACCASACCTGCTTTTACTACTCCACAGCTGTGGCCATGCCATCAGCAAAAAGGTCAGAACTGTTTTAACATCTCACTGCAAATGAGCTCATCCCAACACGAGCAGAGATGTTAATGCATCCTCCAAGCTGAAGCTGTTCAGGACTGTTTCAATGCACGTGTGCATTGTTCAGGTCCTGTCACCTCGTGTTTGTGGCTCCTGCCCCACCASAAAGAGAAACCATCCTCCTCAGTTCCCTCAGCTGTCACTGCTCCCTCCTCTCTCTTGTCTCTCAKCTCTTCCAGTAACTGCCAATTTCCAAAGGCAGCCAGATCTGCCACAAAAAACATTCTTGGGTGGCTTGAAGAGAATCCCCCCAAACTGTTCACAAGCAGTGCAACCCCTTCCCTGTACTTRTCAGTGACCCCATGGAAAAACAGAGGAGGGCAACTCCACCATGGCCAAGGAGCCCAGCAGGAGCACGACAGGTCAGGACAGGCAAGGCCATGGCTCCAGGCTGGCACAAAGCCCAGCCACACCAGCAGCCACCAGCTTCCACTCCAGTTTGGATGCCACAGGTGTTATCCAGGGCCMCAAGCTGCTCCCCAGACACTCCAGACAGCACCAGCCTGTGGATAACACAAGTGCCATGAGTTCCAGGTGAGCCARGCTGAGCTTTGCAGCCCTGCACACCAATCTCTGCCCTTCCCCTGTGACCCTACAGTGTCCCCGAGGCAGGACCCGTGGCCACACACTCCCTTCCTTCTCCAGTGAAGTTGTCCCCAAGCCAGCAGAGCAGCAGGGTTCTCRTGCCTCTGGAGAGGGACACAGCTCCCTGTAGGAGGGCTCACAGCTGCCCAGCACTGTGCCACCRGGACATTGAGAGATGAGACAAGAGGAACAGATTTAGACCAAAAGCAGTGGACATTTATTCCTCGTTTGTGCAAGAGTGTCAAGATGCATTTGGGAATGGCTGGGACAGACCCTGTGGCTGGAGAGCCAGCAGCTCCAGCCTCTCCTGCCCGATGGCTTGGGTTACAATTCTACTAAGAGGAGATAAACTTGCAGACTCACCTACTGTCACACCAACGATGCTGGCAAATACACTTGTATACAAAGAAAAGTTTCAAACTACATTTTTTTTTCACTAGATTCAAGTGAAGACTTTGTTCCAAAAAAAAAAAAAAAAGACACATACAAGTACAATTTAAAACTGTATGAACATTTGCAAATGTTTAGTGCAAAGTAATTATGTAAAAGCTACATTTTATGAAAGTTTGTGCTGATGTGTTTGGTAGGTTTTTTTTCATTTTTTTACCCTTTTACATCCATTTTTTTTTAGTTACATAAGGTTTCACTTACCTACAGTACATATGCATTGTGTTAGGTCCCATGCAAGTGGGAGTAATACCATCAGGCTTTGTAAAATGTCACTCTGATTCGCATTTAGTAAACTGCTTATTTGGTTTAACAGTCAAGTTCCTGGCACACTACACATCCTGATTTCATCTAAGTGCTCAAGCTCCTGTTTGCCTCTTCAGGTGCCTTGTGTGATGCAAACCAAACTGCTTCACGACTTCAGCCCAAAAAGTTTTTTTAGAGAAATCCACCGTTAGTTTAAGCCTGTAACAAACTGCTCTGAAAATTAAAAGCCTATTCACACAAAGTTATATGTAATGACTGTAGTAATCAGTTTATTACACAGATTAATTCATTCTTGAACGTACAAGCTCCAGGGGAGCAGTTGGGTCTTTAAATACACACAAGTTTTCTGTCATATGGATTTTTTTTTTTTACCCTTACATCCAGAAAGACCTAAGCAGTTAAAAAACTTAAGAAAAAATAAGAGCTATTAGCTAGGTATTAACTGAGAAACCACATACAAACCAAAAAAAGTATGAAGGGAGGGAGAGAGTTGAAACAAATCAACATCACTTGATGCACTAATAGCTCCAATCCATTTAAATGGTGACCGGTTAAACTTAGACCTTAAACACAGGATGTGGGTACAGTTTCTCATTGGTCATAACATTTACCTAAGGTGTAGGTCCTTCAGAATAAAATGAATACAGAAACAGCTTCAAGTTCTTCACCTGGCTTTTCATAACTGTTATGAGTTTAAAAGGATTCCACTTAAAATCCTTCATGGATCAGCAACACTGTCCCTAGAAAATCTGAAATAACACCAGAACTCTGCCCATTCCCATTTGATTTCCCAATTTAACTCAGCAAGGAATGCTTTTAGGCTCACAAAGTTATGACTGAAGAACCAGCTTTTCACACACACACTTCTCTGCTAGGAGTCAATGTTGGTACGGGGAAATACAGTATTTCTAGTTTGTTGTTCCAAGTATGTACAACACGCAGCACTGCTGTATCAGGTAAACATGTGCACAGGGGAAGATGAGGCGTGGGCTCATAGAAAGCAGTCAAATGGAAATCAAAAGGACTTTCTCTTTCAGAGTTCCCCTATCTTTATTTGTAGAGGTTATCCAATAATTTCTTTAATTACATCGCGTACTTCTGAGTCCATTCCCGAGCTATTCTGTTGTACCTGTATGTGTAAAAAGAGGATTTACTTAACATGGCACAGTATTTCAGCTCCAGCACTCTAGTCTACACATGGCATGAAATCACAGTACTATCAAATTTGTAAAACTTACAAGCAAAATTAAACATTAAACAAACAAGGGAAACAAGAAAGCCCAAATGCTTCATGGAAAAGAAATACCTGRTTGTATTTACAACAGGAATATGAGATCTTTGTGATTGGAGGCAYAAAATGGAGCTACAACAGGGCTGAGAGGAAAGGATTTTCAGGCAGGCTTTATCTGTGCCTCCCCCAGCCCCATCTGCTGTGTCCTGGGGAAACTCTCACTGAGGGTTTCACTTGGTCATTCTGGAAAACAGATTAACATGTTCCCCCATCTCCTGCTTCCCTGCAAAGTTAAGCCCAGTACTCATCAACTGATCTACCAAACCCCAACAGCCTTATTTCTTCCTGCACATTTGGCTGTTTCAATGGCTGTCAGGGCACACTGATTTGTCCATCAGAATCTTTTTATTCTGAAGGCACAATACAATTCCATTTTCAAGAAGTCTGTAACATTTGCATCCAAATTCCCCCTACAACCAGAGGAAGGTCAGGATACTTGTGTAAAACAAAGCAGTTGTGTGATTAGCTTCTCTCTGACAACAGAGGGCAAGTTGTTCATGTTCTAGAGAATTTGTAGAGTAAGACACAGTCTGAAGTTTCCTATAGTTATGTACACCAAGTTGGTTTGGTRTTGATATTTAGTCTGTAGACAATGTTCTTTAGCTTAAACAATCTGACAATCCACTCATAACTGACTCTCTCCTTCCTATCACTGCTCAGAGACTACCCAAGGAGCAAGTCCTTCTGTTTAAACCCAAAATTTATTTCCCTATTTTAGGAAAAAAAATAGGAAGGAGTTCTGCACACTTAAAAGTGCAGACAATCACTGTTGAYTGTGTCTCCAAATATGTGCTGCTGGTCTTGCAGCTCTCAAAACCAGGATGCAGAAGTTCTCTAACACTGCTCCTCAAGTATGCAGTAGAGGAAGCAAATTTGKGGATTRTTTTCCCTTTCCTGATCAGATCTGKAAGGGAACAGTGAGGTAGGAAGTGTTTCCAACAACACTAAACTGTTGAAGTGCTTGTTAGCACTGAAATTTCTCTATTCATGCTTGAGAGTCCTCCTGCCCCACTTCTACACCACTGGTTCTTCCCTTGTGTTGTCAAGTGAAGGTAAAACAGGGAGTTGTTATTTCTTTGTACTACTCCAGACCCAGAGCWGCCATGGAATATTCTCCCGTTGGAGTACCTTGCTCTCCCTCTGGTGGTTATATGGGATTACAGCAGCTCAGACAGTGGCACTGTAAGATCCCAGGAAAAAAAAAATCTCTAAGAAGACCASAGAGCTTTGATTTGCCTTTTTTTCACTCTCAGTCTTTGCTAAGGAGTTCCTCTCAGTTCCCCTTTACTGTGTGCATTCTGCCCTGTCAAATTCCATGGCTTKTGGCTTCCATACTCACTTTTCTCTATCTGTTTTGTAGATCCGTGCAATCTCAGGCACTAAAGGATCATCTGGATTGGGATCACACAACAGAGAACAGATGGACAAAAGTACTAAGGAGAGAAAAGAGACACTGAATTAGTTCCAGGACAGCTGAGGACACCTGCACAGTCAGCCCATGCACTTCCTTCCCCTCCAGCCTGCAGCATCAGCAGCATTTATTTACGTTTGCCAAGGAGCACCAGTCCCATGTCATTCAGCTGAGTGACTGAACAAACTCCTTTTACCAGTGAACTACACAGCTTTTCACAATCCCAGGGAGCAGCCTCCTGGATAGGTCTGTCCAGCAGCAGCCTTCAATCACAAGGCAGAAGTGTTCTGCCTGAGCCTGGTACCTGAGTCCTCTGGGAAAACATCCTTGGCTTTTGCACCTGAAATTCAACTGTTCAACAGCAGCCACCTCACTGTTGGGTGACTTGGAGAAGCATCAATCCCAAGTCAAAYAGCACACAAGTCAAGCTGAAATGAAGGAAGCCAGGGCTGTTCACAGCTGCTGAAGAAYCACAGAATGGTTTGGGAGGAACCTTAAAGCCCATCTTGTTCAGACCCYTGCCATGAGCAGGGGCACCTTCTACCAGCACAGCTTGCTCCAAGCCCCATCTAACCTGGCCCTGAGGATCTGTTTAAAAATAAACTGGTCTTGCAGTCAATTGAAAGGCTTAATTATTTTCCAAGCATAAGAAAAGCTGAGATGGACTTAGTGTAGAACAGCATTCAAAATGACCCAAGAATGCCCAGCTCGTTGCACTGCTATTGAGCACAGACCCCTRGAATTGAGTGTTTCACTATAAATACACAGTGTCTGCATCCCAAAGGCAGAGTGACAACCCTCATCCATACAAGGAGCCAGGACACTGCTGCAAAGCCACAAATAGCACATGGACATTGCTCACTCACTGCAGAGGAGAAGGGAAGAGAAGGCAGGAAGTGTAAGCAAAGCATATTGGGACAACACTACACCAGGCATGGCAGGGACATCTTGCCCCACTCCTGAAAATGCCAAACATTCCCTTCTCTCAGCCTGTTTGGATCAAGCAGTGCCACTCCATATGTCCCTTCACCAATTGCAGCAAAGCAGTTGTCACAGTGCAGCCTCCAAGCAAGGTGCAGATGACAAGAGTGAGGAGTTTGAAGACACTAAACACARATCTGCTCCAATTTCCATCACTTGCAGGAGGCAGAGCTATCTATGAAAACTGAAAGGAAACGGCATGCAGCCATAAAAACAACATAGGAGTTAAAATAGGTTGAAACAGGGCCACAAAACAGAGGTCACTGAATGGCTTGGGTTGCAAAGCCCTTTAAAGTCCACCTCAGTCCACCCTCTGCCATGGGCAGGGACACCTTCCACTGTCTCAGGCTGCTCCAACCTGGCCTTGGACACTTCCAGGGATGGGACAGCCACAGCTCCTCTGGAAACCTGTGCCAGGGCCTTACCACACTCGAGAGGGAAGATCTGAACAGGTCTGATGCTCAGGTTTTTTTCAAGTGGGACAAGAGTGAAAGCCTCTCTTAGGTCTGCACTGCACAGGTGTTGTGAGCAGCAAGAACCCACAAAGCCACTTAGTTCAGGTTTCCCACCTGTTCCTGTAGACACTTCACTAAGGAATTATCAATTCCCAGKTCAAAGCTTCTAAAACAAGTTTGGTAATAAAACTAGTCCTGGTTTGGGTGAACACGTTTCTGGTTCTAGAAAAAGGAGCAAACCTCTTGTCCCTTTTCCCAGTTTTCCACAGTGCACTTGTTAAGAGTGATAATTCCCCACCATCACCTGACACAGGGACCATTTCCTGAGCTCCCTCTCAGCTCAGTGTGAATGTCTGCAGAAGCCACTGCTCTGAACTGCTGTCCCTGAGCAAGGCAGCACATTYAGCACAGGTCCAGTAGCAGTTCTTTCCCCCCTAAAAATCAAGTAAAGCCCATGTTAGTTTTCAATGGGAACCTCTCTGCCACCTCACACTGCTCCCAGTCAGTGTGGTTTCAAAACAGCCATTTCTCCAGCAATTTTCCTGTAGCTCATTGCTTTCTGTCCATCAGAGTCCACTGCTCTGGTCACTGAAGTTTCTTTAGCTGTARGATGAGCAAGGCAGGTCCAATCTGTCCCCTGCCTTCACCAGAAGACACAGGAAATCCAATCAAAAGTTTTTGGGTCAACTGTTGTAACTACTCCCTCAAGTTTTATCTTATCACAGTCCTTTAAAAACCCAAGGACTTTTTTGAACACAGTGGYTCAGTCCTCATCAGCACAACCACACTGCAGGTCTGTCCACTGCTCTCTGCCCACCCTGACACCCCTTTTCCTAACACTCAGCAGTTCACTTTTCAGTATCACTCCAAGAGCACTGAATAAAAATGGACACAATCATTTGGCTTCAAGCTGCACTGCCACATTCAGCTGCTTTGATTTATTTTTTCAAGTCTTCATTATTCCAAACTATTCTCATTACACTCACTCTTGCTGGTRACTTCACATCATTCCCCTTTGATCTGTACAGCTTCAGCAAAAAATGCATTTTTAACTAAACTGGCTTAATTTTAATATCCCGCTGAACCCAGCTATTTGTCCCAAGGCTTTCCACTAGAACACTGCACATGCACATGTTTTAGACCAAMATACAGAAAAATGCCTTGGAAAAGGCATCACCTCAAAGTTTCAGGTGCAAGGCTAAAGAGGAAGCAGCCCTTACAAATGTCAGCTTTGCATCAGAGTTCTTTGATGCATCAGAGTAATAATGAGTTAAATCARCACCATGGAAAAAGAGACTCACCAGGCCACCTCCCTCTGCAATCAAGTATTACTGCAATGAATTCCACAGCAAAGCCATGGTATTTTCAAGTCAAATCACTACAACATTACTATCAGACAATAAAAAGAGAATTCCCCAAAAATTGTGGAGCCACGGAATCAGGCTGAATGATTACACAAGGCAGGTAAGTGACACTTTACACTTGAACATCCTGCATGGCCACAGGCAARGCATGATCAGCTTTGGCAGCATCCCTTCAAGTCTCTCACTGGCAGGGATGTAACACAAGTGTGCACTCTTTGAATTCAAGTCTGGATTTTTCTCAGTAATAGCAAAATAAATTTTACTTGCCATTGACTCAAGGGACTCATCCCTTGAAATAACTCTGTACAGAATTATTTCTCATCACTCTCAGCTGTCAGAGCTGTCCAGCCACTAAGCAACTAAGCCACTGTCAGTTTAAAGCTCCTTTTCACTAGAAAATTGGTTTTGCTTTGTTTTATTTCACCAACCAGGCAGCCTACTGACCTCCAACCCTCCAACTACACTCCCCATCTATCTCTGCAGACAACAGACACAATTTACTCTTCAGTGTGCTTCCTGCTGCCATGGACTAGCACAGACCCAGTACCCAACACCAAGGAGCCAGGAGAACCAAGCTCATCAAGCAGAAGGGGTGCTTACAAAGTGCTTCCAGAAAATGGGCTCAGCTTCCCCACAGAGCARTGACAGAAATGCATCCTCATCAGGCAGAATGATCACTGAACTCTTAAGACTGCTTGAGTAACATGCAAAATAAGGCCCACCAGTGTARCACTGCACAACTGAGATCCAAGTTCCCACTGCAGGAGTTTCCTCTACAAAGCCTGTATCACTGAAATTCCTGGGCAATCTTTCTCCAGGCAGCTCCTCTGTGCAGAAAATCATGCCACTGACAATTTGTCAACAAGACCAGCTCCAGTTCCCCACTGCACAACCCACCTCAGCAGCTCTGCTCTCACACCACCAAGGTCAGCCCACCATCCTCAATGAGCAATTGCACCTTCCTGGTTGTGCCCCACCTCAGACTGAGCAGATGGAGATGCAAATYCCATATGTAAATTCCATGGCTGGGTTTCCTCTGCTAGGAAGCAGCTCAGCCATYAGTCAGGACAATCCATGATGTCAGCTCTCCACAGGTCCTTCCAGCACTAGCCAAATGAGCAGTGCACAACACAATTTAAAGCCCACGTGGCTACTGGAACATCCAGATTTATGTGTTAAAGGTGTGTTAAAGCTCCTGGAACTCAAGAGGTGGARAGACTCTTAAAAGCAGCTGATCCTCATCTTCCMAAACACAAACCCCAAATCATTYACTTGGTCTGCAAAGCCTGACTTGTCCRATATCCCCCACTCCARCCACCCYTTRACACAGGGGACCAACCACTACAGAYCCTGCTRTTTAAGTCTAGCTGGAATTCCAAACAACCYTGCTCCAGWAAAGCACTCATCCATGGGGCACTTCAGAGTAAGGAAAAGCAGCTGAGGAGCCATGGAATCTCCAGCTGAATTCACAGCAGGGAGATAAATGGCACTTATTTTTCCAAGGTAATGAGCTTCCCAGAAGAAACAGCTGGTGTGTTCTGATCCAACTGCTGTTTGGTGCTCTCCAAAGAGGAGCCAATTTAGAATCCATYTAGGAGTAAAGGTCCATCTCTAAGCAGGCACAGAGACTGCACCARCAAAATGTTTGTTCCAGTACCAAGAAGGTGCTGAGATGGTTGCTCTGCATGCCAGACTGTCAGGACAGCAGGATGGCACTCAGCTGTCCATCCTGGCTGGAGTCACACCAGAGTGCCAGGACCACCTGACAATGGAAAAGCTCATGCAGTGACACAGAGCAGTTGATAAAACAGGGAAGCATYAATCCCTTGGCCATCAATCCCTGGCCAAGCATCAATGGCAGCAGCCCACCCCACCTGCTCTGTCCTGGGTCAATGACAAACAGTGTGCCAGGGCTTTCCACAGAAAGCCATTTGYCACCTCCTGGAGACCAGTGGGCTCTGGCAGACAGTGCTGTGTCCTGCTCCAGCCCAGGGTCTGAGTGTGAAAAGTAACCACTGCCAGCTCAGGTTTAACTGAGCCTGGTATGCTGGGAGACACCTCTGCCAGCAGAAATGGGAGCTATGCACATGTAACACTGMTGAGGAATTCTTAATTCTCTTTTGAAGGGATTATCCAGCTGTCCTGCTTCTCTCACCAGTGAGGGCTCCTTTGTTTATCATCAGCCTGGCAGCCTCCACATCAAGGTTCAYTGCTACTTCCATCTCTATTCCTCAAAATCAGGAAAAAACCTGACTCCTGTAAGGAACATTCTGCTATACAATCACTGCTTTTGAGTTTTAGGCCCCAAACCCTTGAAACTTGAGACCTAAGTTGTCAAAGCAGTCTCAGTACTGACAGATGTTAAGCTTGCAGCATTAAACACTGGAAACACCMCTGACCAACAGGTTCAAATGCCTGGCTCCTGCCTGTGAACAGGCAAGATACATCCAAATAAACTAAAGSAACTCCAGCCTCTGCTCCAGGGAAATCCTATTTCTTAACCACAACCCCATTTCCAACTCCTCCAGCTGTCATCCCCAGCCTTACAGGAAGTGTACCTTTAAATCTGAGCAGTTTAAACTTCTGGCTTCAAAGCAACTTGCATTCCTGCTAAGTCAGTTCAACAATTTCTGGTGACAAAAGAAGAAAAGTTAAGTGTTGCYCAGAGTATCACAGATKGRTTGAGGYTGGAAGGGATCTCTGGAGATCATCTTGTCTCAAGCAGATCCACCTAAGACAGGTTGTCCATGACAATGTCCAGGGGCTTTGGAGTATCTCTGAGGTGGGACAGCCCACAACCTGTGCTGGTGCTCAGCATCTTCACAGTAAAACTCCAACATCAAGTGTTTCCTGCTGCTCAGAGACCCTCCTGTGCTTCAGTTTGTGCCCACTGCCTCCTGTCCTGTCACTGGGCACCACTGAGAAGAGTCTGGCTCTGTCACCTCCACACCCTCCCTTCAAGTATTTACAGATTCTGATAAGATCCCCCTGAAMCTYCTCTTCTCCAGGCTGAACAGTCCCAGCTCTCAGCCTGTCCTCATAAGGRGAGGTGCTCCAGTCCCTCCATGGCATTCCTGGCCCTCCACTGGGCTCCCTGCAGTACATCCACACTTTCCTGGTCTGGAGAGCCCATCCTGGACACATGCTCCAGACACAGCTTTGTCAGCACCCAGAGGGAAAGATCCCAAACCTGCAGGCACCACTCCTCCCAACACAGCCTTCTCTGGAGCAGGGGCAGCTCCTGGCAAGCTGCACAAGTGGCTCCATTAGAGCTGTGAGAGCTGAAACATAAAAGTGGGCATTTCCCTCAGAACCCCAACTCARCACAGCTGGAGAGACTGACCCATACTCTGTGACAAAGCCAGCCCCAGTTATGTGTGTAAATGCTACAATGGGCAAACTAAAAGCCAAGTAACCAGAAACCAATTTCCTGACTTTGAAAACAGCACTGTGAATGTCCACTTCAATCTCTGAGTACTATTACTTCCAGCAAGTCTTAGTGAAGTGATTCCTGAAGAGCAACATCACAGAAAATCCTCACTGCACCAGGCATGGCAGTCTGGACAGTGAGCTGAAGTCTTGCACGAATGAGGCTGAGCTTACTCACTGCYCCTCCCAGGCAGGGCCCTGCAGCACACTCACACAGGCTCCAGGATTGGTTACAAAACATGGGGAGAACTGGGACAAGACAGTAGATGAGTCCAACCTTTAATGCAGAAGTGCTTTAGATCAGGATTAACTCACACACAGCCACTCACCAAATTCAAAAGAAAGAGTGTTTTCTCCCAAAAATGGCTGAGAACAGCTGTAATCATGTTAAAACACTTCATTCTTCTGTTTCAGGCAACAGGGATTCTTATTTATGCAGACTTGGAGATAATGTTTTTCATTTAAGCCTACACACTCTGCTTAAGCCTTGGAGTTCAAATTACCTACCACAGTGTGGTTAAGACTATATTTTGAGATTATTTATTCTCCAGTATGTATTCTTGAAGGAACACTGAGTTCACAATTACTAATATAACCAAAGTCTGCTGTTGTACTGAGACAGTCATTGCTGTTCTCCCAAGATTTAACTGTTTTAACAATTGTAGGAGGGACAGAACAAAACCCCAGAATGCAAATCACCTCTATCATAGCCACAATCACTTTATTAAATTGCTTACAGAGGGCTGGCTCCAGAGTGTGAGGAGCCAAGACCCCTACCTTCACCACTGAACTGGAATGATTTAAGTAGCACTGATAATTTAAGTAGAGATTTTTCAGTCTCTCCACCAAAAAGTGGCACTTTTAACCCAAAGGAAGTCACTGCAGACCCCTTTCCCTCTCTCCTTGCAGGTTAAGGTGAAAAACATCTTCATGTACCACACATTAACTGTGAGCATAACAGCAAGCTGCTGACAGTGCTGCCTCCCATCTGCCTCAGGAGGAAGCTGTGCATGATAAGCTCTTTCCTACAAGGATTGTTTCTACTCTTCCCAGATTTCACAATCAGTAGGAAGTACATTTTTTCATAGCTGTGCTGTSAGTTATCTGCTTACAGATTTTAAATTCAAACAGCTTGCTCCCAATAGCATCCAATGTAAAGGGTGGCACAATTTAGTAAATACTCTAAGAAATCTATACTACAAATAAAAAATTGCTGCTTTAGAAGAGATGTGAGCTTATTGCTGAATGTTTTAAGKCTTATTATTCACCCTAAATTACCTAATCCAACAATTTTTCCTGCTAACACCACATTCATTCTTTGATCAGTTACTAGAAAGCTCAAACATCCCTGAAGTCTGTCCCAACACATTCTAATCTGACCAAACACAAGATTTAAGCAGTTTCAGCCCCAAAAGATTCAAGTTGCCTTTATGGACTTTATTTACATTTGTTCAAGATGGGAACACTTCCCCTAAGTATCAGCTCGTTGCTTCTGAAGTTGAAGTGTGCCTTTTGACAGGGCATCCCTGTGATTCTGAGGAAAGTATTCCTACAAAGTTGCCTCTAAAAATTAACTTTTTTTTTGTTTTAATTCCTTCAGTAAATGTAGCAACAGGGAGCTGCGAGTTTTTCTCCCAGGTTAGAGCTGTGTGGATGTTGTGCTGAGTGCAGCAGTGTGGGCATTCAGCAGAACTGYTCAGCAATGAGAAGGGATCAGCACTACAGAGCCCACTAAACCCAGGAGGGAGAGGGGCACTGGAAAGAGCAGGTGGCACTGAGCAACCACCCTGATCCCATGGCTTATTCCAGCTCCGTCACAAGGATACAGCTTGAAAAGGGTAAGGAAAAAGAGTCCAAAGCAGAACACAGAGGGAGAGTGAGATGTTAAAGCACATTGCAAAWGTATCTGGGCAGTAAAATTAACACTAGGATGTATTTTCTGARTGATTAAAGCTGACAGCCACTAAAAGGCAGTTCACTGCCACCCTGGACCAGCCTCTTAAATTCCTGCCCCATCTTCTCCCAATTGCCCTAATTCCAGTCTATCTCCCAGTATTTTCAATCATGCTGTCYATCACCCCACCACCCACATGGTCACTTCAGACTCCCTAAAACAATGCAGCATTTTCTCCAGTTCAGCAGCAATTAAATCAAACCAGAACAGACATCATAGCTTGGGGCTAACTTGGTGCTTCTAAGAGCACCCAGTATTGAGAGCACTTGTAAGGAAGCTGCAGCAACCTGACAATCATTTTTTCTTCATTTACACCATTTTTTCAGTTCTTTCAAGACTYTGAGCCTTGTGCCCAAGCAGATTCACTTCTGACAAGAGACAAGGAGATACTGCTTTGCCTTCCCATCTGCTTCTGCAAATGCCTTTAGCTGGACAGAGAAGGTGTGAACTTCTGTGGGCTCAGGGAAAGGCAGACAGTGCTGATGTCCAAGGGATGTACCAGGATCACCTGTCTGAACCACAAAGTGCCTGGGAACATCATCTGTAGCTGSAGAGAAGGACAGGCAAGAGGAGAGCCTCAGAGCAGGGACACTGTGAAGGACAATGTAATCAATGTGACAACTGCAGCATTTGATTACAAGGACAGTGTGAAGCTACAGAACAGAAGGGTCAAGACACGATCATACAAAGGGTAGACTAAATATTCCTAAACAGCCATGGCTAGACCTACAAACTTSATCCAAACTTGATCCACAGTTTGTAAATCTACAGTATCAGTAGCTAAGAAAATCCAGCCTGTGTCTTCTTTCAAGATGTTTAAAGCCTCCAATTTATATTAAATATGAATACTGCTTCACCAGACAAAGGCTATATTCCAGTGCCCCACAAGCTAACATTGTTCACAGGGACTAAGATGTTATTAGCTAATTATTTTAGATTGTTCAAGCTAGGCAGGTTTTAAACCATGTTTCAGTAGTCCACGTCACTGGAAGTTCTGCTAAAAAAAAAATCACCAACTTGGAGTTCTGATGCTCCCTTGAAAGAGAAATGCTTTTTAATATGACAAAGAATTAACAACTTCACTCTTTTTTAAAAGCCACAGCTGTTCCCTTATGTATTTTACTCTGGGTGTATCTTGAACATTAAAGTCTTCCATTGTCAGGCACTAGGTTTTATTTAATACACATTTGTATCTGTTTTTAGTGAAAGTGTTCTGAGGTGAGGTGGCAGGAGTATGCAGTCAGTGTAGTAAGACTTATCTGCTGCACTGAAGTCTCCCTATGGCCACAGGAAAGCTGGATGTCCTGAGCATCCCATGCTCAGGAACTGGCTGCAAGCTCCATGTAGAGGCACAGGACAGAAGCAGTGAGCACAGAAATGGTGGATTCCAGCAGGAATGCAGCAGTTTTGACATCCCAAATCAGTACTTCATTTTAGCAGAGGAAAATGAAATAAGCATTGGAGGTACCTTTTGAAATAGTTAGTGCTGGAGACCACTGTGATCGTAGAATATCAAGACAAATGCTGCCATTACTGTTAATATTTGGATGATAGATTCTTGTTGTAAATGCAACCTGTAGAAGAAGGAAAATTTCAGTGTAGGCTCACAAATATACATCACACCACATGGTAACAGACAGATTTACAGCAGAAGCCACTCACCTTAGGTGGCTTGAAGGGATAATCTGTTGGGAAGTGAATTGTCAAGAAAAATACTCCACCTTGATAGGGACTGTCGTTCTGTTAATGAAAAAGAATCATTGCAGCTTGAGGAGTTACTACAAGRCCACCAGTCATAAAAAGCCATGAACATCAATTCTCTCATACTTACTGGTCCCATTATTGTAGCTTGCCAATGGAACACTGAAAAAGAGAGAGATTTACTTCAGTTTGGAGAAGCTCAAGTAATGATCTACTTTCTTCCAGACAAAGCAGCACAGAACAGAAAAGTCTATTTTAAAAACAAAGCCTTCTRCAGGGAAGTGAGCCAAGGAATTAAAGAGAGCCAGGGCAAAGCACTCGATACTCTGCAGTCTCACTCCAGCACTGCTGTGGTACCACACAYATGCCCTGCAAAAAATCCCACTTCAAGAGAAATCCACACAGTTCTAGGCAACTCTTCAGACTCCAAATTGTGAGTTTAAACTTTTTAATTTCTAATGAATCAGCACCCATGACTGCCCTCTGCCAGCATGACCTCACCTGCTCTCCTACTCAGACCTGTGACACACGRAGGGGAAGCCCAAGCTCTGTGTAARCCACACCTACAGAGGTGACCTAAACCAGTGGTGTCCTCACAACCTCTCCACAGAGGCCTCAAGATTTCATTAAAGCAGCAGAAAGAACTGTCCTAAGAGAATGCAAGACTGACAGTCTGCCCCATACTTGGAGCAGGATGTGCCAGGACACAGTCCAGGTTAAATGGACAKAAGTTCAGCCTCACCTGTATGCATCTGCCCAAGAGAACTTTCACCTGGTAACAGAGGATTTGTAAGAATGTTGCTGTGCTGGAAAGGAAAACTGTCAAAGCTGATAGTCTGTAGGAGGCACACTGGGGAGTTCTCAGGGTTCCTGTGTCTCCACAGGCTCCAGTGCTGTGCAAAGAGCACAAGCCTAGGAAATTATTTGTGAATTAAGACTATGGAAGCTTCCCTCAGCACGGATGTCACCTACACAGCACCTTCAGGGCTGGAGAGCTGTAGATGACTCCAGTTGTTTCAAAGGAAGTCTTCAAGACAGGAGATGAAGCCACCTGGAAGTGTCTGTGCCTCAGTGGCACCTGATGTCACAGCTGTCAGGACTCCCTGTGCCAAAACAGGAGCTGTACTACCTGTTCTCATCCAGCACAAGCAGTTTTTAATTACACATGGTACAGGCACTACAGCTCTGAATGATCTCATACAAGGAAGGAGGAAAAAAGCAGAGTGGGAGCAGCCCTGCAAGGCCAGAGGAGAAGAGTGTTGGGTTGGAACAGGTTTGTTTAATCTACTCCTACATTTCTACAGGAATGTGTAACTTTCYAGACACTTCAGCACTGCTGAGTAGCTCAGAAATGATTCAGAAAGATCTTAGCAGCTCATTTTTTCCTTTTAGAAAAGATACCTGAGCTTAGAGCTCTCAAGCTCTAATAGAGATAGAGGATTTCACTACTTAAATATTCCCTCTCTCAGGAGCTTGGCTTTGAGAAACTCTACATCCAGTGCAGAATTAGGAAATCAAGACAGCGGCTCACACGTAGCATTCAGCCATCTTCAAGGGGTTCAGACAGTTTCCCAGGAGCTCCCTGTCACCTGAAGCAGGACAAGGAGAAACCTGGAGGCAAAGGGGCAGCAGAAATCCCACAGGAGACTGTAGCCAGTCACAACAAAACCAGTCAAAATCTCACAAATGAAATTCACTGTGATTGCTCTGCAGAGGCACCACTGAAAAGAGAACCTCAAACAACCAATGATTCCCCTAAACCAAACAAAACCCCAGAAATAAAAACATATCCACRGGCAATCTTAACTTTTTGAAAGCTAGAAGGGAGTTCAGAGTTTCCTCCCACTCAACTCCCACCCCAGACTTGGATGCCTGTTTAACCTAAGCTTTAAATCCTGGGAACATCCAGGACAAGTCTGGTGAATGTAGAGATGAGTAAGCAGACCTTATTCCAACTGATTCTCTCCTTTGCAATCAGCCATGCAGAGGTATTTACAAAGGCAGGGGGCTGCTGGCTTTCAGTAGGTAAGCACAGGTACATGTTTGGAAAAGGCTAAGCCACTGGAATGTCATCCAGTCCCCAGCACATTTCCAAAACACAGGCCAGAGGTGGGTGGAAGAAAGCTAAAACTACATTGCCAAGAAAATCCCATTCCTACAGTCCACAAGGCAGGAACAGCCCTTCACTTTCTGAGGTTCATGAACTACAGGGATGAGAAGCTTATAGCTGGGGACAGTTTGTATCAGCTGGAAGAGCCACAGGACAGCACTCTGCAAGCACAGTATGTGCTGAACTCTGGGCAATGTGGCTCTGCCAAGGCAGCTGTGGCAAACCTGGAGCATGAGGACCTGGRAGAAGGCACCTTTCTGTTGCTGCCACTGCTATCCACTTACACACATCCAAGCTGTGGCTCTCAAGAACAAAAGTCTTTCAYTAGAGGTCTTTCAGAAAGGTGGCACCAGGAGAACTGAATAGTACTTTGAAGCTTTCTGTACTCAGCAGTAACTTTCCATTCTCAGCCTCCACCAACTCCTGTTACCACCTCCTCTGCCAGACAATCGTCATCACCTTTGATAAGGCTTTGGAAAACACAAAGTAGTTTATCATGGCACAAATCACCCTTGCTAATTTAAGGGAATAAAAGCCTCTGACTGGCTCTCCATCTTAGTCACTTCTTGTCTATGAAACTACAAACCTCTTTGAAATACTATTTGGAAAGYAGAAACAAGTTGTGAAGTTACTACTGCTAAAAATCCTCCAAACCAAGCTGGGCTTCCACTCATTTGGAAGAGCTGCTGAACATTTCCACTAATTTCAGTATTTTCACTCTCAGGTTTCAAGTGTTTTTTTTTTTTTTTTTTTAGCCCTACATTTCTACAGGAATGTGTAACTTTCTATACACTTCAGCACTGCTGAGGAACTCAGAAATGATTCAGAAAGGTCTTGGCAGCATTTTTTTGTTTTAGAAAGAACACCTGAGCTCAGAGCTCTCAGCACAGAGAAGGAGGGTTTCCCTGCATCACTCCCCTCTCTCAGGATGCTTTGCTGCCATCACTTGTCAGACCATACTGCACAGCAAATTCAGAGTGTGCTGTTTAGGGGGCACTGCAGTCACAGCTTCCAAGGGATMTCAAGGAGCCTTTTCCACATGTCAGAGCTGCTACAGCACAGAGTGTGAGCACAGAGCAGAGCAACAACTCCCAGTCACAGCCCAGGTACACAGCCTTGCACAGGAAGGCCAAGCAGGTTGTGTGAGGCTGTCCCTTACACAGGACCTGGCAGGGCATGCTCATCTGAGTACAGTTTTCGGACACCATGTATAGTTTAGATATCTGAGTTCAGAAGGCTGTGGGCAGCTGCTTGTTGGTTTGACCACAGATCTGAGGTTTTCTAACACCATCCCCCRTGAGAATTCCAGAACAATTAATTTAAAGGGTGTAATTTAAGATGTGCATTGAGTTGCCCCATCAATAGAGTGGGAATAACACCACTAACACACAAGGAAGGTGGAAGAGATACAGAAGAGCAGGAAATTTCAGATCAGGAGGGGGAGTAGTATCTAGTACTCTAAAAGAAACAGAAAGATTTTTCTTGCTGAGGAACTGGTCATCCCATTTCAGAGGGAAAAAATGTGRGAGAGGGCAGGTGCTTGCAGAGAGCAGATACTTACTGTCATCCCCAACMGGCCCTGCTGAACACTGTGCTGGAGGATCACGTGCCAGGTCGTTCAACTCCTAAAAAACAGGAGGAGTTTGTTTCACTTCATTTCAAAAACAACCATGTCATTGCTCAAATGCTGCCAGGGGCACTCTGGCAGCCCCACAGAACTAACAACCAGCACTCTGGAAAGTAAAGGTGCATCTTAAACCCAGGAGACACATGTGGCACAGGCYTCAGTGACCTGTGCAGGCTGCAGAGCCCTGAGTCACAGGGGCTGGCAGTGGCAGGGCTGCCTGCACTGGTCCCAAGCATTACCAAGGTATTGTATCTTCCACCAGCCTGAGTCACAGAGAGATAAGGTGGCCTCAATCCARCAACCCTCAGTATCAGCCTTATTTTACTCCCTCAGTTGTAACAGTTCCAGTGCTGCTCCAGCTCCAGTGATCCAGTTTATCACCTCCACAGCCTGCAGCACACACAGCTCCCACAGCCTGGGGCTGTTTCACCTCCACACATACGGGGATAGGAATAAAACACAAGGCCTTSCATACCTACAGACCTCACTGAAACCCCCGCTCTTCAGTGGCTGTGTCAGTCAAGTTTTCCTCTGAAGAAATCCTATTATGAGTCAGAACAGGCTGAGTAACTCACAGCACACCTGAACTTTACTATTTTGCTTCAATTTGCAGCTAAATTTCAGCACAGTTCAGAGTCACTGTGTCAGCCATTTGCTCAGAAGTGACTGTTTGGTGGGAAGTGCAAATAAGAGTAAAATCTTAAAGTCAAACTCTACCTGCTCCATTTCTGGCTCAGTCACTGACCTGCTTTGCATGATGGGCCTGAACATATTACCATTTTTCTGTGTGAACCCAGTCTAGAAAGCTGAGCACACAGCAGATAAGGATTACAACTATTATTTAGTGCTCAGGAAACACTCCCATGCTGTCCCTGGTCCACTGTGTGTTCAGCTTTTCACCTCTCAGAACAGTCCAAACTGCAATCTCCACACCAGGCTTTTGGCAGACAAAACATTTAAGTACAATGATTAAGGCAAGCTGATTGCAGGAATGGAAGAAATCTGCCRTTTAATGGCCTTTTGTTATTTACAGGCAGTGATTAAGCTCTTGAACAGATGATCTCTGGGAGTTCCAGCTTCTACTTCCCAGGAACTGGGAGGCCACCACTAACCCAACCCACAARACACAAACCCTGCCTCACATCAAACACACGAATCTCTGGATTTCCCCCTCTGGATGCAGTGCCCCAGAAAACTTCACAGGCCCTGACACACACACAGGAGCTGGATTYTGCCCTCAGCAGCTTCCAGCTTCTAAAGAGCCCTGCTGGAAGCCTCTGTGACTTGACACCAGACTATGGAAGCTTTTCTAGTGCTCCTGCTGGGCCTTTCCCACGTGGTGCTGAGCACGGACATGAACAGGAGCAGACACTGAGCATGCAGCACCTGCTGAAGAACCTTCTCCCTCCTGGAGGTGGAGAGAGCATCTCCAAGTTGCTTCAGCACCTGAACCAGCACAGGAACATGCAGAAACCTACACACACCTTCCTCAGGGTCAGCCTAGTCGTGGCTACAAAGAATGAAGTGAGTCGACATACAACAGGCATGAAAACTTTATATAGCAATGTGACTACTCTTTCTAAAGGTGTATGGAGTACAGCACACTGCCAAACAGTACTGGGCTCTGATTTTCTGGAAAAAAAACTGTTTCGTGCTATTGTATTCAAAACCCCAAACACAGRACTAAAAATACTCCTGACCACTTCTCATGCCATTTTATGCATCAATACTACACAGCCACARGACTCAGAAGGTACAAGTGTAAGAATCCATGTTTTCCATCCATGATCACAACCTACCATGGATGGTATTTACAGACACACAACATGCAYCTTCCCTGCTATAAAAGGGAAATAGTTATAAACATGAGCTTGGGCACACATTGTTAGTAGAATACACAGCTCCAGAGCTGCCCTGACACTCCCTGACATCCTGCTGCCCAAATGCACCAACCACTTCACCAAATGCATACAACAGAGGGACCACAGGGTAAGTCCCCAACAGACACAGTGAAGTTCAGGCAGTAGCAGTTTCTCATCAAAATACTATTTCCTTCTTTACATCTTCAGTTTCAGGGARATTTCTGAATTTTCTGAAGCCTTGGGTATTATCTCAGAAAGTGATGACTTAAAACAACCACTTGTACCACTTGTCTCAGTGACAAGGTGGCATTTCAGGTTCTGCTCCATAAATGCAGAGAGTGGAACATCACAGATTAAAAGGTCTATGTAAAAACCAGTGTCTAAGTTCCTTGTGCTTAAAAAAAGTATTGCACCAACTCTCAATTCAAGTCCCTGCACCCCAAAACTTCCCAAATTTTGTAGAACAGCTTGGAAAACAAGCTCAGCTCCTCCTCTTCACCCCTCAATGCTCCTCTGGAGTACAGGCACCAGCTGCTCCTGCCTACAGGAGAGCAAACACACCCCTGGATTTCCTGGCAGGGCATAGATAAGCCCTTAACATGCTGTGCCATTCCTTTCCAGCTGCTCTAAGACTCCCACTACACCTGCAGAGCCAAGTTTAGGAGCAGGAAAGGAGCAGCTCACAGCTGCATCTGCCCAGGTACACCCAGAGAGRAGCACSCACAGCTGCTGCACAGAGCCARGCACCTGTCCCAGGGGTTGCTCTGCCTTCTGCAGGCTCCTGTGCAGTTCCTGAGCTATCACAAGCACAACACCAGACTCAGCAAGGTCTGGGATTCCAGCTGCTGCTGAGGGATTCTGAGAGCCAGATGGTTTCCGTAACTCAGAACAAATTACTCTGGAGTTCCCATAAAACTGGAACTCCTAACACATGGAGGATTCAGTTACAGTTTGGTACCATCCACAAAACCTGAATATATTGGATCCCAAGTTGCAAGGCCCACTGTTTTTCCCTGTGATCCAGGAAGTCCTGCTGGTCACTGATCAAGACTGACCTTGACCACACTGGTATTAAGCCAAAACCTGAAGAAAGCCATAGCAGTTTCCAGTCCAGACAGTTTTTGATCCTTAAGCACACGCAGGTTTTGCTTCAGGAATTTACAAGCAGCCTTTAGATCAAGTTCCAGTTTGAGTTACTCAGCTCCCAGGGCTGCCTCACCCTGAGCTGGCTTTCAGGATGAAGGCATCTTACAGAATTTAAAGTTTCTGCCATGTCCCCTAAGCAAAATACCCGTGGGCTGAGCCCACTGCTGGGGATCCTACCATTAACCTGACCCATCTCACAACTCTTAATGAGTCCCTTAGCAAAAATGAGGAAGTGGAAGCATGCCACAAAGCAAGGTTCAAGGTGTCCTGCCTAAAGGCCAAGCTGAACAAAACTACTACCATTAAATCTACAAAGGAGATACACTAAAAGCTACAAAAATCTCACAAGAAATTGCCATTTAGGCTCCAAAACCCAATCAAACTGTGCTCTTAATCCCCACTCAGGGGTTCCAGAAAAGCATTTTAAGGAGGATGGAATGTGCTTATACCACAGATCTCCCAAATGTGCTTCCCAAGCCATGAAAGGCATCAGCTGGCAGCAAGGCCTGGAGGCTCACAGGTAAACCAGTGCCACCAGCCTCACTCAGCCCCACACCACCCTCATCCCTACYCTCTTCTTGTTGTGCTTCCCAGGAACTGGTACATTCCTTTAAAACACACCTCARTGCAGGCATCCACAAACTGCACAAGAAGCTTTCAAAAATYTATCARACACAAATGGTTTAAGTGTTATAARTTTAACCCTGCACACRTTTCAAGTTATAATTATCAACTCCAAAGACATTTGTTAGTGAAGTTCCAGTTTACTCCTCTAGACAACAAATCCCTCCCCAGTCTAACACACTCCTGGTAAAACCTGCTCTGGCCAAAAGATAAGACCAGTTTTAAGGATTAAGTTAATGCTAATGCAGCCTTCAGTCAGAATAACCAACATAACTGGCAACATCAAGAAGCCAATCAGGCAAGTAAAAAGCCAGCATGCTTTAACAGTCAGCTCCAGCAATTTTAGTAAGCCTTGATACACAGCAGAGCTCCTCAAATCCACTCCAACACACTGGATGTATTCCTCTAGATTATCCAAAGTCCTCTTAGCTTGAACTCCATGGGCTTTCCACTCTGCTCTAGTMTGAGCTGCTTTCACACTGTACTTTACTGAGAGACCACATTAGCTTGATTATAAACCTAATTTCTGCCTCAGGTTCCTGCTGTAAGTGAAATAAGCTTTTCATCTGCCTTTAGCAAGTTTCCTTGCCTGAAGCCCCTGAACCCTTCAGCAACAGGCAGTGTAGGGAGATGTTACAAAATCCTGATTTATGTAAGCAAAAAGGAACTCCTAGCCACTTTAGCCATGAATTGTTCCCAGCTCCCAACAGAGTAAAGCCAAGCAATAGGGAATGAGGGCCAAAGTCGAACTGATCACACCCTGCCTCACCTCAGCTGCAAGCTCCCTGTGCAGGGCCAACAGGGCAGGAGGGTGGGAAGAGCCTGTGCACCTKCCCTGGGCCACAGCCTGCATCCAGAGGCATCTCCCTCAGCTCTGCTCCCCACCGGCCCAGCAGCACTGGGCAGGAGGCAGTGTCACACGTGTGCACCAAGGTCAGACCAACAATTCCCYACAGTGTCCATAGGTGCTCTCCCACCCACAGGACTGTCATTCCAGAGTATCTGCCACTCTAATGCTCTCACCACAACTAACAGAAGCATTTTAATCCTTTAGACAAAAACTGCTTTTGCAATGCTTGAAGTCACTCAGATCCCCAATTCTGATTTCTCACAAGACTCTGCAAAAGTTAGAAGGCAAGTGAGCAGCAMAAGAAGTCACAAAGCACAGCAATAACCAAAGCACATGTTATAAACAAGCTCTGATGTAACTGCCACCTTTCCTTTTTATTTTTTTTTCCAAAGCCTGAACAGGAAGAAGACCAAAGCAATGTGTAACTTCCTCCTGGTGTAGAACCTGAGCACCAAAACACCTCTCTAGCTAGCAGAAGCTGCAGCAGCATTCTGTGTACACGAGCCCTCCACCACAGATGGGCTGTGCTGGCAGCTCCACGCTCGCAGCGAGAGGCCCAGCGGAAGAGCCCAGTTGCTCCCACTGGCTGCTGTTCAGAACTGACAGAAATAACACCAGCTCTGCTCAGCACAGGTAGCACAAAGACAACTCTGACCACCAACACTGCTCTGCACCGTTGTCCTCACCCATCCCACCCACAGGCACTGCTCCTTTGGGCAGAAGTGATGACTGAGCATCTCTGGATGCAGGATTACAGCAAGTACTACCACCCTGTGCCACAGCTACACAGGAACAGCACTACAGAATTCAGTTCAGCTACCCCGTTTTTGGGCCTGTGCATTATAAGCAGTAGTAATCCCCMATTCCTCTGCTACAGAAAGTGTTTTACTTGAGCAGGGCTCAAGCACAGCTGCTGCCTTCCCTTCCCCCTCACCCGCCAATCACACAGGGGAGCCCGTGAAAGACAATGAGCTAACCTTTTCCTTGCCTTCCCATTCAAAGAACTCCAAACGGTGCCCTACTTATCCAGTTATAGGTATTCCATTCCCTGAAGATAAGCAACACAGATGGGGACGTGCCTGAATCCAAAGGGTTTCGGCTTAAACCTTAAAATGGAAGGCCCTTCTGGACATCCCTCCCATCCTGCCCTTGGATTGCTTCCCACTGTTTTTCTTTTCTCATAAAATACATATAGAATAAAATAGATCATTTTTACATAGATATAAAAATACCAATTCAATTACTGTACCTCAGTGTTACCCCCAAGGACTCTGCCTGGCAGCATTGCTTACAGCCCAAACACTTCWCAGAAGAAAAGATTGCAAGTTTCTGACCATAATCCAATAAAAGCACCTAAACAAGAATTTGGAGCCGCGCTGCCCGAAATACTGTGGTGAGTAACACAGGCAGCAATCTGAGAGCAGGTTTCACCCAGCCTGAGCTCTTCTGGAGCATCTGCTGAGGGAACAGCTGCTGCTGTGTGCACACATGTTAGCCCAGCTCGAGCCTCTGCACAATCCCAAGAGCAACTGTGCCACCAGTGACACACTGGGACAGACCCTGCAGGTCTCTGTGCTGCCTCTAATGCCACCAACACCGGCTCACTGCTTGTTCTGCCCCTCTCCCAACCCAACCGAGCTCAACATACAAGAGGCCATTTCAGGTAACACTGTATCAAACCTTCACTCTTGGGATTTTTCTCCAAGTTCTCAGCCCTGTGTTATCTGAGGACACAAAAWTTTTGACAAAAACCTCATAGAAAGCCTTTGTAATTCAGTAAAAAAAACCAAMTGCCAAGAGCAAGAGCCAGTGGCCAGACTGAGCCCTGCACACTGATATACCATGACTGATAACACCCTTAAAAAAAAGCCAAAGCAGCAGTTTTCTCTCCCATCGTGTCTCTGTGCTCRAGTCCACAGGGATTATTCCTACTCAATCCACATTCTGCAGGCTTCTGCTCCTGCCACAAGCTGCAGCAGCAAAGGTCAGAAACTGGCTGTCCCCTCGTTATCCTGACAGGGATGGCCACCACACACTCCCAGAGACCAGAACAAGGCTGAGATGATGATAGGAGAGCTCTCCACGGGGTTTAAAATAGCCGGAGCGTAAACAGCCAGCCATGATTACTGAGGCACTGCACTGAGACACCCACAGCAGCTCACTCCGAGGGCTCCTTCCAGCCTGTAGCTTCACACCCAGCCAACTTTCAAAGCATCTGGGCTGCTACAACAGGCAGAGTTACTTCCCTCCCCACACGCTGTTTTGTGGAAATGCTGCCTCCAGCCCCACTACCTCCCTCTCCCCCACAGCCACCACACTGACTCCACTGAAACTCTTGYTGCACAAAGCTCACACAAAACTGCTCTGGTGATGCTCTCACTACTTCCCAAGGCTTTGGAGACTCTCACATCCCTACACAGTCCCCATTATCTCTCGGGATTCTTTATTCTTGAAAAGCAGCATGAAGAGTCAGTCCACAAGCACCCAACATTAACAAAGACTCCACACATYCAGCTTTTCTCCTGTCACAAACCAGCCTGGAAACACAAGTGCTCTCAGAGTGTTGACTCCTGACACTCAGCATGCACTGAAATACAACCAAGCACCTTTCCTGAGTTACCCKACACAAGATTCACCCTCCCCACAASAGCCCTGCACTGCCTGKGTGTGCCCAGCCCCCCACAACCACATTTATCCACTGCTGTGTCTGCCAGGCCTATGAAACCACTGCCGAGGAGGAAGAGCCCTTCCAAAGCACCTGTGAGCCCACAGACACYGTGGAAGAGTCCTCACAATGTCCTYAGGACYACTAAWGTAAAGGACAGAACACTGCAGAGAAGCAAGRCTCAGCTGGAACACAACTTCCTTATGTAACTCACTACCAGATCCACAGCTGGAAAATCCAACAGTCTAAAACCATACTCCAAATACCTCCCTTCCCAGAGCTACCCATTTCACAAACATAAGTAAGGCTTCAAGCTCTCTTCCATTTTCTTCTCCACCTGAGCTTTAACCTCAGCAGTAGGACACATTCACAAAGCCTCCAAGGTAACCTACAACCAAAGCAGAGATGTTAACACAGACCCGACACTACACAAGAAGCTAAACAGGGCTACAGAGTGAGCTGTGAGGTAGTGGGTTTACAGCTGGTTCTAGATAAAAAACAATTTACTTAGTGATCAGGAGGAGAAACACTACGGGAGGGCTGTTTCCTACACCTGAACCTTGTACAGATTCCAARCTGACAGCTACACATTTTGCAGGGAAAAGGATATAAATTTCCTGCCTGAGTCACCAAGGTAATGTAAGTGGACTACAATTACCGTCGAGGGCTTTTTTCCTGGTAMAAGACACAGACGACCAAACAAACAYTGTCCTARGACAGCAATGGACTGGGCAGCAGAGTTTTTCCAAAAGGCCAGGACGTGGGGCACGGCGCAGCTCCCGCTCCAGGAGAAGGCAAGCTCGTAGCTTYCCCTACAAGCCAGCGGGATGACTCAGGCTGTAGAACAGCGCTGGCTCCATTAAAAGAGCAAACCACACTA
>CADDXX010000127.1:1662447-1690167 GCA_902810485.1 Alauda arvensis | reverse complement strand
GGGGAGCCGCGGGGACTATTTGTCGTGCGGAGCCGCCGTGCAGAACTCTCCAGAAGGGGGAGGGGGAGCGCGCGGAAGGATACGACGGCGGCGTGAGAGCGCGCGCGCGCGAGGTGGCCGCCGCTGCGCGTGACGCCACAGCGCGTTCTCTCGCGAGAAGACGGGACCGGAAGAAGTTCCGGCCGGGCCGGGCCCGGGGCCGCGGGCACCGCACGGGCCTGAGGGGACGGGACGGGCCCGAGACCCCGCCACAGCCGGGACCCCGCCAGAGCCGGCCCCGGCGGGGTTTCTCCATCCCTCCCCGGGCCCCTGGGGAGCTGCCGCACCCCTCGCCCCCCGAGATGGAGGCTCCGGCGCGGAGCCCCCGCGGCCGTGTCCCGGGCAGGCCGGGAGTGCACTGGGGTCAGGCAGAGCCCTCCTGGAACACTTCAGTGCCCGCACTGGTCACTGCCTTGTCCTGATCGAGCCTGTGGCGGCTGCTCCTGGAGCACCATTCACGTTCAATGGCACTGAAAGCACCGCTGGTGGCACTGTCCCTGCTGGCCATGTGCCCAGCTGGGGTTGGGGGTCCCTGGTGCTGCCCCTGGGCCGTGCTGGGCTCTCCTCAGGCTGCCTTTGCTGCCAGCCTGCTGCAAGACGCGTTCTGAAGGCTGTAGCACAGGGTGTATTTTGAATTAATTCCTTCTCCACGCTTGTTACAGAAAAAATAAACCACAGTTTCATAAAGATAGCTCTCTGCGTGGTTTGGGGTTTTTTCCCCTGTTGGTTTTTTTCCCAACTACTTTGGTTCATTTTGTGGCTTCTTGCTCTGTTCTTTCCTGTTCATTTTGATAGCCAAATTCCAGACAGCCCCGCACAGCTCATTGATCTGATGGCAAAGCAACACACCCTTCATTCTAGCCACAGCACTGGCAAAGCTCCAGCACTAATCCCAAACAGTCCTGGCTCTTAACGCCAATCCTGGGCTGGGGTAAAGCTGCTTTCCTTCCAACATTTTCTGCTTTCCTTTTGTATGGCCCAGCCAATGCCTGATTCCCATCTCTGGGAGTGACATCACAGATTCCTTTTCTCCAGGAGGAGCTCCTGTGGTCCCCGAGGGCAGGACAGCCCCTCGCTCAGACCTGGTCAGGCAAACATCRTGGCTGGGACCATATTCCAGGGCACAAAGGCTTCCCACTCCTTTGCAATATCTCTGGAATCAACTTTTTTCCTAYTTCTGGGACAATTTTCAGAGTACCCTCAMGTCACAGCTCTGAGCACTTCACATCAGCCAARATCAAAGTATCCTTTTTCTGGTATTCACAGAAGTGTTGGGTTTYGTCCCCAGAAAGAGAGAGAAAAATGGGKTTTGTTGTGGYTGTAGTACCAGGGATAATGATGATCTGCTGTTTGCTGCCAGCTGGATGCAAACTGCTCCATGAGATAAGRAGTGGAAGCAGGAAAGTCATTTTCATAATGATTTTTCACAAGGTAAGACACAAGACATCCAGGAATGGCATTTCAATAGAATCTCAGAGTCACAGACAGGCTGGGGTTGGATGAGATCTCAAAGATCAGCCCAGTTCTACCCCCTACCCTGGGCAGGGACACTTCCCACTGTCCCAGCTTGCTCCAAGCCCTGTCCAACCTGGCCTTGGACACTTCCAGGGATGGGGCAGCCCCAGCTTTTCACACACCCTCTCATGGCATTTGAGGAGATTCCACTTGCAGCTTCCTCCTTTCTGTCTCCCAGGGCCAGAGCTGCTCCTGCAGCCACTGTGGGGGTGGCTGTCCCCATCCTGGGGACACTGTGGGKGTGGCTGTCCCCAYCCTGGGGACACTGCTGTGCCCTGAGCTCCTAAGGGAGCTCCTGAGGCATCTGCTGTCTGCACCTGCCAACACCATCCCATGCCAACATCTCCTGCTCCCAAACATCAGAGCATCCCTGAGGAGTTCTCTGAGCCCTGCCTTGTCCTCAGATGACTCTTGTTTSCCTCTGCCTTTTTCAGCACCTCCCTCTGATCAGCTCTGCTCTGCAGGGTCAAGTTGCAGTTCTGTATTAGGGGAAAAAAGCCCTTGAAGGGCTTAGGGAAAGGCACAGGAATTGAAAGGAATAGAAACTTCCCAGCCAAGCTGGCTAAATCTAGTTATTCCATGCTTTGATAACTTAYGAGACCTTGGTTAGAGGGTGTGAAAAAGTCACTCTAAAGGAGGAAAGACACAACTGGCAAAGGAGAAACCTCCAATGTTGGGCACACAGTGGTGGGCAAGATTCAAAGAAAAAAGAAAACTCCCAGAAAAAAAGGAAACAGAAAAAGCTCCTGTCCCAAAGGTGCTCTGCCTGCTGTACCACCCCAGTCATGGAATGGTTGGAGTTGGAAGGGACTGGAAGCTCAGCATGTTCCAATGCCAGCCWGTGACAGCTCCAAAATGAGCAAAAATGGTTTTTCCACCCAACAAGTGAGGACTCAGTGCCTYAGGACACTGCAGGTGCTGGCAGCTGACAGACTCAGAAATCACAGATTGATSCACTGACATCTATTAAATTCCAACTCTCTTTCTCCTGTGCTCCAAAAGAAGGCAGAACCTCAGTGGGTGAGAGGTGTGCAGCACTCAGAGCCAGCCCCATGATCCAGGGATGAAGGGATGCTCCAATCTGCCACCAGAACTTTAAACTCTTCATTGCTGAGAGGTCCAGGCTGGGCTCAGGGTGAGACAAAGGCTCTCCCATGCTGGGCTCATCCCTGGAAAGGCATCATGTCCCCATGTGGGCTTTGTGAGCTGAGATCAGACAGAATCTGGAGGCCAAAGGGGAAACTCCCAAATCCTCAGCCAGGACATCTCCCTGGACCCCTTGACAAAATGCAAAATGCTTGGACAAGAAGGTTGTCCCAGGAGCATTTGGGCAATGCTCTCAGGCACCAGGTGGGATTCCTGGGGCTGTCCTGTGCAGGGCCAGGAACTGCACCTGATCATCTTTGTGGGTCCCTTCCAACTCAGAATATTCCATGATTCAGTGGAAGTGCTTGGCTCAGCAAGTGAGAGATGATGTGTGCTTGGGAGCTCCAGAAGCAGCTCTGCTGCTGCCCCCGCATCTCCCACAGCACACGGTGGCTCCTCGCTGCCCCAGAGAGCCTGGCCTGGCTCACACAGCCCAAGGCCACACAGAATAGTGCAGAGCACTTTGTTTTGTGGTAATAAAGCAGCTCTGTCACACGGGACCTCTGAGGGACACTGCTGGTGCCACTGCAGCACTAAAAACCCTGACTGCAGCACTTTCAGTCAAGGGACCAAAGCCACTTTTGACACCAGCCTGGCACTGGAACCCCATCCCTGCAGGTATCCCTGGTGAAAGCTGTCACTGGGCAGCCTGCCCTCTGCATGAAGCCAGCAGCTCTGCCTGCTGTCACACGGCAATGGAAAAAAGGGAAATTAAAGGAAGGAAGTGCTGCTGCCGTGCCCATCCTGCAGCAGAGTCAAACTGCTCACAGCCCTTCACCCAAGGGATGCCAGGGAAAACACCCTGCTCCTGGCCTGGCTTTTGGCTGGGGACATGGCACATGTATCAGCCTCTGTCTGGGGGCAGGCCTGGGTACCACAGTGTGAGAAAGATCTAAAGCTGTTACAGAGCATCCAAAGGAGGGACATGAGGATGGTGAAGGGCCCAGAGGGGCCACATGAGGAGCAGCTGAGGGCACTTGGCCTGTCCAGCTGGAGCAGAGGAGACTGAGGTCAGACCTCCCCAGGGGCTGCCCCTTCTCCTGAGGGGCAGCTCCCACCTCTGCTCCCTGGGACCAGGGACAGGACCCAGGGAATGGCTGGAACTGTGACAGGGGAGGTTCAGGTTGGAGATCAGGAAAAGGTTCTTCCTCCAGAGGGTGCTGGACACTGCCCAGGCTCTCCAGGGAATGGGCACAGCCCCAAGACTGCCAGAACTCCAGGAGTGTTTGGACACTGCTCTCAGGCACAGGGTGGGATTGTTGGGGTGTCTGTGCAGGGCCAGGGCTCGGACTGGATGATCCTTGTGGATCCTTCAAACCCAGGATGTTCCATGACTCCTTGGGTCTCCTGATCTCAGCAAAGGCTGCAGTGTTTGTAGGTTGCTGTAGACAGAGTTGATTTCTGTGCCCAGCTCAGGCTCACACAGCCCAGTTGGAGGTGCCATGGTGCTGGTCCACAGAGGTGCCTTGCTGGRGGTTTTTATGCATCTAAAATCTTCCAGCATCATGTGTGACTTCTTGTTTCCTCTGCTTGAGGGAATAACAGCAAACAGGGACAGAGAGAATGTTAATCAAGACACAATCTGGGAAAGCAGACTGGTTTTGACCTGCCAGAGGAAGGTCTGGGAGGACAACGGGGGCAGTTTCAATCCTGCCATTTCTTGTTGGCTGTGCAGAGGCACTGGATGGCACTGGGCAGCACTGGGCAGCACTGGGCAGCACTGGACCCTCTGTTCCTAGGCAAGCTCAGATGTTGCAGGTCTCCACAGGAGGCCAGAGAGATGCTCTGAGGGCTGGAGCCTCTCTGTTCTGGAGYCAGGCTGGGAGAGCTGGGGGTGCTCACCTGGAAAAGGCTCCAGGGAGAGCTCACAGCCCCTGCCAGGGCCTGAAGGGGCTCCAAGAGGAGACTTTGGACAAGGGCCTGGAGTGACAGGACAAGGGGAAATGACTTCCCACTGTCAGAGATCAGTGTTAGATGGGATATTGGGATGAAATTCTTCCCCGTGAGGGTGCTGAGGCCCTGGCACAGGTTGGCCAGAGAAGCTGTGGCTGCCCCATCCCTGGAAGTGTCCAAGGCCAGGTTAGATGGGGCTTGGAGCAACCTGGGATAGGGAAAGTTGTCCCTGCCCATGGCAGCTGTTGGGAATGAGATGAACTTTAAGGTCCCTTTCCTGCCTAACCATTCCATGGTTCCAATCTTCTATGAAATCTCATTCCTGGAGTTCAGACTCACCTTTTGAACCCGCGCCACAGCTCTGCTCCAAACAGAAGTGAAACAGAAATACTGCAGGTGTGGGTGTGCTGAGGGTGGAACTGAAAGCCAGGCCAGGCTCTGTGGGCAGGAGAGCCACAAACTGCTTGGGGACCTGCAAGAAGGTCAGGCAGCTCACCCACCACACTGAAGAGCCAAGCAGAGCAGCTCAGTGAAGCCTGGCTGGAAGGGGACAAGCTTTAGCTTGAGTGTGTTCAGAGGAGGGCCATGAGGCTGGTGAGGGGCTGGGGACACAAACCCTRTGAGGAACGACTGAGGGAGCTGGGGTTGTTTAGCCTGGAGAAAAGGAGACTCAGAGGTGACCTTATCACTCTCTTCAACTTCCTGAAGGGTGGCTGTGGTCACCTGGGGGTTGGGCTCTTTCTCCAGGCAACAACAGACAGAACAAGAAGACACAGTCTCAGGCTGCACCAAGGGAAATCCAGGTTGGATATTAGGAAAAAGTTTTTCACAGAAAGAGTGATAAAGCACTGGAATGGTCTGCCTGGGGAGGTAGTGGAGTCACCATCCCTGGATGTGTTTACAAACAGACTGGAGTGGCACTCGGTGCCATGGTCTAGTTGAGGTGTTAGGGCACGGGTTGGACTCGGTGATCTTGAAGGTCTCTTCCAACCCAGTGAGTCTGTGATTGTGTGACTGTGTGATTTATCCCGGTGCTGGAGGAGGAAGTGATTCACTCGGTGYTTTAGCCAGCCTTTGTGTTGACGAAGCAAACAACACGTGGCTGTACCCACAGGCCCTCCTGGGGCTGGGAACGCTGGCCAGATGGTTTGCTGGGGTTTCTAAGGTACCTCTGGAACAAGCAGCTCCTGCCAGGCCCTTCCTTCCTCCCCCTCCCTGGGTGTGAGGATGCCTGAGCTGTGTCCACAGAAGGGCAGCAGAGCACAAGTCTAATGAGGAGCAGTGAGGGAGCTTGGGGGGCTCAGCCTGAAGAAAAGGAGACTGAGGGGGGATTTTTCTCTCCACAGCTCCCTGACAGGAGGGTGCAGCCAGGTGGGGGTTGGGCTCTGCTCCCAGGGAACAAGGACAAAGAGAAATGGCCTCAAGCCAGCACTACTAGAGGAGCTTCATGCTGGATATTAGGGAAAAATGCTTGACCCAAAAGGGCTGTCAAGCACTGGCCCAGGCTTCCCAGGGCAGTGATGGGGATTCCATCCCTGGAGGAATTTAAAAGAGGTGAGCACTTGGGGACAAGGGTTAGTGGTGGACTTGGCAGTTTTGGGGAAATATTTGRACTTGATGGTCTCAGGGGTCTTTTTCAACATAAAYGATTCTTTAATTCTATKATTTTAATTAAATRTGAACYGTGGRCATGTCTGAATCAAGATCCTTGTGCTKTAAGCCTGTGACAGCCTCCAGAGACTCTAGCATTTTGGGTCTGTGGGGACTGTCAGGGTCTCCTGGAACCCAGGGTCATTCCTGGACAGAAAGCAATGGGAGCATGAGTGTGTTCTGGACACTCACTCCCTTTCCCAGCCTGTATCTACCTCGTTTGGATCCACAGAGGCCATGGGTGACCATGCTGAGGGCTTTGCTGAAGTGAAGGTTCTCCCCTCATCCCTACAGCCAGTTTTCTTGCCATCCCAGGTAGTTGAATCCATCAGATGTGATGTGAAATCCCTGATGGCTGTTCCTGTCTCATCCTTCAGGTGTTTGGCAGGGATTATTGGGAGGATTTGCTCCATCACTTTCTCAGGGTCACAGGTGACACTGAGCAGGCTGCAGTTCACCTCCTCAAAGCTGGGTGTGAGATTTCCTTCTCCCACTCACCAGGAACCTCCTGATTGCTACAACATTCCAAAGAGATCAGAGAAGAACCTTGCCAGGGCATCATCCACCCATCTCCCTCAGCATCCCTGAGTGCATCCCACCTGCTCCTATGGGCTTGCATATGTGTCCCCTAATGCATGTTCTTCCAGGATGGAAATACCTCTCCACTGCTTGGAACAAGGAAGTCTTGAGGGCCTCAGTGGCCACCAAGAGCCTGGCTGCAGGAAGCCCCTGCTGTGTTGCCAGCACTGCTTCCCAACCTGGCAGTTCCTGGAAATGTGTGGGGTGGGAGCATCCAGGGCATTGTGAGTCACCTTCTGCCAGATGGAACTGGAGTCTGTTTTGTCCCTGGCAACCTGCTGAGCTGGTTGGAATCTTTGAAATCTACTGCCCCTGGCAGACTAAATCTCAACAAATTCTGGTTTCCTTCCTCATCTCAATTCCACTCAGATCATGTCCTGGCAGATTTGGGGCTTTCCAGGATGTGCAAACTCATGGATATTGAAACCTGGCGCAACCACCAGTGCCTGGATTTCCCGTGGGCTGAGACACCTCATGGATGCCCTGCGTGGGAGAGCTCTGGCACTCCCCAGGCTGCCCGCTGCTGCCCAGAGCTTCTTTCATTTTCACTTTTCTGCACAGCTCCACCCGTGGCTCCAGAAGCGTCGCAGAGGCTCCGGGTGAGCAGCAGCCCCTGCAAGGAGCCGCAGCTGCCCGGGCGGGAGCGCAGAGCCCCGGGACGCAGAGCGCAGGAAGCCGGGGCTGGCGGCTGGGAGCTGCTCCGGTGAGTGCGGCCGGAGCAGGGCCAGCCCTGTGGCTGCGGAGCAGGGCGGGCTGGCATCCGTTTGGGAGCGGGGTGAGCAGCCAGGCTGTGCCCCATTTGGGACAGCCCTCAGGCGGGCAGCGCAGGGGAGCTCCCCAAGGGYTGTGTGTTTTGGGGTGCTCAGTGAGTGCGGGGCGCACGCATCCCCCTGATGTGCTCTTATCCGCTCCTGCAGGGCTGCCGTGGGTGCTGAGGACAGGCTGCTGCTGTGGGGCTGGGGAAAGGYGCTGCTTTCCCCTGTCCGCCGCAGATGAGCGGGGCCCCGAGGCAGCGCGGTGCCCCGCGGATCCCGCAGCCCCGCGGCGGGCGGGCGCAGCGCGCCGTGCTCCTGCTGCTGGCGCTCTGTGCCGGGGCTCTGCTCCTGGCCGGGCAGCCCCTCGTGCCCACCGCCCGCAGCCTCATCCTCCACTTCACCACCCTGCAGATCGGGGCGCTGCTCAAGGGCACCTGCTACCTGGCCGAGGAGATCTTTCACCTCGACTCCAGGTGAGCCAGCGGGGCTGGCTGCCTGCGGCGCTCCTGGCACCACCCTGGCGTCAAGGGCGACGCACGCCCGGGGTGTGGTGGGGTTTGCTCCTGGTCTCTGTGCCCACGCGTGCCCTCCGTGGCAACGATGTGCTGTGCCCAGCAGCACGGGCTGCCCTCTGTCACCCTCCTGTCCCCTCTCATCTCTCATTGCTCCCTCTTCCCACCCTCTCCCCCTCTCCCACCTGCCCAGCTCCCCCGKATGTCCATGGATGTCTCCTCTCTGTGGTAACTCCCTAGTGTGTCCTTTCCCTGGGGAACACATCTTAGCCCCCAGCCTTTCCCCATCACCCAGTGCAGGAGGGCAGGGGGCTGTTGTCTCCCTTTGCTAYCCAGGGTGACATTCCCTCTGCTCCCTCTGAGTCCCACAGCTGCTGCAAGGGACCCAAGCCCTGTCCTGGCTGGGGGCACTGGGCTGTGCTGGGCAGGGTCCCACACAGCTCTGTAGTGCTCTGGAAGGTTGGTGGCGCTGGCCAGGAGTGGGAGCAGCCCTGGCCACGGCTGCTGAGGGTGTGTGGGTGGCCACCAGCCTGAGTCCTGTCCCCCTCTCCCACCCAGGCACCATGGCAGCTTCTGGAGGGCCCTGAGAACCTGCTACCCCCTGCGCTGGCACGGGCCCATGCTGCTCATCTGTGGCTCAGCCTACGTGGCTCTCCTGGGTGATGGGCAGCCCCTTGGCCTCCACCTCATCCTGGCCAGTCTGTGCCAGCTCCTCATCCTTGCCCTGGGGCTCCAGGTAAGGTTCCCACACCTCCAGCCTGACCAGCTGCCCCGGGAGCCCTGCAGCCCTGAGCAGCCCTGGGGGCACACAGCCAGCTCTGCATGGCCTCTGCATGTCCAGCCCACCCAGACTGAGCCTGGTGGGAGGAACACTCTCAGCTCAGCCCTGCAGAGCTGATCTCCCTGGTCCCATGTTGGCAGGAGTGTTGGCAGGAGGGCCAGGCTGCCTCCTAATGAACACAACCACTCCAGGGGATGGCACAGCCCCCCTGACATGATAAATGGAGGTATTTAAATCTGTCAGTCAAGCTGGTGCTTGAGGGGAAAGCAGAGCCTGTGTGTTCTCAATGCTCAGTGTGGTGTGGAGGCAGAGCCAAGCCCCAGGTGCTTCTGCAGCATTGGGAGGGCTCTGCTGTGCCCCAGCAGGGCTGGAAGGGTCACACAGGCTTCTGTCAGGTGCCTGTGGGACAGAACACCCATCTCCACCTCAATGCACACACAGAGCTGGCAGAGGCCATTGGGAATGCCACCCTCAGGCACTGGGGTGTCTCCTCTCCCATGCTGCAAGCACAGGGCAGATGCACAGCTTGCAGTGGGACACACAATCCCACTGGAAGGTGCAGCCAGGGAAATGCCTGGCTCACTCCAGCCCCAGTCCCYTCCTTTGTGGGGGGTGTGGGGGCTSTCAGGGGCTCTGCCCCACTGCCCTGCACAGGGGGGGAAGGGGCTGGTGGGGTTGTTCACTCTCCAGATCTCTTTGGAGTTCTCCAGTCCCTGTGGAGAACTGACTGTTGCAGAAGGGCCCAGGTGGCTGCTGTCATCACCTGGTCCATCTGTCCTTCTCTCCACAGACACCCTCAGCAGTGGAGATGTCTGAGATGTCCGAGAGGTCCAAGCAGAACGTTGCTCATGGGCTTGCCTGGTCCTATTACGTTGGCTACCTAAAAATAGTCCTGCCACGTACGTAGCTGCTTCCCTGCATTCTCCTGCCTGCAGATAGAAATAGCTCCTAATAACAACCCTCCCACTTTTCCAGTGTTAGCAGGGAAATRGGAGCAAGGCAGAATGCAGCTGTACTCACACCAGGCACCTCTGCCTGATGCTCTCTTCCACCAGGGGTGAAAAAGTCCATGGAGGAATTCAACAGAGCMAATCCCCACCTGCAGGTGTGCAGGAAGACCTGGAAGCTCCACATCTTGGTCCCTCTGAGCTGTGATGTCTATGATGAGCTGGAGAAAGCTGACAGCAACATCCAGTACGTGACAGACCTCACTGAAACCACSCTGGCCCGAGCTGGCACCAAAAGGAGGGTCTACAAACACAGCCTCTATGCAATCAGGGATGAAGAAAACCAGGTATGCTGAGAGCAGCATTGGGAGCATCATCCCAAAAGTCTTGCTGGCCCCAGAAGTGGCTGTAAGGACAGGAAACTGTCACCTCTCCTATTAGATACTCCCAGCTTTCAYCAGGCTTCCATGAGATGGAGAGATCCCACTCCTGTACCCTTTCCTGCTGGCTGCCGGCTCCCAGGTTCAGCTGCAGGGATGGTGGGCTTTCTTAACCTCTTCTGGAGCTGATTTAAGTCCAGAAAACAGTAGAAAACTGAGCAGAAAAAAAGCAGATGTGGACTACAGAGCATCAATTCCCATAGRATGAATGCTTCCTTGTGTTGTGAAGAGGTGCTTGAAGATGTCTSTGAGAGTCATTATTTGATTCCCTCCTTTCCCCAGTCCGGTGAGCCCTAAATCTCTCCATCTCACGTTGCATCCATCTCCTCCCACCTCTCCTGGCAGACTGACCCSTGTCCCTCCCCCTTGCAGGAGGGAGCGCCCCGGTGCCCTGGAAGGAGACATTGGCAGAGCTCTGCTCTTCACCTGTGCCCCCTGGTTTGCCCTGTGGCAGTGGCTGAGCTCTGWGCTGCAGTTCTGAAAGCCCTGCCTGCAGRGCCCCSAGCCCCTCCCGGCCCCGCTCCGGGGGAAGCAGAGTCGGGATTTCCCCGCTGTGCTGCAGGCACTGATGCCGTGTTCCACCTGCCAGGCTCCTGCTGAGTCACTGCTCCCTGGGAGCTCCTGCAGCTCTCAGCCCGGACGGGACCTTCCAGTGATATTTACCCCAATCCCTCCAGTGAAGCAGGGCCCATGCAAGGCACCTGCCCCAGGGCACGGCACTGCCTGCCTGCCAAGGCTGGGAACTTCCTGCTTCTCTGCATTGACCTGAGACCACATCCCTCTTCCTTCTAACTCACTCCATTAAACTTTCCAGTTTACCCAGGGTAAGACTTGCTGGTAACATTGCTCCTCCTTGGCAAGTTGATGGCTTTATCAGATTTCTCCTTGTTCCTTTGCTCAGCCTCCTTCCAGCTGTGCTCCACCTTCCCAGTGTTTATGTTCTGCCCTCCAGCTCTCTGTTAGGATGCTCAGAATAATGGAATCACAAAATATGCTGGGTTGGAAGGGACCCACAAAGATTATCAAGTCCAAGCCCTGGCCCTGCACAAACACCCCAACAATGCCACCCTGAGCCTGAGAGCAGTGTCCAAATGCTCCTGGAGCTGTGGMAGCCTCAGGGCTATGCCCATTCCCTGGGGAGCCAGTGTCCTCTGGAGGAACCTTTTCCTGATACCCAACCTAACCCTGCCCTGACACAGCTCCAGCCCTTCCCTGGGTCCTGGCTCTGGTCACAGAGAGCAAAGATTGGTGCTGTCCCTCCACTTTCCTTTGTACAGCAGAAAGCCACCAAGGAGGTGTGATCATAGTGAAGGGATGKCTCCCTTGGGGACCAAATTCCATGGGAACAGGCTGCTCCTGGGAGCACTGACAAAGCCAGTGGCTGTCCCCCATGGRYAAAGGCAGCTCCCTGAGCCCACMTGGCAGAGGGGAYACCTGGATCTGTCAGGCCAGCTGGTSTTTCCCTGCTCTGCAYGAGGCAGGGAGACACTGGGGCCAGACCCAGTATCCCTGTCCCAATGTTCCCAGTGCAAGGCAGGCCAAGGAGCCACTGAGAGATCTTGAGTGCTCTGCCCAGTGTCCTTTGCCCAGTGCCCCTGTGCCCATGTGTTCCCCTCCCACCCTGCAGCTGTGGCACTGTGCTGTGGAATATGCCACCCCGCTGCAGTCCCTCC
Organism: Alauda arvensis; assembly: GCA_902810485.1. Classification (NCBI taxonomy): domain Eukaryota; kingdom Metazoa; phylum Chordata; class Aves; order Passeriformes; family Alaudidae; genus Alauda; species Alauda arvensis. The sequence goes on along the minus strand of CADDXX010000127.1, from coordinate 1,678,237 downwards.
ACGCCATGTCCCAGGATGAGTGTGCAGCCTTCAGCCGGGAGGAGCGCCTGGAGCAGGCCAAGCTTTTCTACAGGACCTTGGAGGAGATCCTGAAAGGCTCCAAGGAGTGTGCAGATGCCTACAGGCTCATTGCCTACGAGGGTGAGTGAGGGGAAGGGGGTTGGGCTGCCCAGGACAATGGCTGTGCTCTTCTAGCCCCAAGTGACCTCGGATCAGTGACCYGTCTGTGCTGGGCTTGGCTGATGTCCCCAGTCAGGGGGCCATGGTGGCCCCTGCTGCCATAGGAGGAAGGGAGGGGCTGCATTCCCACATGAAATAGGAATGTCACTGAGCATGGCATCACTRGCTGGGTGAGGGAGGGCGTTGTCCCACTCTGGGGCAGCMTCACCTCRAGCCCYRGGGCAGYCCTGGGCACCACAATACAAGTAAGTTCTGAAGCTGTTGGGGAGTGTCCAAAAGAGGGACATGGGGGTGGTGAAGGGCCCAGAGGGGCCACATGAGGAGCAGCTGAGGGMAYTTGGCCTGTCCAGCTGGARCAGAGGARACTGAGGTCAGACCTCCCCAGGGGCTGCAGCYCCTCCTGAGGGGCAGCTCYAAYCTCTKCTCYCTRGRACCAGGGACAGRACCTGAGGGAATGGCTGGAGMTGTGCCAGGGGGATTTAGTCTGGATATCAGGAAAAWGTTCTTTCCCCAGAGGGAGATCAGGCACTTAACAGGCTCCCCAGGGAATGGGCAYAGCCCCAAGGCTGCCAGAGCTCCAGGAGTGTTTGGRCAMTGCTCTGGGACAYRGTGTCTGTGCAGAGYCAGGAGCTGRACTGGATGATCCTTGTGGATSTTTTCCAACTCAGGGTATTCCCTGATKCCATAACTGTAAGGACTTCTTGCTGTGGGTTGGAGGAGCAGGGAAGGTGGTGGCAGCACTGGTTGTCCCAGCTGAAGTCCCCAAGGGGCCAGGCCTGAGACAAGCTGTCTACTGCAAGAAGTATAACAGCAGGCATSCAGGGGGAGAAGCAGCTCCCCTCACTGTTGATGTTCCTGGAAGAAGTTGCTGGGGCTGTCAAGCCCTCCCCAGCAGYGGGATGAGTGTGTGCTGGCTYGGTGCCATTCCTGCTGACAGGGGATGGGAGGGARTGAGGCTTTCCCTCATTCCCATTATCTTTTCATCTCACATCTCCTCACCTCCACGAGATGAAATCAGCATCTTGCTGTAATGAATGTTGGTTTTTTTCAGAGGAAACTCAGCTCTCTCCCTGATGGGGAGAAGCATTTCCATCCAGTGAGGCAGTTCCCATCACAAGCACCACTGGGAATCCAGCACATAGTGYCTGTAATTTTACACTCCTCCCTGCACTTTGTGTTTGAATTTTTTTCCCTCTGCCATGCTGAAAGTGGGAAGTAAAAGCTGTATTTTGACTGTGCAGGAAATTCTGCATATTTTGGGGAATCTCACTGAGACTTTGCTCCCTGCTTCAGGACAACCAGTGAATGAAGGTTTTGTCTTGCTTCTGTTGCAGAGCCAGAAGAAGCAGAGAGCCACTTCTTGTCCCGAGAGATCGTGTGGCACTTGCGGCAGGAGCATCTCGAGGAGATCTCCGTGCTCGAGGGGAGCCACCCTCCCACCCCATCCACARCCCTGGACTCAGCAGAGCTCAACCTCCAGATCAGTGTGTCAGACCTGCCACAGCCACTGCGCACTGATGGCTTCTGACACACAGCCCCTCACTGTCCCCTGGGGCTCAGGTCACCTTTTCCCTGCCCCCTTCTCCTTGGAGCACGTGCTATCCATGGCTGCAAGCCCCAGCTCCCAGCCAAACCTCCTGTGCACCACGGTTACTGGAGCAGCTGACTCAGCCCACAGCCCTGTGACATGCTTCCCATTTTCTTTGTTATGTTCAGCTCATATGTTCTTCTGTGGGTGTATTGTTTTTTTAATCTGCTTTCATTTGTGTCATATAAAGCACTTTCCTCTCTGGGACAAGTTGCAGTATCCTAAATTTTGGGCACAATGCACAGTCTGCCCCACGTGGGATAGGAGAAGGTTTCTCCTTCATAGGGTGGCTGGGTGCTGAACAGGCTCCCCCAGGGAATGGTCAYGAGCTGCCAGAGCTCCAGGAGTGCTTGGATGATGCTCTCAGGGACAGGGTGGACTGGGGTGTCTTTGGGGTGTCTTTGCAGGGCCAGGAGTTGGACTGGATGATCCTTGTGGGTCCCYTCCAACCCAGGATAATCCACAGTTCTGTGATATGCTGTGGTGTTGGATGGGGCTCTGGAAATGCCAGCCACAAGTGTGCCTGTGTGTGCTGGGACAAACACACCAAGCCCAAGGCTTCTGGTGGGACAGCTTCTGCAGGCACAGGGAGCATGTGCAGGACTTCCAGAGGAGCCTCCAGCCTGATCCAAAGTTGGTGGCAGAGCAGGCTCACTCAGGATGGGGAGATGCTGGGCAGGTGCAGGCTGCAGCTGAGACAACAGCCTTGCTCCTGCCCTGGGCTGCCCAGCTCCTTCTAAAATCAAAGAACCCTGCAATCACCAAGATTAGAAAAGCCCTCTAAGGTCATGAAGTCCAACCATTAACCCAGCACTGCCAAGGCCATCACTAACCTGCGTCCCCACATGCCACATCCCTGTGTTTTTTAATGTTTCCAGGGGACAGTGACTGTYCTGCACATCCCATTCCAATGCCTGACAATACTTTCAGTGAATAAATTCTTCCTGATGTCCAAACTGAGCCTCCCCTGGGGCAGTTTGAGGCCTTGTCCTCTGGTGCTGTCCCTTGTTGTCTGGGAGCAAAGCCCCACCTGGATGTTAAGCAGTTGTAGAGAGGGAGATGGTGCCACCTGAGCCTCCATTTGTCCAGGCTGAGACCCCCCCTCAGCTCCATCAGCTGYTCCTCATCTTGTGCYGCAGACCTTTCCCCAGCTCCATTCCCTTCTCTGGACACGCTCCAGCCCCTCAATGTCTTTCCTGTTGTGAGGGGCCCAGAACTGGACACAGAATTCCAAGTGCCTTTCATGCATGTGGGAGAACATGGTAGGAGATCTCTCCCCAGCTCCAGCCCAGTGAGCTTTCAGGAGAGATTTGGCTGCATGTTGGTCCTGCTGGGACTGGGAATTGGAACCCATTTCAGGACACAGTAAAACTTTAATCTGCAGCCTAATCTCTGGGTACTGCATCTGTGCAAAAATGGCAAAAACAGCAGATGAAAGGGCTGTGAAGGGAGGGTTGGGACAAAGGCCACTGCAAACAGACAGCTGGTTTGCAGAGGTATCAGCAATCTTTGCCGAGGCCTCTGGGATGTGCCAAGTGCCTGGTGCTGGACTGACTGCAGAGGGAAGACAGCAGGTGAGGGACCTGGTASGAGACAGGGAGTGCAGGGAGCAGAGTGAGGGTCTGGCCCTGGGCTGTGAGGAGGATGTGGGTCCTGGTCACCTGAGCAGCATTCCCAATGGCACAGAGCAAATGCTGTGGGCACCTGCTGAGATGCAAGGGAAATGCATCAGGGCTGAGCCCAGCAACACGGGAACAGCCAGCAGCAGCTGTGTGAGCAGCAAAGCCCCCCAGGGCTTGCACCTTCAAACCCGTCCTTGTGGGGCACAACTCCGCATCCTCCCTGGTGCCCTGCTCCTTCCTCACGTGGAAGCTCCTTATCTCACCCATCACTGCAGSCAGGCTGGGCTGGAGATGCCGATAAGCTCAGGCCATATTAGAAGGGGACAGGTTGAAAGACAGGCACAAGCCCAGAGGAAATCTGACAGCACAACCTTGTTCCAGCAGCAGCTGTGCTGCCAGCCAAGGGCTCAGCCCCTGCCACTGCTCAAGGGCACAGCCAGGGCCAAGGTGAAAGSCTTTGCTGGCAATGTGAACTGGAGGCAGGGCTGGATCAGAGGCAGGAAAATCAAACCTCAGAAGTGGCAGCTCGCTGCTAAGCTGGCAAACACAGGATAACCAGTTCCCCCTTGAACTCTCCAACAGCACAAATAGCTCAGTCTTAGTGCTCACAGCAGGTCTGACTCAGACTCAGGACTCTCCAGCCTGGAGGCAGACCCATGGTCATCCATGGGGAGCAGCAATGCCACCACACCTCAGCGGGATGAGCTGAGTGCATCCAGGGGCCACCACAATCAGCAGGTCCCAGGTGCAGCAGGGAGGGAGGTTCACAGCCAAGATCCTGCTGAGCAAGGCACAGAATGGCTGCATCCTCCCTCCARCCAGGGCTGGGGCCAGGGCTCAGCTTAGATGCAGCAAGGACAAGGCTTCTCCCAGCCCTCCCTCACATCCCAGCTGTTTTCCCACCACAAACCCCAGGAACCACCAGCAGTGACCCATTTGTGCTGCTCCACACAGCAMAGAGCCTTCGTGTGTAACCTTGGGGGGCTGAGTTCCCTCACAGACCCTCTGAGGGCAGGTGCTCAGCTTCTGCCGTGGCCTAGAAAAACTCATCTTCAAGGAATCCCAGAATGGCTTGGGTTGAAAAGGTCCTTAAAGCTCATCTCATTCCACCCCCTGCCATGGGCAGGGACACCTTCCACTATCCCAGGCTGCTCCAAGCCCTGTCCAGCCTGGCCTTGGACACTTCCAGGGATGGGGCAGCCACAGCTTCTCTGAGCACCCTGTGCCAGAGCCTCAGCACCYTCACAGGGAACAACTCCTTCCCAGTAGCCAATATAAACCCAYGCTGTCCTGCAGCTGGTGAGGCTGGCAATGGGTTCACCCCTCTGGAGGTGACAGCAGTGACTGATCACAGGGCTCTGCTGCCCTCACATGCTTTTTACCAATACCCACATTTTCTAAGTCAGTCTTGCACTGTGGCACTTTTCAAGTGTTGTGATTGTGTTTCAAGAAAGGCCCTTGCACTCTCTCAAATAAATAGCTTTATTTTATTTTMTTTATCCCTTCATGAAGTAAAAATCCTCCTTGGAAAGTGAGCTGACTTGAGGTGRCTGAGGAAAATGTCATGTTCACTAAACCACACCTGCCTCTGAATAAAGTTTGGAATCATGCAAAGCAAGGAAACAGCAGCTCAGCACTCAGCCTTCAGCAATGGTTGGACTTAAACTGGSTATTAATATTAATAACAATATTAATGCTTCTTCTTTGGGCTGCACCTGCCATTGCCTCCCTTTCCTTTCCTTTTCCCAGCACTCAGTGGGATCAGTGTAATATGCACTGGGGATGTAACTAAATTAACTTGGAGAGCAGCAGCCCCACAGCCCAGAAGGCTTCACGGAGCTGCCTCCGTGCTGGAGTAGCACCCGTGAGAGTAACACATCCATAACCCCCAGCAGCACAGGTTTTAATTAAATTGTGCCAAGCACCTGAAAGCAGCATTTCCCAGGGTTCCTCAGTRTTGCCTGCAGTTCTGCAGTGCCTCTTTTCCAAGCTGGAAGTGCTGCAGCCCGGGTTTCACAGGCAGCTTCAGTGGCTGTGTCAGCTGGAGCGCGGCTCCAGCACAGCTCTGCGGGGCTTTGGGCTCACGCAGGAGGTGGAACAGCCCCAGGTTGTGCCAGGGATTGGATATTCAGGAGAATTTCTTCAGTGAAAGGGCGGTCAAGCACTGTGACAGGGTGTCTGGGGCAGTGCCGGAGTCACCGTCCCTGCAAGTGTTCAAAACGTGTGGGTGTGGCTCTGGGGAGTTGGTAGTTCATGTTTTTTTGACTTGGCAGGCCTGCGTTGGTGGTTGGATTGGATGATCACAGCATCATTTAGGTTGGAAAAGAACTCCAAAGTAATTTTTCTTCTTTCCTGATTCTGTTGTTTCTGGGAGTGTATGTGGAAATTCCTCCCTGGAGCTGAGGAGTGCCCATCACAGCGATTCCTCCAGGCTCAGTGAGAGGTTTGCCCCAGGCAAAGCATCAATGTCTGCTCAGTAATTACTTTACTACCTTTAATATCATTTATTATCAACAGTGCTTAAAAAATATTGCACTACTCTAGTAGCTAGAATTACCTACATTATGCAGTAAATAATCCTGAACCTTTSAGCGTAATCCTTACAATCAYGAATTTAAATTTATATAATAAACAYRTATCTTCATGAAGGTCAAAGTCGCATAAAAGCTCAATTGCACTGCTTTAGATATGAACCACTGGCCAAGCCCGGGACTGGACCAGACCCCTCACGGAAGGAGAGCCCTGGGAAGCTGCGGAGCTYGGGACCCCCATCCATCCTGCCGCCAGGGGCGGGACGGTGGCTGGGTCTTGGAAGACCTGACTGGCACTGAGAGGCAGCCATGAGCTCTGGCAGCCTGTCCCGGGCTGCCCCGGAGGTGCCGGTGCCGCTGCAGGGCCCGGACCCCGCCAAAGCCGGGCCGCGCCACCACAGCAAACACCGCCCCCGCAAKATGGCGGCGGCCGGGCCGTGTGAGGGAGCAGGGGCTGTCACGTGACTCCGCCCCGCCCAATCAGCGCCGGGTGCCGCCTCCGTGGCGGGAAGGGGCGCGCGGGAGGAGTCGCTGCCTCCATGACAACCAATCAGCGGCGGCTTGGTCGCCAGGGTCAAGGGGGAGYCGTCACGTGCCTCCCCGCCAGCCAATCAGCGGCGGGCGGCGGCGGCGCCAAGATGGCGGACGATAAGGTGAGCGGGGAGCGCCGGGGCTGAGGAGCCGTCCGGGCTGTGGGGGGGGCTGCGCTGGTTCTTCCCGGGGGGGAGGGCGGGAATCACCTCCGTGTCTCCCGCAGGACTCGCCGCCTAAGCTGAAGGACCTCGCCTTCCTRAAGGGGCAGCTGGAGAGCCTGCAGCGCAGGGTGGAGGACGAGGTGCAGGCCGGCGTGGGGCAGGTAACGTGTGGGCTCGGGGCGGGCCGGCCGGCCGTACCCTCTGAGAGGGACTGGTGGGGGGAAAAACTAATCCCCGGGGAAAAACAACCCACAAGTCAACCCTGGTGCCCGTCCCGTGTCGCTCCGTCCCGCCCGGCCGTGCCTCACTGTGCTCTCCCCTCAGGACGGATCGCTGCTGGCATCGCCCTTGCTCAAAGGCTTCCTGGCCGGATACCTGGTCGCCAAGCTCCGTTTCTCCGCCGTCCTGGGCTTCGTGGCCGGCACCTGCACGGGGATTTATGCTGCCCAGAACTACGCGGTACCCAACGTTGAGAAAACGATTCGGGACTATGTGAATTCACTGAAAAAAGGTCGGGACTAGCGAGRAGGAGCCCAAAGGCAGCAGGGACTGCAGGAACTGTGCTCCTTAGGTARCAGGCACAGAGCACCCCCAGGGCTCTGGGAGGCACATCACCTGCACCCTTCTTTTGCCTGGAAAAGGGCTTTGCACCACAGCACTGCGACACGCCASGGGGCTGGTGATGGGGGTTTGGTGGGCATCATGGCAGCAGTGATCACTGCACTAACCCACAGCAGCTTGAGAGCACTGAGGGGCTGCCAGCTGCCTTTTCCCCTCACCTTTCCCTGTGCCCCTGTGGACGGAGGGGCTGCTGTGCCSGGTCACCTGTGTGCCCTATAACCCRYGTGCCCTGCCACCMAGCCCACGGTGTGCCCTGGCAATGTGCTTTGTGTGGCTTCTCAGGAAGGCTTGTAGTTCTCCTCCTAACGAGAGACAACGCCCTGCTCTCCTGCTGCATCACAAATGTTGCAGGGAACATCCTGCTTGAATCAGGCTCATTAAATTCTTGGTATTTGGTCTCTTCCGTGTTGCAGGGTGAGAGTCTGTCTGGCCTCTCTGCATTGACAGCAGCTCGCTCGTGCTGGCTCTTGCCCGGAAATGGGGCTGTTTGGGAACGCTGCTGGCTCTGCCAACAGGCTGCTCCAGAGGGGGCTGTGGGCACTGATGCTGCTGCTGTCTGTGGCCATCTACGGCTCCCACGCCCCCCTKCTGACCCTCTGCAAGGTGGACGGGGCCATCCCCTTCAGTTCCACGTCCGTGGTGGTCCTGGTGGAGCTGAGCAAGCTGGCGCTGTCCCTGCTGTTCCTGCTGCTGGGGGCGCGGGAGCCGCTGGGTGTGGCGCTGTCCTGGCGCCACGCCGCGCCCTTCGCGCTCTCGGCCCTGCTCTACGCTGCCAACAACAACCTGGTGGTGCACATGCAGCTCTTCATGGACCCCAGCACCTTCCAGGTGCTCAGCAACCTGAAGATCGTCAGCACGGCGCTGCTCTACAGCGTGCTGCTGCGCCGGCGCCTGGGGCCGCGCCGCTGGCTGGCGCTGCTGCTGCTGCTGGCCGCGGGCGTGGCCTACAGCTGCGGGGGGCTGCGGGGGCGCGGGCAGCCCGGCGGGATGCGCCTGCACGTCACCCCCGTGGGGCTGCTGCTGCTCTCCGTGTACTGCCTCATCTCCGGCCTCTCTGCTGTCTACACCGAAGCCATCCTCAAAAGCCAGGCGCTGCCTCTCAGCCTCCAGAACATCTTCCTGTACTTTTTTGGGGTCCTGCTGAACCTGGCGGGCTCCGTGTGGAGCGGCACGGAGGGCGGGTTCCTGGAGGGCTTCTCCCCGTGGGTGCTGCTGGTTGTGCTCAGCCAGGCTCTGAATGGCCTCATCATGTCCGTGGTGATGAAGCACAGTAGCAACATTACCAGGCTCTTCGTCATCTCCTGCTCCATACTGGTCAATGCTGTCCTCTCTGTTGCCCTCTTYAACCTGCAGCTCACCCTCCTCTTCTTCATGGCCGTGGCATGCATTGGCCTGGCTGTGTACCTGTACTATGGAGTCACATAGTCACTGCCTTCCTCCCATGTGTCTGGGCAGCCCCAGCCTTTCCTCAGGGCTGGAATCATTCCTGGTGGGTGCCTGCACAGCTCCGAGGATCCCCAAGAAGGAGTGCTGAGGGGGAGAGCACCCTGTCCCTGCTTCCACAGGGAAACTGTGCCCTGCTCCACTCCAGCCAGGCTCTGTGCCATAGGGTTCCTATGGGATCAGGCATGCCCAGCCTTAGTGGGCATCCTGAACCCCTTGTGCACGTCTCATAGTCTKAAGGTGTGCCAGGGGAGCTTCAGGTTGSACCTTAGGAGTAATTCCTTCMCAGAAGGAGTGATTAAACATTGGAAGGGGCTGCCCAGGAAGGTGGTGCAGTCACCATCACTGGAGGTGTTGCAGGACTGGACATGGGCACCTGTATGCCATAATGCCATGGTTGAGTTGACAGGGTGATGCTGGGTCACAGGCATGACTYCATGATGTTGGAGGTCTTTTCCCACCTAAATGATTCTGGGACTCTGTGTCCCAAGTCCACAAGCTGCTTCCCCATACCACAGTGGCCTGGGAATGCTCTGGCAGTAATAGGTCCTGCAGCACCTCCTGCCAGCCCAGCATGGGACTGGTGCTGTTTCAGCTCCCATGGATGCTGCTTGATCCCTGTGGTTCCTGGTGCTGCTTCCCTGGGCCTCTCCCACCTCCACGGTTTTCCAGCCCAGGCCCTGCCTGGAGCCCTGYAGTCCTCAGGACCCTTCCTGGGCACAGTGTCTCTGCAGAGCAGACAGGGACTGGGGCAAATGGGAACTTTACCTGCTCTCTGAAAGGGGGATGTCCCCCAAATTTGTACCAAGTTTCTGGCAGGTGGAGGCCACCAGGGCTATTAAAGCTGTATTAAAGTTCAGTAGCATCTGTGTGTCTGTCCTGTGTCTGCCTGCCCTGTGGGATGGTGGCTGTGTCCCTTGGGACAGCTTTGGGGACTGGGGGTGTGTCCGAGCCTGACAACACTCATGGGTGAGGGGCACCCACTTTATTCCATGTGTCCATAGCTTGGGGCTGCCAGCCCTGCCACCAGGCTGAGCCTGTGCTCCACAGGCAGGTTCCCAGCACGGAGCAGGGTTTTCCCTCGGGAGCAGCAGGCCGGAGGGAAGGCTGTGCCTGGGATAACTCGTGTGACSGGGGCTGGCCGGTCTCCTGGCACCACTGCTGGCTCGGTGCAGGGAGGGGCTCCGCAGGGACCCAGTCCTGCCAGGCCAGCTGTCCCCACGCCCTGGGCGTGRCTCAGGGGGTCTGTGTGGTGGCATTGGCCGTGCCTGCTCGCCGGGTGTCCCGCAGGCGCTGGTTGTGCTCGGCGAGTTGCACGGCGTCCCGCAGCACSTCCTGCAGCAGCGCCCGCAGCCGGCGCTCCAGGGCCGCCCGCTGCTCGGCTGCCAGGCGCTGCTGGTSCCGCAGCACCTGCGGGATGCCCGGGCCGGTCTGGCACAGCCCTGGCACAGCCAGAAGGGGTGTCCCCAGCCCTGCCCGCCCACCTGCAGCAGGTGCTGCCTGCAGGCCTGCATCTCCTGCTGGTGGCTGTGCAGCAGGGCCTCCAGCTCCCMCTCGGCCGCCTCCCGCTCCCGCAGCGCTGCCTCCAGGCTCAGACCCAGCGCGGTCACCTCCCGCTGCCAGCGCGCTGTGTCCCACTGTCGGGGACAGGGACACGGTCAGGACAGCTCCAGGGTGTCCCTGCTCCCTGGGCTGCACTAGGGACAGCAGTGCCAGGGGAGGAGAGGCTGGAGCTCGCAGTGCTGTGCCCACCTCCCCGCTGTGCTCCTGGGCTGGCCCGGCACCGGCCCCGAGCTCTCGCTGGAGCTGCCGGCAGTGCTGAGCCCGCAGCCGCTGCCGCTGGGCCCTGGCCAGGGCACGCTGCACCTCCGGGGACGGGCACGGCTGGCACCGGCTCCCTGCCTGSAGGAGAGCAGAGCGGGCTTGGGTGGCACCAGGAGCCTGTGGTGGCAGCAGAGCTGGCTCTGTGCAGGGACCCCGGGGGCTTCCACTCACGCTGKCACATCCAGGCCGTGGCTGTGACTCTTTGCTCTGTGATGGCTCCTCCAGCAGCCCCTGTCCTGCGCTGGCCAGAGCTCGGCTGTCCCGTCCCTGGCTTCTGCTGTCACCCTGTCCTGCTGTGTGGGGACAGGGGAGGAGGATGAGTGTGACATGGGGGGCTGAAGAAGGACGTTCAGATGGAGAATGAGGCCTTTCCCACCGTGTAAAGCCATGCTCTGTGCCCACACATCCTTCACCCAGCTGTGGGATGCGTGCCTGGCCCCACGCTCTGGCTCAGCCGGCTCCAGGCTGGCACTGGTTGGGGGTGTCTGGGTCCCAGGCTGCTGGCCTGGTGCTGCATTCCCTGCAGAGACCTGGTTCTGTCAGAGAAGGAGATGTTACAGGGACACAGCTGGGATTCAGGGCTTTGCCTGCACCAGACTGTCCCTGGATGAGGGTGCCTGGCCTCACCTCTGCTCACCTCTGCACTGGTCTGGTGCACCTCACTTGTCCCAAGCACCTTGGCCACTGCCTGCTTTTTCTCCCACCTTTGACTCTTCAGCACCTGGAAAAGGGGAACTGGAGATCCTTGTTGGGGTGTTTCAGACCTCCAGGCCTGGTGTGACTCCAGGGACACATCTCACCCCAGGGCAGCTTCAGCCCCTGCCCTCAGTGCTGGACAAGGGTCCTGACACCAGGCCAAGAGCCTGCACCTTACCCAGCCCAGGGAATGAGTGCCATCCCAGTCCCACAGATCCAGGGACATTCCCCACCTGCAGCTCCCGCAGGGCCCTCTGCAGCTGGCCCACAGCTGTCCTCTGCTCAGGGAGGCCAGRTGCAGCCAGCAGCTCCATCCGCAGCCCTCGGATCTCCCTCCGGCGCACCAKGATCTCCTCCTCAGGGTCCCAGAGTGTGGCAGAGATGGTCTTGGCCACCCCCTTCACCCTCTCAGCCAGTCCCAGAGCTCCCAGGATCTCCTCTCTGGAGGTGTCTGAGAGAACAGCAAGCCCTGGGCAGGGGCCATGGGGGGCCACCAGCACAGGGGGTCCCGGTGTGATGGCGATGGGTGAGGCTGGTGTCCAGCTTCCAATGACTGCAGATGTCCCTGGGCAGCAGCCAGGGACCSACTGCCAGGTGTGGGGYGGGATGGGGGGAATCCTCAGSGAGAGGGCATCCAGAGTGTGTCCCAGTCCCAGGGGTTACCTGGCAGYGACACACACAGCAGCAGGAAGGTCAGGCTGTTCCCCTCCAGCAGCCGCTCCACRATCCAGGGCAGGCAGGCAGCACCAGGTTCTCTGCACTCCCTGCACATGGGGAGAGACACCCCAGGAGAGGGCTGGCTCTCACAGTGCCAGGCAGGCTGTGACCCACAGAAACCCAAGGATGGGTTGGCCACACATGTCCCCAGGCCGATGTCCCCACACAGTGGTGACACCCCCATGGCTCCCAGCCACAGGCTCCCRCTGGGGTGTCCCTCCTGCTTCACCTGCAGGAATGGAACTCCCTGACCCCAGCAGGCCATGGGTGTGCAGGAGAGGGAACACAGCCCAGCCCATTACGTACAGCCGGGGGCAGGGCCCGGTGGCCCCTGGGGACACCAGGATCCTGAGGGCCGAGCGCTGGCGCCTGCCACCCTCCAGCTCTCGCTCCACSGTGAGAGTGAAGAGGCTGCCGGCCCTGGGGAGAGCCTGCTGTGGGAATGGGGCTGCAGCAGAGCCAGCCCCAGCACCCCATGGCCCAATCCTTCCCAACCTGTGGGATCTGGGCCAAATCYCTCACCTCTGCACAGCTGAGCCCCCCTCTGCGAGGGGCTGCTGAGCATCCCCCTGGAACAACGCCAGGATGGCACCCAGCCCTCTGGCATAGGCACTGATGGCAGCCTGGGCATCAGCCACAGCCATTTCTGTGGCCTCCTCCACCACCCTGGAAGCAGAGGGAGACAAGACCAAGCGAGGAGGGTCACATCCACCCCCTGGACTCACTTAGGAACACCCCTGGCCATGCTGTGGCTGGGCACCGTGCTCCCTGCCCAGCCCCACTCCTGATGYTGGGGTACCTGCCCCCAGGAGCATCTGCTCAGCCATGGGGCATCAGGTACCTACAGGCCCAGGGGTGCCACATCCATCACCTGCAGGGCTCGGCCATCGGGACGGAGCAGGTCCCAGGCTTTGTCGTGGGTGCCGACCTGGAATGAGGGGGCTGCATCAGGCAGGGGGCAGGAAAAGGGGCTGCTGGTATCCCACACTCACCAGGGGCCCGGACTGCTTGTGGCCAGGTACASGTGAGGGTTGTGAAAGGCTGATTTTGGGGTGACTCCCAGATTTACCAGCCGTGGCACCAGGGAAGGGCAGAGCCCTGGGAATGCCTGAGCCCTGTGTGGAGCTTATCAGCTCCCTGGCATCATCCCAGAGCCAAAGGGCAGGACCCAGCCCAGTGGCAGTGGCTGTGCTGATCAAGGCCACACTGGAGGGACCTTSAGGCCACAGGGAGCAGTGACTGGCMCAGAAAGCCCAGCTGTGATGGGTGCAGGAAGGGGTTAAGAGCTCCCCTGATCCCACCATGCTGCTGGAGCCCAGGGGGTGCTCTGTGGGGAGCTAACTTCCCACATCTGGGAAGCCYTGGAAAGAGGTGAGAACACCCGGGATCCAAAGGTCTCCAGTCTCTGGTCACCCTCTGGATGAGGGGACTGGATACCAGGACAGGGCAATCTGTGCTCTTGGCACAGCAGGGGCTGGGCAGAGAGGGAATGGTCCCTCATCCCAGGACATCCTGCCCTACCTGGACCAGACTGACCATCTGCAGGCTCTGTGTGCCATCCCCCAAGGCCTCCAGCTCCTGGAAGATGGTGTTGATCACCTGTGGACAAGCTGGGAGCTGTTGGTTCTCAGGAGTTGGATCTCACCCCCACCCCAGTGGGATCTGTYGGGTGACCTGAGAGCCCAGCACTGCACACATGTGCTGTCCCCTCTCCCTGCCACCTGTGCCCTGTGCCCTCACCTGCCAGATGACACTCTGGAAGGGCAGCTGTGTCCCAGGGCCGTGGGGGTCCCACAGCAGCAGGGACATGCTGTAGCCAAGGGGAACCAGGGCCAGCTGGGGTCTTGCCAACTCCAGGACCTTCTCCTGGTGGGAGAGACATATCCAGCAGGGCAGGGGCAGCATGGCACAGCCATGGCAGCCACAGCATGGCACAGCCAGCATGTGCAGATGGCCTTGGCTCATGTGGCTGGGGACAGGCCATAGAAAAGGACCTGGGGCTCTCGGTACCTGTCCTGCATCCAAGTGGAAAACRCCATCAACAGTCAGGGAGCTCCCCTGGTGCGAGGGAAGGAGATAATGTTCAGCCTTCCCCTACCCCAGCATGAGCAGGGCAGGGCAAAGGAGGCACAGGGCACACTGCAATGGAGATGGCAGGGGTGGCACAGAGGGCCTGGCATGGGCAGGGGTGAGGAGAGACCCCCTCCCTTCCCCTGCTCTCTGGGAGCCCCCAGGAGTCCCCTACAAGGGAGGGGTCCATAGGGGTGTGGGGCAGGATCAGCCCAAGACCTCAGCTCCCATCAAGGTCCCAGGCATGGCAGGTGGTGGGACAGAGCCCCTGCTCCCTCCTGGTTCCCCAGGGACCCTCGTGCCCTGGGTGTCCCTGCCCTGCAGCTCTCACCTGGGGCTCCTTCCCAGCCAAGAGGAGCTGTAGGGGGTCCTTGCTGCCCTCCACCCAGCCTTCTCCTGGTCCTGCAAACGCCGAGTGTGGGATGGTGTGGGGGTCACCCCCACCTGTCCCAGCCCTGTCCTGCCCCCCTCACAGCCTGGAGCCACATCCCAGGGCTTCACATCATTCCTGCTATGACTCAGAGCCACCAGGATGGGGAGGACACCCTGTCCCTGCCAGCACTGCCCAGACCAGCTTGGCCACTGGTCCCAGTGCCACGACAGCTGTGGCTGTCACCCTGTCCCCTTGTTCCCTGGCRTGGGGGGTTCAGGCTCTGGGATGTCCTGAGCTCTACCTGCTGCCTGGTGSAGTCCCAGAGCTGCTCGCACGCTGACATCCTGCTCAGCCTGCTGGGAGAGAGGGGAAGCAGCCACACACTCAGCACCACCAGGAGCTGGGTGAGACCCCAGGGCAGCCCCTGACAGGTCCCTCCAAGCCAGCCTGGGCTATCCCCCACCACATCACTCACCTGCTCCATGGGCAGTGCAGCAGCAGCCGCCCCTGAGCTGCTGTTTGGCCAGGGCAGGGATGGGGTTACCTGGGGGATCCGGTTCTCCTGCATTATTGATGGATGTGGGCAGAGCCAGAGCCAGCCTGGAGGCACCCTGTTCCAGGGGCTGGGCCCCGCTGGCCAGGGAATCACCACRGAGGGCAGGTGGGTGCCTGGAGCCACTCACACCTCTGGGGTGCTCCCAGCTCCAAGAGGGACATCTGTGTCAGCCATGGCTGGGAGATGAGGGAGCTTGGACTGCCACACAGGTTGTCACAAGAAGTGACCACAAACCACAGAATCGCTGGGGATCTGTCACAGCAAGAGAGCACAGAGGAACTGCCAGTGCTGAGGATCCCCACTGTCGGTGGAAATGCAGGTGGTGGGGGCCAGGAGAGGTCCAGGTGTGCCCCTGCCCTGCTTTGGACAGGACCAGGAGGAGAAGATGCACACGTGTCCCTCTGCCTGTTCCCTGTACAGAATGAGACCAATGCCCCTGCCCCMCAAAGTCCCCARCCTGTGCCTCAGGTGTGGGGCTGATGCCACCTGGACAGGATGGAACAGGCAGCACAGGGGGCTCCATCAGGAGCAGGGCAGGTCACATGGCAGGGACAACAGGGGAGTGTTGGGGCTTTGGGAGGTGGCCAGAAGGAAAAGCCCTTGGGAGGGTGGAGCCCTGGMACAGAGCAGRGCACAGGGCTTTGAGGGGCTCYCCAGCACATGGCTGGGCAAAGCCACAGYGGGGTAATGCCGGGGGAAAGCCCTGCTCCACAGGGAAGCCCAGGCTGGGCACTCCAGGAGCCCCTCACCAGCACTTGGGGGTCCTGTGAGCCTTCCCAGGGAGCCCCTGTGGGAATGGTCACATTTCCCCCTCACCTCTGTGCCAGGGCCTGGCCCTGACCAGGCAGATGGCCCCGTGTGGGTGCTCCCAAGG
>CADDXX010000127.1:1538689-1662212 GCA_902810485.1 Alauda arvensis | reverse complement strand
CCCACAGCACGGCCCCAGCCTCCCTCGGGCTGCTCAGGGCTGGTGGCACAGCCCCACAGCCCCTCCAGTCCCCCTGTCCAGCCGGGCAGGGACACTCCCTGCACACACAGCAGACCCCATCACAGTCCATGCCTGCACCCCGTCCCCTTCAGCTGCTCTGCAGCTCCAGCCCRGRYCCTTYCCACTCTCCTTTGTGCCCTCAGCCCCAGGCAGCCCAGGCTGTGTTTGTCTGCAGGYCATGTGCACCTGTGCCCAAACAGAGAGAGGGAGGGACACGGGGAACGCCCAGGCACAGACTTTCATGTAGAAACAGGACAAGCCCTGGGGAAGAGGAGCAGGGCATGCCCAGGTGAGCGCTGCCTGCCTGACACCAGCCCCTTCTTCTCACAAGGACMAGAGTGAGAGGGCAAGGGGGAATGGCTTCCCACTGCCAGAGATCAGAGTTAGATGGGATATTGGGAAGAAATTCTTCCCTGTGAGGGTGGTCAGGCCCTGGCACAGGGTGCCCAGAGAAGCTGCTCCATCTCTGGAAGTGYCCAAGGCCAGGTTGGATGGGGCTTGGAGCACCCTGGGATAGTGGAAGGTGTCCCTGCTTGTGGCAGGGTGTGGAATGAGATGAGCTTTGAGGTCCCTTTCAACTGCAACTACCCTGATTCTGTGATTCTCCCCCATCCCCATTTTCCCRTGCCTGTCCTTTCCCCACCCACCCCCTTCCTCTGAACATTCCCAGCCCTGCATTCCTGGGCTCTCCCTCAGCATCCCACAATCCATTTTCACCTTACTATGAGATACCCTCTGAGTAACTCAGAACCCAGAATAAACCCATTTTCCTCTGATCACTTAAAAAGTTTCTGCTTGAACCTCCTCAAGGACTCATCCACCACTTCCTCAGGTCGAGGCATAAGRAGTTGCTCCAGTTCATTAACATTTGTGTGCAGGGGTGTTTAATTTAGTCATTTTCCTCTTTTGTGGTTTTTTGGTTTTTCTCATAGGCTGAAGAGCAGCCAAGCAGCCTCCTGCCAAACCTGCCACCCTGGCCCAGMCACAGCCTCAGCTGAGGAGGGGCAGGGTCAGCACAGGGGCCWGGGGGGCTCCAAGGATGGCAGGAACTGCTGGGGCTGAAAGGTGCGGGGGGCTCTGGGCAGGGACCAGCAGAGCCCAGCAAGGCTTGGGGCATCTGAGTGCCACCARTGGGAATATGGCAGAGCTGAACTCCCCTTGTCCAGGGCAGGTGACATGGCAGGGACACTGGGGMCRTGTTGGGGCCWGGGGAGCTGGAGCTGGCCACAGGGAAATCCCCGATGGGAGGGTGAGGCTCTGGGTCAGAGCATGGCACAGGGCGTGAAGTGAGGGGTGCCCCAAAGCTCGGCTGGGCACAGCCAGAGTGGGATAACCCTGTGCACAGCCCTGCTCCTCCAGGGAGCCTGGAACGGGGACACCAAGAGCCCCTCACTGGAATGGGGACACCAAGAGCCCCTCAGCAGAACGGGGACCTGAGAGCCTTGGCAGGGAGCCCCTGTGGGGAAGCACGGCTGGGGAGGGTCCCGGTGCCCCTCAGGCTCTGCGGCAGGGCCTGGCCCTGAGCACACACATGGCCCCAGCCACAGCCAGCAGGGCCAGGGCCACGCAGAGCGGGGCCACCACGGCGGCGGGGTCACAGCGCAGCACCGACAGCGGCACCTGTGCCACCAGCCAGCCCCGGTACTCAGCTGGGGACTGGCACCTGTAGTCCCCGGGCCAGCCCTGCCCCAGGTGCCCCCTGGCCGCCAGTGCCTGCAGCCCCCCGGCCCCCGAGCAGGAGCAGCTGAAGGGGTTGTCAGCCACTGCCACGTCCTGCAGGCGCCCCAGCAGCTTCACCTCATCCCTCGGCAGCTCCGAGATGGAGTTGTTGTCCAGGTGAAGGGTGTCCAGCATGGGGTAATTCCTGATGGAGGGGACGGCCYGCAGCAGGTTTTGATTCAGGAAGAGCTTCTTCAGGGAGCTGAGGGAGGTGTCTACAGCGTGGAGATGGTTGTGGCTCATGTCCAACACCTGGAGGCTGGGAGGCAGCGGTGCTGGCACCTCATCCAAGCCAGTGCTGGACAGGTTAAAAAGCCGGAGGGATGCTGGCCACTGGCAGGGGGAGGATGGSTCTGCCATGAGCTTGTTGTGGCTGAGATCCAGGTGCCGGAGCTCTGGCAGCAGCTTCACGGCCTCACACACACTGTGGTAGGAGCTCAGGWTGTTGTGGTGCAGACTCAGCTCCTGGAGCTGAGGGAAAGCCCCCTGGCAGAAGGCAGAGGCCAGGCTCCCATCCCTGAGGCTGTTCTGTGCCAGGTTCAGGGAGCGCAGGGCACTGAACACCCTCCCGATGGCACAGGGCAGGCTGGTGACGTGGGAGCTGGTGACAGCCAGCTCCTGCAGGGTCTGCAGCCAGCTGCTCAGGCTGGAGAAGGCCTGTTCATGGCCTGTCAGYGGGGCAGAGGTCACGTTGTGGAAGCTCAGGGACACTATGGGCAAGTTCTGGCCRTCCATGTCACTCCAGTCACCTGTGCCCTGGAAAATGCAGCTGTCAAAGGCCAGCTCCTGCACATGGGTGTAGGAGAAGAACCTCAGCACACGGGCGAGGAGTACCTCAGGCACCAGGACATCCCCAATWATTATTTTCTCGACGATAAGGGAGTCCAGAGTTTCAATGGCAGAGGGGGTCAGGTCCCCGATGGGGAAGCCGATGTATTTCTCCACATCTCCRCCCTGGAACTCCACCACAGTTGCAGGGAGGCACTGGATGATGCTGCCCACGGTSTCCTCGGTCAGGTTGTAGCACTCACAGTACTCCTGAGTGCGGTTGAAGAAACACCTGCTCCTTCTGCCTTCTGCCTCCAGCAGCCCCAGCCCCAGCAGCAGGAGCACAGCCACGCTCATGGTGAACAACCTGAAAACTGGAGGAGAAAAGGTGAATGGCAGCTGAGAGCACCACTCTGACCCAGACTGGAGGGACGGCTTGGGCAGGTTCGGTCCTGCAGAGCCACCCCTCGGGGACAGACAGGGCACTGCCCTCATCCCTCCTGCCCCCACCCCAACACCCCGGAGCTGCCCCTGTGCCAYCCTGCCCTCAGCAGGGAACYTCCCCAGGCTCTGCACTGTCCTGCCCTTGCTGCAGGCTCCCACTCSTAAASSACCAGGAAACGCCTGGAGAAACTACGGATGCGGAGTTACAGGCAGTGAAGGCAGATGTATCGGTCTGAGCAGGGAGAGAGCCCCAGCTCTGTTTGTTCCTCTGTAAGCYGAGGCAGGAAATTGCAACAGAGGGCTTCGTGTTTTCTCTTTCCTCACCCAGCAATGTGATTCATCAGCAGCCCCCAAAGGGGTGGCAGAAAATGACCCCTGAGGGTGTGAACACATCCCTGGCAGCACCAGAAGCAGGTCAGCTGCCAGAGTCTGATCTCTGATCACCGGATCGCAAAAGAAGGAGCAAGCAAAGATTAAAGGCTCCTAAATATGTGCTGACTCAGCTCAAAGCGGGTCTTTGCGGGTCCCCAGTCCAGCCTCGTGCTCTGAGCAGTTCTGTCGCTGGCACCAGCCCTGATCAGCCACAGCTTTTCTTGGCCACATCCCAAAGCCCCTCGAAGACAGAGCTCTCCCTACCTGTGCTTGCCATGGGGCTGCGCCCCCCTCCCGAGGAGCAGCTCTCCTGCGGCACCTGCTCCGGGCGGCCCTCGCTGCGGCCAGGGGTGGCTCTGTGCAGTGACTCACAGCCGGCTCACACCCGAACGTTCCCTCGAACCATTTCTGCTTCCTCCAGCCGCTGCCAAATCCCGGGCTGAGGTGCCAAAGGCTCCAAGTGCTCAGCTCCGCCCGGCCCCGATGCTGCCCGGCTCCCGCCCGGTGAGCCCTCGGTGCTCCAGCTGTGTTCCAGCTGTGTTCCAGGTGTGTTCCAGCTGTGTTCCAGCTGTGTTCCAGCTGTGTTCCAGCTGCCGCTGGCGCTCCCGCAGCTGGCGCTGCCCGGGTGGGGTCCCCGCGGCCGGGGCTGGGCAGACACCTCGTGTCCGGCTCCCGGGCACAGCCCTCGCTCCCACAGCGTGCCTTCCTCAGCAGCACGGAGCCCAAGTCACTTGTGTTTCGCTTCCCTGCGGGCTGGGAAAGGCTGTGGCCGCAGTACCACTCTCACTCGCTCACTCTCGCAGGAAGGGTGACGGAACAGGGTGCGGGCAAGAAACCTCGAGTGCACTTTTGGGGTCAGCTCCTCCAGATGCCCTGGTGCTGCTGTGCCTGAAGGCTCAGGGTGCTGGGCACCCTGCAGGCAATGCAGAAGGGTGCAGGATGTCATACCTGGCACCCAGACCATGCCCAGGTGCCTGTGCTCCGTGTAGGGTGGGGATGGCACAATTCCCATCCTTTGCCCAAGCTGCACAGGGCACCCCTTCACCAGSGGCCAGAAACAGCTGGATGAGCACTGAGTGCTCTGGTCTGGCTGTCAAGGTGGTGATCAAAGGTGGACTTGATGATCTTGGAKATCTTTTCCAACCTAAATGGTTCTGTGATTCTGTGATCTCTCCGGGATTATTTTCTTTCCCAGAGATTTCTCTGCCAGTGTTGGATCCAGAAGGGGCTTCAGAAAGGCAGTGAAGCTGCATGGGTGGACAATGCAGCTCCCAGTTTGTTGTTACTGTGGCACTRCACGTTGGTGCCACAGCAGCTGGGGTGGCGTCCCTTGCTCTCTGGGACTCTTGTGCAGAGGTGCTCAGCAATTCCATGATTCCTCTTCTACATCCTCGGGTTACATGCGATTCCTCAGCACAAGAAGGACACGGAGCTGCTGCAGCAAGGCCAGAAGAGAGCACAGAAATGCTSCCAGGGCTGGAGCTCCTCTGCTGTGCAGACAGGCTGGGAGATGGGGCTGTTCAGCCTGGAGAAGGCTCAGGGGAGACCTTAGAGCCCCTTCCAGTGTCTAAAGGGAGTCCAGGAGAAGGACTTTGGGCAAGGACCTGGAGTGACAGGACACAGGGAATGGCTTCCCATTGCCAGAGGRCAGGGTTAGATGGGATATTGGGAAGAAATTCCTGCCTGTGAGGGTGGGGAGGCCCTGGCACAGGGTRTCCAGWGCAGCTGTGGCTGCCCYATCCCTGGAAGTGTCCAAGGCCAGGYTGGAYGGGGCTTGGASCAGCTGGAATMGTGGAAGGTGTCCCWGCCYATGGTGGAGGGGTTGGAAYGRGATGAGCTTTAAGGTCTCTTCCCATCCAAATGGGTCTGGAATTCCATGAAACTGCTGCTGAGTGCAGGATGGAACAGTCCCAGCTGCCCCCTGAGCTCTCCCCCGGCCSCTTGTGACGAGCCCGGCAGCTCTGCCCGCGGCTGGCACCTTTCATTTCTGCCCTCCAGAAACTGCAAATTGCCCAAACACCTCCCGGGGAAAGCACGAACTCCTGCGCCCCTCGGTCCCCATCACCRCGGGGAAGGTCCCGGGGCACCGAGCCTCCTCGTTTCACATTTCTGGTGAATCTTTAGGGACTTTATTTGTGCTCAGCACACCCAGCACCCATCGCCGTGAGTGCACAGCTCTCCACGCCCGGAGCGGGCTGGGCTCTCCGTTTGCCGAGGGGGGCCGGGATGGTGTTTTCCCCGCCCCGGTCCCGCCCCAGGCCCGGCCCTTTCCTGCTCTCCGCCGCTCTCCGGTGCCGCTCCGCCGCTCTCCGGTGCCGCTCCGCCTCTGTGCGGTGCCGTTCCGCCATGTGGGGCCGGCGGCGGGCGCGGCGCGGCGGCCACAGCGCCGAGGAGCTGCGGCTGCGGCGGCGGGAGCGAGAGGCAGGTCCGGAGGGGGCCCCGGGCACAGCCGGGGGGTTGGCGGGGTCCCCGTGGGTGGCAGGGACCCCCCAGCACAGCCCTCCCCTCCCCGCCCCGCCCGGGCGCGCATCGCGGGGCGGTGGCGCCGCTGCCGCTCCGGGAAGCGTTTTACACCCACGGCCTTCCTGCCGTGAATGCCCCGTTTCTGCAACACCCCCCCACTGTTCGCGTTTCCCAAGGTCTCGCCTACATTTTAGCCTGGAGAAAAGGAGGCTCAGGGGGCCCTTGTGGCTCTGCACAACTCCCTGCCAGGAGGGGACAGCCGGGGGGGTCGGGCTCTGGGACAGGGAACAGGGACAGGAGGAGAGGGAACGGYCTCAGGCTGGGCCAGGGGAGGGTCTGGGTGGATATTACGGAAAATKTCTTCATCCAGAGTGTGGTCAGGCACTGGAACAGGCGGCCCAGGGCAGTGGTGGATCCCCATTCCTGGAGATGTTTTCCTGAAACAGTGGATGGGGCACTTGAGGCATGGCTCTGTAGCCGTGGTGGGGTTCAGCTGAAGGCTGGAGTTGATGATCTCGCTGGTCTTTTCCAGCTTTAATGATTTGATGATCCTGTGTGAAATCCAGCCTCAGGTCCCTCCAGCTGCTCCTCGGGCCTCTGTCCTGTGTTCYTGTCCATTATCCCACAGTGACTTCACTCTTTGTGTGCCCGACCCTCAGCCCCAAATCCAAGCGCAGTGTGTGCTCGTGCGTCCCTTCCAGGCTTGCACAAGGAGGAATGGGCAGYTCCTCCCTGGGTTAAAGGAGGAATGGGCAGTTCCTCCCTGGATTAAAGGAGGAATGGGGCTCCTGGGTGGGATGGAGCAGTGCCGTGCCCTGCAGGGCTGACGTGTCCCGATCCCTGGCAGCTCTCAGGAAGGCCCGGCGGCAGGAGCAGCTCGTCAGCAAGCGGCTCCTGCGGGAGGACGGYGCTGCCGAGGAGGGTGGGCAGGATGGAGCCGACGTCGTGCCAGAGCCACTGTCAGAGGATGAGGTGAAGAACCTGATGTTCTCCATGGCAATGGGGGTCCTGGGGTCTTCCTGGACTCAGCATGTGAGGGAGGTTGGGCAGGGGTGGGTTTGGGGATGGCTCTGATTCACTGCCAGGCACAGTTAATGTTCCCTGTGCCCATCTTTATGCCCTGGGTTCCTTTGCCTYGAGGATTAACGGGGCAAAACCTTAATGCTGGCAGTGCTGGCAGCTCAGGCACCTTTCAATTCCCTGGCCAGGTTCTGGAGCTGCTCAGGGCTGTGCAGAGGGGCTCGGAGGACAGGAGGCCATCGCTCGGCCGCCTGCGCCGCGCTCTGCAGAACGAGGACACTCAGCAGAAGTTTGTCAGGTCAGCCCAGGCCTGCTGTCCTCTTACCAGGGGCCAGTCCCGAGGGGCCCTGTGTCCCTGTGTCCCTGTGGCTGAGCTGGGCTGTGCCCTGGGCGGGAGGTGACAGCAGCGTTTGGGTCCCCAGGCTGGAGGGCAGCATGCGGACGCTCACCGGGCTCTTCACCAGCAGCCTGGCTGCCCTGCAGCTGGAGGCTGCGCGCTGCCTGCACGAGCTGTCCCACTCCAGTGTCCCCGCCGTGGCCGAGGCCTGCCTGCCTGTCACCTCCTACCTGCTCACCTACCTGTCGGGACACAGCCTGGAGTTCACTGTGAGAGCCATGTGCACCTGTGCTGGGGCTCTGGCACCTGGCAGTGCTTTGTGGGGTTGGGATTGACCTCTCCTGCTCACGTGTGGCCCATGTTGGAGTGTGGGTGAGAAGGGGCCCTCTGGAAGCCAAAATCTTTTGGCATCACAGCCTTGCCCTCAGCGCAGGACTGTTCCCAGTGCCCAGGTGTTATGAGCTGCCCCTGACGGTGGGTAACTGAGTTCTTGTTAATCACAGATCCCTTGGGTTGGATTACAGTGGAACCACACTGAATGACCCATGTTTATGTGCATATGTATATAGTGGGTTTATTTTAGAACAGTTTGGTTGCAATGGAAAGGAGGTCTGTAGCAATAGAAAGGAGGTGTTTTGGTTGTTATCTATAGAAATGAAACAATATAAAAGGACAAAGATATCACTTAAGAAAATGTATAAGGAAAAGAAAGAAAGGATAAGACCAGACAGCAGAGTGCCTGTGGCTCCATGCTGTGCAACTGGATCTGGGAGAGGAGCAAACATTTGGAGCAGCTCTGGGATGCCCATGTGTTCTCCAGCTGCTCCATTGGGAAGCAGAGGCTCAGAGCTAAAGAGCAAGGTGGGCAGTGACCCCAGGTGCTGCTCCCATTGGAATGCAGCACACAGGCAGGTTCCAGCAAAACCAGAGGGGGCTCAGGGAAATGTCATCCTGAAAATAAGAAGCCTGAAAAACCTCCAAAATGGGAGTGATCAGATCCCAACTTCAGCCAGAGAGAAAAAGAATGAACTGGAGCTGATTGAGCTGGGAATGGGGTGGCTGGGGGGGTCCAGCAGCTTCCATCTGTGTCCCCCCTGCAAGGCCAGCTCCTGCCCTGCTCAGGGCAGTGTGTGGGACCTGAGGCTTTGCTGGCTGCCCACGGGGTCACCTCCTGCTCTCTTGTGTTGCTGCAGGAGCTGTGTTTGTACACTCTGGGGAACCTCGTAGTAGAAAGTGAGGCTGTGAGGAAGCAGCTGCTGCCTCAGGGCATTATTCCAGTGCTGGCATCCTGCATCCAGGTGGGTGAAACAGCTCAGCCACATTTCTGCTGTGCCCTAGAGAGACTTTTTTGGCTGACAGCCCTGAGTCACCAGCCATCCCTGCAGCTGTGGGGAAGCTCTGCAGTGAGCTGTTCCCACGAGTGTGGGGGTCACTTGTGGGCTTCCTGTGCTCATTTTCAGGGCTGAGCTCAGCACCTTGTGTTCTTCTCCAGCTCAGTCTCCTCCATGCAGTGGCTGCCTAGTGCAGTGTGTAGCACAGGGAGTCCTGTCCCCTCTGCCTGGCCTGGGTCCAGCAGAGCTGTGGTTTGCAGGTCCAAATGCTCAAACCAGGAGTTTTGCTGCCTTTGGCCTAAGCCCAGTGAATGTGGGGAGGGGGACAGCTCAGCTCTGGTGTGGCCACAGGCTCCTGTGTCCCTCCTGGTCCCCTCTGTGCCCCCTCTTCTCCAGGCACGGCAGGGCTGTGCTGCTCAGCTGGGTTTGATTGGCACCCTGGCTGTATCTGGAGGGATCAGCTCTGTTCTCTTTGATTGCAGTCCCCACACGAGGCAGTGCTGGAAGGTGTGGGCTATGTCCTCTCACAGCTCCTCCAGGCCAAGGAAGCAGCCACAGAGATCATCCCGTGAGTCTGACTCTGAACCCTGCCCAGGATGGGCCCTGGGGCCTCCAGTGGTGTTTGTGTGCTGGGGACACAGCACCTTTCCCATCCCAGTGACACGAACAGCTCAGGGCAGTATCCTGCCAGCACTGTGGAAGTTCTGACAGAGATCAGGGAGCAGGGCTTGGCTCCTGTCCCTTGGCCCCATCTGAGCAGACAGCTCTGGTATTTCAGTAAAGGCCAGCATGGAGCAGGGAAGGCTCACAGGGAATTCTGGCTCTGTTCCTCCTGCAAAGGAAAAGATGAGCTTGACAGCCCCCAGTGCCAAAAATATGACCCCAGACAAAGTGTCCTGAGTGTCCCCAGGCCCTGCCCTGGACAGGGAGAGCCCAAGGTCACAGCCCTTGGCTCAGAGTCCCTTCCAGGGCCCTGTGGCCCCCAGGATGGGGTGTAGCAGCTCCCTGCTCAGTGGCCAGGGTTCGTGTGTCCCTGTTGGTGTCCTGCCTGTGCTGCAGCCTCCACTGACTCTGCTGTGTGACYCCAGGCTGCTCCTGGGCTCGGTGCTCCCCCAGCACATGCTCCGACTGCTCTGCTCCGGCCTCAAGGCAGGGATGGGAGTGGCTGTGGAGTTTGCCTGGTGTCTCCACTACATCATYTGTAGGTAAATGCATTTTTCTCCTCTTCTTGAGTTCCCTGGGGACAGCCAAAGAGAGGCACAAAGGCTCATGGTCCTGTGAGGGGATCTGGATTGCCCCCTTTTCCCTTGGGAAAGCAATTCCCAGCCATCCTGGGTGTCCCAGCTCTCCTGTCTGATCATGTGTGCTGTTTGCAGGATCACTGAGCTCTTTTACAGGCTGGTAATGGGTGATAAGCCTGAGGAGGCTGTTTCTAGTCCTTTGAAATGCCCCCAAATTGCTTCCCCATGCCTGGAGTTGTCCCCCACACTTCCCAAGGCAAGCTCCCCGAATCCTCACACTTGTGGGGTTGGCTCAGGGCCACCCATCTGGGTGGTGCCAGCAATCCCTGCCTGCCCCTGCAGCCAAGGAATGTGTAGATTGACTCAAGGGTCAGAGCTGTTGTTTCCAGACCCACACAGATAATTCCAGTGAATCTGTTTTTCATGGGCTTTTACATTTTCTCATAAGCTCAGAAAAACAATCTGCTATTCCARTGTGAAAGAAGCCAGTGTTCCAACATGAAATAAGCCCTGTGGTGGTTCAGGAGAGCACTCTGAATTTCCAGGCCCTGTTGTTTGGTSAGGGGATGTGGCAGTTTCCCCTCTCCAAGCTCCAAGGCCAGGGCAYTGTCCCTCCCTTTGCAGGCAGGAAGACAACGTGGTGCTGCTGGCCCTGGGGGCTGTGCCTGCCCTCAGCTCACTCCTGCTGGACCTGGCTTCCCAAATCCCCCAGGGTGCTCCCGAGGGCCTGGAGCTGGTAAGAGCTGGGCAGGGTGCTGGCTGTCCCCAGGCTGGCAGTGGGGACGCTGCTGAGCGTGTGGTGTGTCCCTGTCACAGCTGGTGTGCCCCGTGCTGCGGTGTCTCAGTAACCTGCTGGCACAGACAGGCTGCCAGGGCCAGGACGGGCGCCTGCTCGTCGCCCTCTTCCTCATCCTGCAGTGCTTCCTGCAGCAGCAGCCCTTCCTGGTGCASGAGTGCCTCTGGCTGCTCAACAACCTCACGGGTGAGTGTCCCATGTGGGGCTGCTGGCACTGCTGCCACCCGCCCTGCTTTTATTCACGTGTCCCTTCTCTGCCCACCCCAGCGGATGAGCCCTTCTTCTGCTCTGCTCTGCTCTCCCTGGACCTGCTCCCGGCCCTGCTGCAGCTGCTGACGTGTTCCCACATGGCCACTGTGCTGGTAAACCTTGCCCCAYGCATTGGGAGTGCTGGGGGAGCGCTGGAGTGTCAGGAACATGAATCCCACACTGACAGTGCTGGAGTTGGAGGGTGGAAGGGGCAGCAGTGACAGCTTGGCAGAAGGTCTCATGTGGTGGCAGTCACCAGCCACCTCCCCTGAAGCCACTCCAGCTGTATTTACCCTTGGCAGAGCCTTGTCCCCACATAAGAGTGGTCCCAAGGGAGATGTTAACTTGGGGTCAGCCCCTGGAGCAGGCCTGGGAAGGTTCCTGCCACCTTCCTTTGAAAAACCCCAAAGCTTCAGAAGATTAGGGATGTGTGGCAAGGCTGTGTGGTTCACAGGGATGAACAGTGACTTGGGGTAGGTGTGAAGGCATTCCAAATCCAGTGGTTTGGTGGGMACTTGGCTGTGGACAAGCACCTGGCAGGACGAGGAAAAAAGGTGGAGAGGGACTTTGAGCAAGGGCATGAGTGACAACAGGGAATGGTGTCACACTGACAGAGGGCAGGGCTAGATGGGATATTGGGAAGAATTCTTCCCTGTTAGAGTGGTGGGGCCCTGGCACAGGCTGCCCAGAGAAGAGACAGGGCTTGAAGCATCCTGGGATAGTGGAAGGTGTCCCTGGCCATGGCAGGGGTTGGATGAGCTTTAAGACCCCTTGTAACCCAAACCATTGCAGAATCCCATGACATGGGGAGTGGCTGGGAGCCCTCCCAAGGCTGTCAGGAACCTGCCCATGGAGCATTCACTGCTCACTGCCTCTCCCTCCCACAGGTCCTGACTGTGCTGTGCAACGTTGCAGAGAAGGGCTCACTGCAGTGCCAGCAGCTGCTGCAGCAGCCCCTCCTGGCCCAGCTCCTGCCCCTCCTCACCCTGCCCGACCCCGAGGCTGTGGGGCAGTGCCTGGAGCTGCTGCACCTCCTCTTCCTGCACTGCCCAGAGGTGAGAGCCAGGAGAGCTCAGGATTGCACAGGGGATGGGGAATGGTCGTTGTGGGGGTTATTGTGGAGGGGGGATGGTTACTGTAATTTGAGTAACAGTGCCCTCTGCCACACCACCCTCCACCCCTCAGCACCCAGGCCCAAAGGGACATTGGGATGCAGAGGGTGGCAGCCCTTCYTGTGTCTGCAGAGTTCCTTTCTTAYTGGCAGGACTGGAGTTTGGGCAYGTTGTTTCTGCCCCATTTTCTTTTGGTCCYGCTGYAGTTGATTCACTTGCTGCAGATCACAGGAATGAATTCTTCTCTGTKAGGGTGSTGAGGCCCTGGCACAGGTGCCAGAGGAGCTGTGGCTGCCCCATCCCTGGATGTTCAAGGCCAGGCTGGATGGGGCTTGGAGCAGCCTGGGACAGTGGCAGTGTCCCTGCYCATGGCARGGGTTGGAATGAGATGGGCTTCAAAGTCCTTCCCAACCAACCACCAGCATGCTGGGATTTACCTGATGGGAATTCAGTGTCTGGGAGGGCTCTGGGCTCCTTTAGCCCCATTCTCTGGGATGTGGTGGCTTGGGCAGAGATGATGAGCTGTAGCACCCAGCCAGCTCTCACCCTCTCCTCTCACACAGGCTGCTGCTGATTTCASCAGGCAAGGTGGGCACCAGGCCCTGGAGCAGCACCAGAGCACCCCAGAGCTGCAGGAGCGGGCACAGGCACTGCTGGATGTGGTCAGACAGCCCCCAGGAGCCCCCAGTGCCTGCCAGCCCACACTGGCTGTCTTCTCCTAGGCCTTGCCCCTTTCCTTCCCTCCCCTGAACTGCCAGGGGAATGAACTGTTCCAGCACCCCGTGCTGGCTTCCCAAGGGCTGCTCAGGGCTCTGATGTGCCCAGTGCTGGCTGCACTGGGGGCTGGTCCTTGTCACCACCTGGCAGCCACCAGCTCAGTGCCCCCAGAGCCTGGAGCAGGGGCAGGGCTGAGCCTGGGCAGAGCCTCCTTTGCCARGGAGGGGAGAACGGCTGCATCAGCCATTCCTTGGGCTCTCAGCCACCACCAAGCTCAAGGTAAGCACATTGTGTTTATGAATTGATAAATTAAAGATACATCTTTGACATTAAAGGTAATCAGTCAAGTCTCCAGCACGTGTGAGTTTCCTGTCTGTTGTCATGCTTGGCTTTTCACAACGTGCTCCAGGGCCYTGCCCACTTCATCCACAGTCAGGTTGTTCAGTGGGATGCTCTTCTCCTTCCCAAACTCTGTGGGAAAACAGACAGGGTGAGAGGGGGCAGATGTGTGGGTCCTTTCCTGGTGCAAGGGCACTGATGTCACAGCCCATCACCACCCCTTCCCACTCACCATGTCCCAGTGTCCCTCCATGTGCCCAAGTTACCATTTCCACCTTCTTATTCTCCCCCTTTCCCTTGGAAAGAACTCAAAGCAGTTCCACACCTTTCCCAGTCTCCTTTTGTCAGCTCTGGCCGGGCAGAGACACATCCAAGAGCAACCCTGTKTCCTTCAGCCTCATCCCAGCAAGGTGCCCCCTCAGGAAAGCAGCCTGAAAACTCTGATCCTACAGCTGCCCCATCTGGGGCTCCATTTCCCTGCCAGTGCCACCCAGACACACGAGACTCCCCTGCYCTGTGTGCTCACACTGGGAAACTGAAGCTAAAGAGTCACTGCACCTTTTCAAAAGTTTCTAAATTAATTTTTCCCAGCCCAGGTGACCTTTGAGGAAAACAATTTCCAGAGGGGCTTTTCTGCTCCCTTCTTCGGTTCCACTGAGAACACAGTGAAAATAAAATAAAGGAAAAACAAGCACATTTTTGTGTAGTGAACRGGGCAGGGGTGGAAGATCACAGCCRGAGGCTGGAAAGCCCCTGCTGAGCAGCGGGCCCTGTTCTGCTTGCCCCGGGTCCCTGCCCTGAAGTGAACGCACACCCTGCCCGAGGTGAACGCACACCCTGCCCGAGGTGAACGCACACCCTGCCCGAGGGCAGCGGCTCCCGCTCGCCACCATCCCGTGTGTAACCCGGACCTGGCTGTGGCTGTCCCAGCCCCGGCAGGGTCCAAGGCCAGGCTGGACAGCGCTGGGACAGTCGGCTCCAGTGGGAGGTGTCCCTGCCATGGCAGGAGGTGGCAGCGGACGGGCTTTAACACCGCTTCTTACCCGAACAGTCCGTGATTCTCCCCATCCCCGTTTTCCCTTGCCAGTCCTTCCCCACCCACGCCTTCCCCCCTGATCTTTCCCATAAATGATGGTCCCTAAAGTCCCTTCCAACCCAACCCATTCCACAATTCCACGGTGTTTCCCGGCGAGCACCCCTTACTCACCGTACCGAGCCCAGAGCTTGGGCTGGATACCGGAGCACTCGCGGATCAGGATGGGGAAGTCGGGGTTTGCCTTTTTCAGAGTCACGTAGTGCTTCTCGATGAACTCCCTGCGGGGGAAGGAGGAGCGGCGGGTCAGCGCGGGGTGTCTGGCTCCCCTGGAGGAGCCCCCCCGGCCCGTCGCGGCCCGTCCCCGCGCTGACCGGACGCCGCGGCTGCCGGCCGAGCGCTGGCACAGGTGGATGCGCAGCTCCCTCAGCCCCCGGCCCAGCCCGCCCCCGATGCTCTTCACAGCGGCCGCCGCCATCTTCCCTGCCCGGACACAGCGCGGGGGCGGGACCGCAGCACCTCCGCCAATGGGAGCGCCCTCTGGGCCCGCGTCCACCAATGGGAGCGCTCGCTGTGCCCGCACCCGCCAATGGGAGCGCTCGCTGTGATGGAACCCGCCAATGGGAGCTCTCGCTGTGACGGAACGCACCAATGGGCGCGCCCGCCGCGGGGTGTGCTGGGAGCGCAGCGCTGAGCGGAAGGGCCGCGCAGCGGAGCGGAGCTGGGAGCGCAGCGATGCCGGACCGCGACAGTGAGTTTGGGGCACGGCACCCGGCTCCAGGGACACGGGGCACTCCCGGGCAGCCCCGGGGCTGCGGCACCTGGCCCGCGCGGGGGCTGTCGCGGCGCTCGGGGCGGGTGGCAGCGGCCCGGTGCGGGGGGGCGGTGTAGGCCCAGCCTGCGCTGGGGAGCGGGGGCGCTCCCGGGGACCCCCGGCTCGGTGCTCGGGACAGCTCTGCGGGGGGACGGGGTGCGGCACAGCCCCCGGAGCCGCGGGAGAGGACCTGGCGAGCTGGGACCCCACGGCAGCCCCGGGGTGAGGAGCTACGCGGGGCTGCGGTGGGGCCGAGCCCCAGCGCGGGGATTGACCCCGGGAGTGGCGCCTCGGGTGTTGAGAGGGTGCAGGGACAGTCCCGGAGTGTGCGGGACGGGACGCCCTCGGGGAGGCCCTGGGACACCCCCTGGAAGTACAGAGCCACGGGGCTCGGGGGGCGGTGGCACCGGGACCCCGTGTCCTGTGCACGCTGGCCCGGGTGACAGCGGGCTGGGATCCACCGGAGCTGCCGGCGGACGCTGCTCCCTTGGTGGTTTCTGGGAGGGTGTGAAGCGGTGCAGGCAGTGTCTGAGCGCCCTCTGTCCTGTCCCCTAGATGAGCCGTTCTCCAACCCCCTGGCCCCCGATGGGCACGATGTGGACGACTCGCACTCCTTCCACCAGTGAGTACAGCCCTGGGGTCGGGCTGGGGCTGCAGCAGCGCTGTGGGAGCTCAGGGCAATTCCATGGAAAAGCTGGGGGTCACTGGTGCACTCCAGCCTTTGGGCCCCCTCCACAGGCACTCAGTGCCCCTTCGGTCACACAGGACCTGCTCCTCCCCCAGAGCTCTTTGGGAATGATGATTTCTGTTCCTTCCCTCCCTTGTAGGTCCAAGCTGACCAATGAAGAYTTCAGGAAACTTCTCATGACCCCGCGGGCTGCGCCAACATCTGCGCCACCCTCCAAATCTCGCCACCATGAGTGAGTAGGGCTCTGTTTGACAGGTCCATGGGACAATCCCTGCCCCCTTTCCCTCGAGGGCTCTGTGACCCTCTCCCCTGCACTCTGCTGGGGAAYATCTACAGRGGTTTTTGCCAATGAGTGTGKKAAGTGGAGAAGCAGGTGGGTCAGGGCTGCTGTAAATRAAAGAGTGAGGCTTCATGGCTGTTWAGACAYTTTGTGCAGGAGGCAGAYTTGGTTYAGTGAAAACCAGTSTTTTCCMTTCCTCTCCCTGCTGAYRGTGTGGAATTAGGGGGAAATWRAGGGTGAGAGACTGTTCTGTTCCATCTCTGAGCACCTCAGTGCTGTGCTGTGTCTGAGGGACTGTTCTGTMCACCTGTCACCCATGTGRCTCTGCAGACTGTMCATGTGTTTTKTCACCCTTTKCCAGGATGCCCCGGGAGTACAATGAGGATGAAGATCCAGCTGCTCGCAGGAGGAAGAAGAAAAGGTAAGTGGGGAARGAGATGCAGCAGGACTTGTCATTATACATCATGTCCTGCCCATGGAAGTTCTGATCTCTTGGGCTCCCAAAGAGGCCCTCAAGTGGATTATTTAAGAGCTTTGATWAGAGCTCAGGCTGAGGAACTGTCACTGCTTGTGGGAACAGCTGTGGGATGGGCAGCAGTAGGATGGGGCTGAAGCTTTGCTTTCAGAAGAAGCAGGAGAGGCCCTGTGGGTGTCTGGGAGGGCAGGGCAGTGGTGGGACACTGCACTGATCACTGTGTGCACAGCAGGACTGTGCTGGGAGGGCAGGGCAGTGGTGGGACACTGCACTGATCACTGTGTGCACAGCAGGACTGTGCTGGACCCCTTCCCTTTGGAAGGGAGGACCTCCTCCTTAGCTGACCTCAGTACAGCAGTTTCCTCCAGGCCTGTTGTGTCTCATGGTGTGTTTTTGGGGAAGGGATTGGGTGTGTGTGAGGCCTTAGGGCTGTTACCTGACCTCAAAACCATGAAGAGGCCACTCTTACCCCTGTGCTGTGTGCCACCCCCAGTTACTACGCGAAGCTGCGGCAGCAGGAGATCGAGCGCGAGAGGGAGCTGGCYGAGAAGTACCGGGACCGAGCCAAGGAGAGGAGAGATGGAGTCAACAAGGACTACGAGGAGACAGAGCTGATCAGCACCACTGCCAACTACAGGGCTGTGGGGCCCACAGCTGAGGCGTACGTGGGCTGTRCTGGGGGTTGGCTCACCTGGCTGATCCGGGGGGGCTGGCCCTTACCTGGCTCTGTTCTCATTGCACAGGGACAAATCTGCTGCGGAGAAGAGGAGACAGTTGATCCAGGAGTCCAAGTTCTTGGGTGGTGACATGGAGCACACTCACTTGGTGAAGGGTCTGGACTTTGCGCTGTTGCAGAAGGTGAGTGCAGATATCACCGTGCTGCTCTCACCCTGTCCTCTCCCACAGGCACACAGGGTGGCTGTCACTGCTTGGTCTTGGCAGCGTGGATTTCACTTCCTGGGAGGGGTTGCTGCAGGGCTGGGGATCTGATGGGGCTCACAGATGGGCAGCAGTGTGGCTTGGGCTGTAATGTGTGCGTTTACTCTGCATCCAGGTACGGGCTGAGATTGCCAGCAAGGAGAAGGAAGAGGAGGAAATGATGGAGAAGCCCCAGAAAGAAACTAAGTGAGTGACAGCATTTTGYATTCCTGAGTGCAGCTGCTTGCCAAAGAGGAGGATACAGAGGAGCCATTCARTTGGCTCTAATACTTCTKGTTTCTGTTTAGGAAAGATGAAGAYCCTGAGAACAAAATTGAATTTAAGACCCGGCTGGGTAAGACTGTGTGGYTGTGGCTGTTCCCCTCCTTGTCTGTGCTGTGAATGTGGGAGAAATCMTGGAGGGTGAATGGAGGAGTGAAAACCATTGGAGGAGGAGAGTCCTAAATATGAGGACTGGAGGAAGTGTGTCCTTAGCAGGCGACTCTTGTGTTGGTGATAAACTAAACACGCTTCACTTTGGCCTTGTCCTCTGCTTTCCCACGCCTTTCTGATACAATCTTTCACATGGCCAGCGTGTAATAAGCCTTGCGAAGATGTATCAAGTCTGAGGGTGTTCTGCCCCTCTCRGAAATGGCTTAAAAATAATTTGCCAGATGGCTCCTTGGGTATGTTTTGTAAAGCAAAAGATAATAAACAATAAAGAACAAAACAGAACCTGAGCACAGGTACATGCAAGCATTGCACCTGGCTATGACATCCCAAGAAGCACCAAGAATCTCTGTGCTCTCCCTTATGTACTGAATTGTCTAGGTGGGTTTTTTTGGCAAACTGCCCAACAGAGAATGGCTACATTTCTGAGGGACAGGTAAATAGATGTATCAGTGTTTCTGTCTTGGCCTTAAGCCTTAAGCTGGTGGAAGAGCATAGAAATTTCTAGGGCTTTTCCTTTTAAGACTTCAGGTAAAACCGAAACCTTTTTTCCTATATGGGAAATAGCAGTTTGGTTCAAAGCTGCATTACTGCACCTGTCCCTGTGTGCAGGCCGCAACATTTACCGCATCCTGTTCAAGAGCAAGACGTACGAGCGGAACGAGCTGTTCCTGCCGGGCAGGATGGCCTACGTGGTGGATCTGGATGATGAATACGCCGACACCGATATCCCCACCACGCTGATCCGCAGCAAGGCTGACTGCCCCACCATGGAGGTACCCAGCTGGCTCCAGCCTCTTCACCTCACTGCTCTGAATTGGCCAGAGCAGCTGTTTCTGGGAGGGAGGGGGGTTCCCTGTCAGGATGCTTCCTCGTGGATTTCCCTTTCAGGCACAGACCACGCTGACCACCAACGACATCGTCATCAGCAAGCTCACGCAGATCCTCTCCTATCTCAGGCAAGGCACCCGCAACAAGAAGCTCAAGAAGAAAGACAAAGGTAGGAGGTGAARGGAACAAAGTAACAGGATTTTASTGCTTKGMATGAATCCCAAGGGAATGGGATGTGTTTTGGTTTGTGGTATTCCCSTGWGGCATGAGACAGTGGGCCTGGAGGACAGTGATTTCCTGAGCTCTGTGTCC
Organism: Alauda arvensis; assembly: GCA_902810485.1. Classification (NCBI taxonomy): domain Eukaryota; kingdom Metazoa; phylum Chordata; class Aves; order Passeriformes; family Alaudidae; genus Alauda; species Alauda arvensis. The sequence continues at coordinate 1,643,443 of CADDXX010000127.1, read as the reverse complement.
TGAAGGCAGGAACACATGGCTACTGGGAAGTCAGAGCTGTGAGGGTACCTCTGCCCAAGGTACCAGTTCCTTGGGGAAATGCCCCCTCTTGGACAGGGACACAGTGGCTTCCTGGGGGCTGGGTATGATGTGACGTCCTCGAGGCTTGCCACTCCTGCAGCTTGGAACCCAGACAGGGACAGGGGAGCATTGTGGATGATGTGCCTCTCACTGCTGCTATGTCCTTGCAGGGAAGCTGGATGAGAAGAAGCCTCCTGAAGCTGATATGAAGTAAGTGCCTCCCTGCCCTCAGGCTATGGGGTTACACCACTGACTCCTAGGGAATGGTTTTTTGGCCCACCACATTTAGAGAGGGCTGAGTTTGGAGCTGCTGGACCTGTGGTTTGTAGGACAAGGCTGGAGGCAAGCTCTGGTTTGGATTTCAGGCTTGATGCAGGTGAGGGCTCACTGTTGCTCTGCACCACATGACTCAGGTCCTGCAGCAGAAGGGAGCAGAAGTGCAGTGATACCTCTGAGAGATGTGGAAACCACTCCCATATCTGGTGTCGTCAGCTCTCGGTGCTGGTCCTGTGTGCTCCAGGTCACAAGGCGGTGGTTACAGCCTCTCTTCCTGCAGCACACGTAACTCCAGACTCTTCTCCACTTACAGCATCTTTGAAGACATTGGGGATTATGTGCCCTCCACTGCCAAGCTGCCACGGGACAAGGAGCGGGAGAGGTACAGGGAGAGAGAGCGCGACCGGGAGCGAGAGCGGGACCGGGACCGTGACAGGGACCGGGAGCGCGACAGGGACCGGGAGCGGGACCGGGARMGKGAGGAGGACAAGAAAAGGCACAGCTACTTTGAGAAGCCCAAGGCTGATGACGAGGTGAGTCTGCTCATGAAGGACTGTCCCACCTGAGCTCTGCCCTTTGTGGGACTAGGGAGTACCTCTGGTTGTGCCCCTACACGTGCCAGTGCCAGCTCTTGCTGAGCTCTGCCTGTCCCCAGAGCTGCCTGGATGCTTGTCCTGTCCCTCAGCAAGTGAAGGCAGCACCAGCACCAGCCTGTTGTGTTTGTGCTTCAGCTCTGTGTGATTGACACTGTCTCTCYCTCTTCTTTGCAGCCCACAGACATTGACAAAGGTGAGTCAAATGGTGTGGGTTGAGAGGGATAGGACAAGGGGGAATGGTTTCATGCTAAAAGAGGAGAGATGTAGATCTGATATTAGGTAGAAATTCTTCCCTGTGAGGGTGGTGAGGCCCTGGCAGAGGTAGCCCAGAGAAATTGTGGCTGCCCCATCCCTGCAAGGATTCAAGGCCAGGTTGGACAGGGCTTGGAGAAACCTGGGATAGTGGAAGGTGTCCCTGCCCATGTCAGGGAGTAGGAACAAGGCAGGCTTCAAGATCCCTTCCAACACAAACTGTTGTAAGATTCCAGGTCTCCTGGGATCAGCTGACCCCATTAATGCCRAACTGGTTTGCTCCTCCTCTTGTACCTCATGTGTAGCTTACTCTGCCTGTGGCTGTGTCCCAGAGGGACTCTGGCCAGCTCCAGTGTTCTGCAGTGAACTGTTCTTCCCCCCAGATTTAACTTGCTGCTTTCCCTACCCCAGGGCCTGGCTCAGCCAAGGAGCTCATCAAGTCCATCAATGAGAAGTTTGCTGGAGCTGCTGGCTGGGAGGGAACAGAGTCATATCCTTTACTGTCAGTGCCAGCCTGGCTGGCTGTGGGRCTGGGCTGCCCTTGCAGGCACAAGCACATCTGGAGGGCTGTCCTGCCCTTCTGCCACCTGGCAGCAGGGAAATGCTGCCCAAGCCTTGCTTCTCCCACACCAAACAAAAGCTTCACCCCCCAGTTTGGTTGTGTTGGGGCAGGAGGGGGTTTTCCAGCTGGCTGTGCCTGCAGCTGTAAGGCTCAGTTCATGGGGTGCTTTCCTTAACTGCTGCCACTTTGAAGAAGCCAGAAGACAAGAAGCAGCTGGGAGATTTCTTTGGCATGTCCAACAGCTATGCTGAGTGCTACCCTGCCACGTAAGGAGCAGTGGGAAGCTGTGGGGTGGGAGCAGGGTGTRCTGAGGGGCTGCTGTTCTCTGGCAGCAAGAACTTGAACACCAGCCCCCCTGCTTGTTGAGGGAGCAGGCCTGGCCTTGTCCTGGGAACAGCTGACTGGTAAAACCATCCCAAGCCCTTGGTTCAGGCTCTTSTTAGCTGCTCTCTGCTGTAAGTGGCTGCCTGCAGCCTGCTGCCCCTCAGAATCACAGGGGGAGGCTGAGATGGCTGGGAATCTGCTGCATTTCATGTTAATCATGTGGTTGTGAAGCTCTGGCCTCCCTCAGTGGRAGAGGAACATCTTTCAGCCTGCAGAGTCATYCTGGAAGCATTTCCARCCTCTGATGCCCTGTGGTACAGGTSACCTGCAGGGCTTGCAGCTAGGGCCACTTCCCTCTGGTCCAGGAACAGAGTGTGTTTGGTCTGAGGCCATGAGATGTGACTCCCACTAGCTCCAAGGTCCTGATCCATCTCATGGACCCACTCTGAACCCTTTCCTTGCTTTTTTCTCCCCAGAATGGATGATATGGCTGTGGACAGCGATGAGGAGGTGGACTACAGCAAAATGGATCAGGTATGTGGGCACCAGCCTTTAGGAGCAGCCAGCAAAGTACACACCAGTGCCAGATGAGAGGATCCCATGGGAAAGAAGCAGTGCTGGAGCTGGGTGCTGAGTGAGCTTTGGGGTTTGCTGATGTCGATAGCTCCCTTTTGTGTCAGGGAGCAAACAGGTGTCACTGGCACTTGACCCAGAGGTGTTTGCAGSTGTGCAACTCTGTTCCCAGTCCCTTWTCCATGAAATCTCCTGTSTGGAGCTTCCTGAAGAGGGGATCTRGGGCTGGTGGGAGATGGAGCCTTGTGGCTGGGTGGGCAGGGCTGTGTGAGAAGCCCTCCCAGCAGCAGTTGAGGAGCTGTTCTGAGTCATTCTCTCCCTGCAGGGTAACAAGAAGGGGCCTCTGGGCCGCTGGGACTTTGACACACAGGAGGAGTACAGCGAGTACATGAACAACAAAGAGGCTCTGCCCAAGTGAGTGCAGCCCTCAGGAAGGGCCAAGCAAGGGTTCTGGGTGGGATGGCCATGCTGGCCAAGCCTGGGTGCTGGGACAGCTTAAAGCAAGCTGGGGGCTCCCTTGTGAGACCCTGAGGAGGAACTGTGGGTCCTGGGCCTGTGGTTTGTTTTTGCTCTTAATGTCACTCTTGAGGACTCCAGCCCAGGCACTGCTCTTGGGGGCTCAGGCCAACTCTGGAGCACGTGCTCATGGCTGGGGAGACAGCCCTTCCTCTGGCAGGCTGTGCATCCCCTGTGAGTGCTGAGCCATGCCTTGCTCCTTCTCCAGGGCAGCCTTCCAGTACGGCATCAAGATGTCTGAGGGGCGCAAGACGCGGCGCTTCAAGGAGACGAACGACAAGGCAGAGCTGGACCGCCAGTGGAAGAAGATCAGCGCTGTGAGTGCCTGAGCTGGGCTGGGCTGGGCTGCTGAGTCTGGCCCAGGACACCTCCCACCCATCCTGTCCTTGCTGTCCCAGCCATGGCCAGTGTGTGTGTGTGAGCACCAGAGCTGGCTCTGCCAGCTGGGTTTGCTCCTTGCAAGAGCATCAGCCAAATCCTTGGGGCTTTGCAGAGGAGTYTGGAGCTGTATTTGGAACTGTTGTCCCGGGAGCAGCCCCAGTCAGGGCCTTTTTGCTCTGGGCTGTGCAGCAGATGAACGGGTCCAAAATCTTTAGTTTGGAGCTGTCCAAAGGGGATTGGAGGGGACAGAATGTGTTTAGTGGCTCCCTGTTTGCCAGCTGGCAGCACTGGGGGTTGTCCTGGCAGGGTGAGCAGTATGGGGTGGGCTGGAGAAGTGAGAACAGATGGTCTGTGGTAGGCAGAAAGAAGCAAAGGGCAAACAGGCCAAGCTCACCTCAGCTCACTCTGGCCTGGCTGCAGCTCTCCCCAGGTGTATCTGGCACCCTCCAGCCCCTCTGCTAGTTGTGAGCAGCCAGATTCCCTGAGGGTAACAGGACTTTGTGCTTTCTCTGCAGATCATCGAGAAGAGGAAGAAGTTGGAGGCTGATGGGTAAATACAATAGTCTCTGCTTGTGGCTCAGCTGCAGGGACCCTGTTGGGGCTCCCCACCTGTGGTGTGACAGTGTGGATGTCAGTGCTGAGCTCTGGATGGGAGGCTGGTGGAGCTGCCTGCCTGCCTGCATCCTCACCACTCTCCTGCCCCTCTCTCTCTTCCAGGGTTGAGGTGAAACGTCCCAAGTACTGATGCTTCCCGTGTTTCTTCCTCCCTCTCCTGGAAGCCTGGCCTGCTGGGCGCTGCCTCCCTGGAGCGTGTTGGTGTGCTCTCCTTGCCCCACACACCRTCCACTCTCTGCTCAGGGCTGGGGGCTCTTCCCTCCCTCTGTTCTTAGCTGTAGAGCCTGTGCTGTGTAAATGTTGTAGCCTTAATAAAACACATTAAATTTGTGCGTGGRCATCTGTTTGTGCAGAGAGGAGGGACATGGGTATATCCTGGCCTCCTTTGGAGCAGCAGGGATTCTAGGACTCTTCTTCTACTTTCCAGGCATGCTTGGGGCTGACAGGGCAAATTGTGGCTCAGTGTATTTATCGTGGGAGACTTTTGGCTGGGGGCTGCATCCCTGCATAAAATTAGCAATTCTATTTGGGGGCAATAACCCYAGCTGAAYATTCTGTGYCTCAGGACAGGGGGAAGAAATGGGMCCTGAGCTTGGGTACAGCAAGTGCAATGACCTGAAGCAGAGGATGTGCAAGCTCCTCTGAGCAGTGGCTGAGGGCTGCTCTGGGTGTGTGTGATGGGACCAGCACCAGGCAAAGCTTGTTCCCTCAAGGCAGGGCCAGCAGGGAGCTGGGCTGGCCCCTCGGGCAGGGGATTAAGGAGCCACCCCGAGGCGGTGACACCCCGGGGTGGTGCTCCCCGAGGCGGTGACACCTTCGAGGCGGGGCCTCCCCGCAGCCGGGCCGGGCCGGGCGGTCTCAAGTAAACGAAGGGCAGGGTTTATGCCAACGAAAGGCGTGACCATGCAAATCAGCAGAGCGCTATGGCGGCCGCCATGGAGGAGGTGAGCACGCGTGGGGCTGCGGGAGCCCGGAGCCCCCGGAGCCCGTCTCACGGCCCCGCTCTCCCCAGGAGCCGCAGGAGTCCCCGGAGCCGGCGGTGCGGGAGCCGCGAGTGCGGGACACCCCCGAGGACATCTGTCTGGAGGCCACGGCCAACGCCATCGCGCTGCACCCGGAGCGGCCGCTGCTGGCCGCGGGGGACGTGGACGGCGATGTGTACCTGTGAGTGGGGCCGGGGCTGGGGAGGGGGTCCCGGCTCTGGGACCCGCTGGGCACCGGCGGCGGGGCTGCTCGGCCGCCCGCGGGTCCCGGCGAGCAGTCCCGCTGCTGGCAGGTACTCGTACTCCTGCACCGAGGGGGAGAACCGGCAGCTCTGGTCCTCGGGACATCACCTCAAGTCGTGCCGGGACGTGGCGTTCTCCCAGGACGGGCAGAGTGAGTGCGGGGGACGTGGGGTGGCACCGGGGGACGCCGGGCGGGGGGCACTAACSCGGCTCTCCAGAGCTTTTCACTGTGTCCAAGGATAAGTCCATCCACATTCTGACAGCGGAGGAGGGACGGCTGGAAACGCGCTTCCCCAAAGCCCACGAGTAAGTCCTTACAGGCGGCTCACTCTAGGCAGAACGGCCGGGGCATTGTCCCCTTCCTCCCAGGGSAGGGCCACACAGCYCTGGGCCAGGCAGRGAGAACCCAGAGCCGTGACCGCGGGGCCTAGGACCGGGGTCTCTGCAGATCGGCCCTCAACTGCGTGCTGCCCATCGACAACCACATCTTTGCCACGGGCGACGACGGCGGGGGAGTGAAGGTGTGGGACCTGCGCAGGGGCAGTGCCATCCTGGAGGCACGGCAGCAGGAGGAATACATCAGTGCCATGACTGTGGATGGCAACGGGAAGATCCTGCTGACAGCCAGGTATTTGAGCGGTTTCATGCTCTTGGCGTCGGGCTCCCCACGTCCATTCATGGCTGAAGTGCTCTGTGCCGTGTTCACAACGTGTCCCTTCCACGTACCACAGTGGTGATGGCACCCTGGGCGTCTACAACGTGAAGAGACGGCGCTTTGATCTGCTCTCGGAGCCGCAGAAYGGGGACCTGACATCTGTGGTGCTGATGAAGGTTGGCACTGCTCCCCAGCTTGGACAGGATCCCATAGTCCCCCGTTCTCGCTCTGAGGTTTTTTTTTCTGTCTCACTGCCCTCCCTCGTGCCCAGAGGGGGAGGAAGGTGGCGTGTGGCTCCAGCGAAGGCACCATCTACCTCTTCAACTGGGACGGCTTCGGGGCTGCCAGCGACCGCTTTGCGCTCAGGGCAGAGACCATCGACTGCATGGTGCCCRTCACGGACAGCATCGTGTGCGTGGGGTCCCTGGACGGAGTCATCAGGTCAGGGGGTGCGGTGGGGAGGGGTGGGATGGGTCAGGGGGAGTGGAGAGGGATGGAAGGGGGTGGGATCAGGAGGGATTGTGGGGGTGAGATGGGATAGGGAGGGGAAGGAATGGGGAGGTGTGGCATGGGGAAGGGTGGAATGAGGAGAGCGTGGGACGGGATCAGCCGTGCTCAGGACACGGGGCAGGAGGGCAGACGGTGTCCCCGGGCGCTGCGGGGCCCTCAGTGCCGCCGTGCCGTGCGCAGGGCGGTGAACGTGCTGCCGAACCGCGTGCTGGGCTGCGTGGGGCAGCACCTGGGCGAGCCCATCGAGCAGCTGGCCGTGGCCGCGGACGGGAAGCTCCTGGCCAGCAGCGGCCACGACCAGAAGGTGAAGTTCTGGGACGTGTCGCCGCTCGGGTCCATGGTGGTCGATGATTACCGCCGGAAGAAGAAGAAGGGCGGGCCGCTGCGCGCCCTCAGCAGCAAGGCGCCGGGAGGAGAGGATTTCTTCGCCGACCTGCGGGACGAGGCCGAGCCGGAGGCGGGCGGTGACAGCAGCGACAGCAGCGACGACAGCGACTGAGCGGCCGCGCGGGGCCGGGGCCGCCGTCCCCTCAGCGCTGCCGCCCCGCCCGGCGCGGGGGCGGGGCTCTGCGCGTGTGTCTCGCGGGGCGCGGCCAATCAGAGCCGCAGCCCCTGGGAATGCCCGCCCACGGGGCGCGGCCTCCCGTAATGCTACCAGTTTCGGTGGTCAGGACGCTGGCGTTCTGATTGGCTCCTAGGGCTGCCACTCAAGCGGGGCTGTAGGCGTGGTGTTAAAGGGCCAGCGCGTGTGGGAGCGGGTGGGGGTCTCGTAGGGCACAGCCGTTATGGGGGGGCCGGAGGAGCGGGGGTGGCCCCGGGATGTGGGGACAGGCTGGGGGTGGTGAGGCTGAGGATCCTGCGGGACGGGGTGGCCCTGACATCGGAGGGGCCTGGAGCGGGGGGCAGCGGGGAAGGGGTATACCTTAGGGGTATGGGCACATGGCTGGGGCGGGAGGGACTGGGCAGTGTCCCTGACTGGATCCGTGRTGGATGGGGAGTGGCTCTGAGATGGGGGGACACGGCTGGGGGCTCTGGGCAGTGACTGGCGTTACCACTGGGGGTCCCTGGTGAGGGCAGTGCAGGGATGGGGGGACACGGCTGAGGGCCCCTGGTGGAGGGGTTATGGGGGAAGGGGTGGTGATTGAGAGGGCTCTGATAGGGGGACAGGGCTGGGTGTCTCTGGTGGGTGAGGGGGGTGCTGAGATACGGGGGGACAGGGCTGGGTGTCCCTAGTGGGGGATGCAGTTCTGGGAGGGGAGGGGGTAATGCTGGGGTTTGCTGGTGTATGGGATGGGGAGGAAGCAGGGCATTTCTCAGGAGGGGCGAGGGGATGACATGGGGTCCTGGGGTGCCTGGCCAAGGCACACAGGTTCATCACTGTCCTGCCCTGCTGTCCCAGCAGGTCATTTACCCTTTGTTAATTAATTGACACTCTGTTAGAAATAAACCCAGTGCCTTTCACTTCCCAGCKCCTTGTGCTGATGGTTTGGCTCATCCTCATCAGGCAAGGACTCCTGGTGTGCCCCAGGAGGGACAGACAGACTTCCAGGGAGTGCAAGAAAGAACTTTTAAGAGTGCACCAAAAGGCTCTTGGCAGATCCTGGGGGTTACCAGAAGGAAGAGGGATGGGACTTGGGTGCTGCCAAAGGGACTTGGCAGGTGCAGATGTGCATGACAGTGTGCCATGAGCAGRGAGGGGAGAGGGACAGGGATCCCTCCTGGGATGGGTCCCTCCTGGGGATRAGCAGAGGGGACAGTGGCTGCAGGGCCTGGAACAGCAGCAGATGTGGCTGCACACTGCAGCCAAGGCCCCTGGAGGACCCCTGCACCTGCTGGGGAACGGGGAGGATCTGGTGCAGTTCCACCAGGATTTCTACTCCTGGCTGTGGCTCACACACACCAGCCAATTCCCAGTGCTGCCTGGGACCCCTGCACCCCTACAGTGCAGCCCCCCAGTGCTGCTGGCCCAGGGGTTCTGCTGCACCTGCTGGGGTGGGATGGGACATGGCCAGAGGCATTCCTGGAGCTGGGCCATCTGTGAAACWGAGACACCTGGAGTCCCTGGTGAGCCTTAAGGGGGTGTCTGGGTTTGAAAGACAAGTGTCTGCTAAGGAAGGCAGGAGCCTCCCTTGGACTAGTTATTGTTCCTTAGCAACAAAAATGGAGGGAAATTCCCTAAGACAGAAAAACAAAAGGAAAAACCTTAACCTTCAACAAGGTGCTACCAAGATGTCCACCAAAAGACACTGGGGAGGACATCAGGAGGGGATCAGAGAAGCCTGAGGAGTATCAAAAACTGGTCAGGAAGAGCTCAGTGAGTAGAAGACAATAAAGATCAAGGTGCCAGGGAATACTGCTTCCCACACAAGGGGCCCATCAGGCTCTGAAGGCTCTAAATCCCACCCTGTCCCTTCCCTTGCCTTTCCTGGTGTGTGGGGAGAGCACTGAGATGCACTGGACAGGCAGGGAGCTGAGGATGCAGGAGGAAAAGATGACATGACAGCTGATGCTTTCCAGAACTCTTTAATCCCAAAAGAACAACATGTGGCCAGACCTCCAGCTCCTGAGGAATAATCCATGGACAGCTGGCTATCTCACAGCTGCTTCCTCACTATGCCAACAGGTTACAGGCACTCCTCTCCCCACACAGCAGCTCCACCAGAACTCTGTGACCACTGGGACATTCCCTGTGTGTGGCCTCGTCCTCCCCTGAGGCTGTTCCTCAGGACCCAGGCATGCCAGAGGAGGAAATCCCTCCATCACACTGGCATCCAGTGCTGGCAGCCCATCCAAGAGCTGCTCTTTCTCCAGGATCTGCCCCTCCAATGCAACACAAACCAGCTTAACAGAAGCCAAACTTGGCAAGAAAACCAACAACCCAAAACTAGAACCGATTCAAGGGCTGCCTGGGGACAGGGTGGCTGCCACGGGCCAGGACAGCAGCCCTTATCCTCCAGAACCAGCTCTCCAAACTGGTGCAAACAACCTGAAGGAAAACTGGAACAGTGCTGAGACCCCAGCAGGGCTCAGGCTCAGTCGTGGCTCTGGCAGAGCTATGTCAGCATGGACCCTGCAGTGAAGAGAGAAGTGTCAGGCTCTGCYCTCACCCCCAAAYCCCCTCCCCTCCTCCTGCATCCTGTTCTTCCAAACATAAATCCCAGCCACAGGTGACACCCACCTCAGAGGTGACAGTGTTTCAGCCCTGCCAGCCAGCCTGGGTCCCTCCCTGCCCCATCCCACCCTGCCCCAGAAGTGCCACAGCTCCACACTCCCAGGAGACTCCTCAAGACTTYGTGAAAGGCAGGGAGCTGGCTGTGCAAGGACTTACCTAACACCTTCAGAATGTGCAGGGCTGCCACCACCTCGGCCCTCTCCTGCTTGCTCTGGCCCTGCCTGTCTGGTGAGACCCACGTGAAGCCACTGATGGGCACGKGGTACCCTGGGATCTCCACCCGGTACCAGAACTTCTGCCAGCCCTCGGCGTTCGCCTCCACACACTTGGTGACAAACARGGGTTTCCTCAGGCGATGCTTCCAGCACACCATGTTCAGGCACTCCAGCACGTTCTGCAGTGACAGAGGCAGGGCCACCGGCCTGGGCTCTGCCAGGATCTCATCTCCCTGCACCCAGCTGGACAATGGCTCCTCCTCACAGAGCTGCAGCTTCTTCTTCAGTTGGGGCTCCAGCCAGCTCACCTTCAGCTCTGCTTCCATGAGCCTCAGGTTCCCTAGGAGACAGGAGATGCTCACCTACCCTCCAGCACTGCACCACMCAGCACTGCACCATCCCATCCCATCCCAACCCATCCATTACAGTAATCTCTAGGATTTTAGGGGCAGCTTGGATTTGGGGCCAAGGTGAACAGATACCAAAGCCAAATGCTCCTCAGCTGGGGCAGAAATGGGTACAAAGCAGGACTTTGGAGGTCCCGGTTGGATGTCTGGGAAGTGTGTCCCATCAGGGCATTGCAATCATGAGGTGGGGCTCAGAGGGATTGAGCACCTCCATTGGGAGGGTTTAAGGGACACTGAGGGGTTGGGCAGCTTCCTGGAAAGGTTTAATAACCTGGTTAATGTTCTGGATGCCCTGAACTGGTACTGGTGATGCTCCTGCTCTGAGCTAACCCCTTCCTGGAGACCTCCAGCAGCCCCTTCATCCCACCCCCAGTAGGACTGCTGGAAATCAATGGCACCAAGGSCAGCTGGYATCCCACAGGACACAGCGAGAGAGMAAGGGGTGTCTCAAGGCTGAAGTCACCTTGCAGCCACGCCTGGAGGTGGGAGACCGCAGGAAGACTGGCCCAAGCAGCATCCCTCAGCACCACTCACCTTCCATCAGGGTTTTCTTGGCCAGGGCAGCAGCCCTGTGTGAGCTGTACTTCAGGATGGCCAGCTTGGCCTGTCCCTGGCAGGGGCTGGYGTGCAGGGTGACACTGCAGATGCCCTCGGTGACACCCTCCAGCCTGGCCTGCAGCTCCTGCTGGCTCATGGAGTCGGGCAGGCCGCTGACAACGAGCCTGCGCTTCTGGGTGCTCCAGCAGACGACGATGGCACAGCCCGGGCGCAGCTGGAAGCGGTGCAGGGTGCTGATGGCTCTCTGCGCCTCCTGCAGGGACGCGTACCGGGCGTAGGCGAAGCCCCGGTTGAACCCGCTGAAGGTCATCATGAGCCGGAACTCATAGATCCTCCCCACGCTCCCGAACAGCGGGATCAGGGTGTCTTCATACACATCCTGCGGCAGCCTGGCGATGTACACCTCGGTGCGGGCCGGCGGCGGGCCGCCCACCCAGCCTGCGGGGACACGGGGACACAGTGACATGGGGAAACGGGGACACAGTGACACGGTGACACGGATCACAGTGACATGGGGACACGGGGACACAGTGACATGGGGACACAGTGACACGGTGACACAGTGCCCGTGGTGAGCCCTGCCGCGCTTAAGGGCCCCGTGGCCAAGCTGCTCTCCTGCCGTACCTGGCGGTGGGGCACCATAGTGCCTCTGCCCGTTGATCTGCACCAGCTTGATGCCGGTCTCCTTCTCCCAGGCCAGCAGGGCCATCTTGCCGGCCTCGTTGACTCCGTTGATCCACGCCTGAAGAAGGAGATGATGGTGATGATTGTGTGAGCAAAGAGCTTTCAGCCTCCCAGCYGGGAGCCTCCCATCGCCCGGAGGGAACTGCAAGCTCCACTGCCAGCCAGCAGGTGGAGGGGACAATTAACCCTCCTGCTCTCAGGAACCTGAGGAGCCTCCCAACGCTCCCATCTGTCCAAGCCTGCCCCACATGGCACAACATGGCACAAAGTCCAGCAACTCTGTCAGAGCCCAAAGTCAACAAGTTTCCTACAGCCCTGCAAGGGCTTAGAAAGCCAAAACACAGGCAGCAGCTGCCTGGTGCTGCAAGAGGGAGCTGGAGCACAGAGCCAAGGTGACCCATTGCATCACGACAGCTTCAAACTGAAAGACAGCGGGCTACATTGAATGTTGGGAAGAAAATCATCCCTGTGAAAGCGGTGAGGCACTGCCAGAGGCTGCCCAGAGAAGCTGTGGCTGCCCCATCCCTGCAAGTGTTCAAGGCCAGGTTGGACAGGGCTTGGAGCAACCTGGGATAGTGGAAGGTGTTCCTGCCAGTACAGAAAAGATAATATTAAAGAGAAAACAAGAACTGACAACTGAACTGGAAAGCATCTGAGTTGTTATTGTTCTTGAAAACAGAACAGCTGAAGAAACAGTTATAGGAGGACAGAAAGGAAAACARAAGTYGGRGGAAAAAGTTTAGCTACTGCTTATGCAGGCTCTAAGTGCTCCYGACATTGTRCAGRTTAGAAAATTAACTGTATCTCCTGAAGACTGGCCAAATCCYTGGCSTTGTCACAAAACGAGATGAAATTAGAAAAGRCACAGCCTTTAGTGGCAATTGGCCAGGRGTGTTACTGAAATTATAGAACACAGGGAACTCYCCACCTGTRCAACAYTAATTGCATGCATTTTTGGTRTCACCACGAAATACACGCCATCCCWCATCTCACTAATASGGTGAGATAGAGTAATTTGCATGGTGATACCAAGAATTCTACGTGTAATGTCAGACTAATTGACCATTCCCATGAACTAGGATTTACAGGTCAGCCACTGAGAACACAGAGGTGGAAAGAATTACATAATTAAGCATTATTTTCAAGAATTCAAAAAATTGCAATTCTCCTCCTCCGGGATAAAGGTCAAAGAAAGCCCTGACTCAAGTTAGTAAAAAATGTAAAAGCTGTATCATTTCCARCAGGAGCAGGACACCCCCATGATCCTGTTACAGCAGGATGGGATTTTACCGAGCATGGCACCCAAATGTAACCTGCTTCACACTGGCCCTCACCAACGGTACCTTCGTTCTTTAGTTCGACTGCACTTCCAGACAGARCAGAGATGTTCTGAATGGGAAAAGGGACTTTTATCTCTAGTTTGAGCAGTAAAACCAGCTCACATTTTCCATRTARGTWGGTAMTAYGGGCCAAAAAGGCAGAATTCAATGKGTTCTCCACGCCCCATATTACCCCAGTCAAATGGAGGCAAAGAATGGGCTAATGGCCTATTGAAAAAGAGCCCCAAGCCACTCCTGACTGAGGATACTCAGGGTACTTAACACGAACTAAATGATCGCTGGGGCCTTCATGAGCATATTGTGCAAACACTGAATGAGGTGCTCCACCTTCCATTCAAGGGGAACATCTGACAGCTTTACGATCAGGGCAACCTGTTACAGTAAAAATAGCACAAATTAAAACTGTGCCTGTGACTGACTAAACCCAGGGCACACTTACTTGGGAAACTACGGATAGCAGTGGTACAAAACACAGAATTAGAGCACCGTGGCTTCTCTGGGGTTTTAATGGGATAATAACCTGGCCAGGCAAACCCCGGCGAGACTTACATTATTTTACTTTTTTAGAAAATGGTACTGGAAATGATGCCAGCTCGTCTCCACTGAAAATCGAGTTATCCATTGAAGGATTGCTTATTCTCCTCACAGAAGGAATCAGCACCAGAATGAACCAGACTGAGCACGTAAATCACCAAAGCTGACCCACTGGATGGAAACCTTCACTTTTTCCCTCTGTAATGGYCACTGTGGTAATRGCTGTAACCATGCTTAAGCCTGAAYGCATTYCAATGACTATTGTTAATGAATAAGCCATAATCGCTCAAATTTAACTCAGCCTAAAAACATGAATTTGGCAGAGGGAAATACAACCGTAATAGGTGAAGCACATCTTTCAACCGAAAAGAGGGAAATTTATTTACTCGACTTCCAATAKTGACACAAAATACGAAAGGGAGGTTTTAGTGGAGATACAATGTATCCACAACTGTAAGCGGTAATACATACTGGCACAGCAAGAACGAATTTAAACCTCACAATGCATTCCACTACCTCCCAGGCTCCTGARAAGATTGGTGAAATCTCCGCAAATTTCTCAAATTAGTCGCTATGCCATCAAATATACCAGCCGAAACAAGTGTTATTTAATCCTTCATGGCCCTCAGAGCAGCGGAATTATCAGTGCAGGCTGGTATCTCTGCAGTTAAACCTGCCATTTCTGTCTAGGCCCCGTGCACGGCGCTCGGCGGGGTCGCATGGACGGACCCTGACCCCCCAAACCATCAGGGGAGAGTGAGAGCTCTCCTGGGGACTAAGTACCATGGGTGCTGGAGGCATAGAAAACCAAATTACATCAGCAACAAGTGATTTATACCAATTGAAAGATCCATTACGAGCTTCCTAATCAGCATTAGGAACTAACTAATGGCTCTTATCAGATCCCTCAACGGGAAAGGATCGARGTAAAAGATCACCAGCTAACAGTGAATTCCAGCAGGTGGTGGYACTCCTCCACCTCCAAGGGCTTTCATCTTTCATGAAGACTAAAAGCGAACTTCGGACGAGGGTGGGGACCCCCACTGGGGAAATACGCGCTGGAAGGGGGAATAAAGAGCAGCCCCATTCCCTCCTCAGAGCCTCGTGGTCCGGCCCGGCAGCTCCCGCGATGGGTCCCAGCCCAGGGAACCGGCCCGAGGGGTGCCTGGGCTGTGTGGAAAGGCAGGAGCCGGCTCTCCTCGCACAGCCCACGCTGTTAATGGGGGTCCTGCACACCGCCGGTCCCGGCTGRCCCCGGGGGAGCGGCGGCTCCGCGCTGGGGCCGGGACCGGGACCGGGCAGCCCCGTCTGCGCTCCCAGCCGCAGTCCGGGGCTCCGGGCCCCGCGGGAAGAGCTTCCCCTGGCCGAGCCGTGCCCGCACCGGGGCTCGGGGACTCCGGTCCCCGCGGTCAGGGCCTCCCCGAGGTGAGCCGTGCCCGCACCGGGGCTCCAGTCTCCGCGGTCAGGGCCTGACTTAGGCGAGCCATGCCCGCACCGGGGCTCGGGGGCTCTGGTCCCCGCGGTCAGGGCCTCCCCGAGGTGAGCCGTGCCCGCACCGGGGCTCGGGGGCTCTGGTCCCCGCGGTCAGGGCCTCCCCGAGGTGAGCCGTGCCCGCACCGGGGCTCGGGGACTCCAGTCCCCGCGGTAAGAGCCTCCCCGAGGTGAGCCGTGCCCACACCGGCGCTCCCCCGCCGCCCCGACAGCGCTCACCTTCTCGTCCATCGCTGCCATCCCTGCTGCTCGCGCTCCTCGTGCTCTTCCCGCCGTTCTCGACGTTCTCACTGTCCGGTCTGGGGAAGGAAAGGYTCCAGCACCGCCCCTCGACCGCTCCACCCCGGACAGACCCCGGCAGCACCCGCCTACGCCGTCGGGGATCTGCCTTGGCTTTGTCTCGCCTGACGCCACGTTGTCTTAGCACGCTTTGCCTTGCTATGCCTCTCCTTCTTGTACTCGTCCCCTTGCAAGCAAAGCCAGGCAGCCGTAGGGGAGGCAAGGAGTTGCTGTAAGAGGTACAGCAGCACCCCCAAACTCTCCTAACAGAAGCGTCAAGGTTGGAAGAGACCTTCGAGACCATCTAGTGCAATCATCAGCGCAATTAGACCTCAGGTAACAACGTCCCGAAAAGATATGTCGGCTCTGAACTTACTCGTACTTGCAGAGCTGGAAGGCTTCGTGCTGCTTTTCCCACTACCTGCTAACAAAGGTGAATCTTGGGGGGGAGGTCAGAAACATTTACTGAAAGAAGTCCTTCAAACAATGTCTGAGGCAGAGGAGAGTGCAGTGGCCTCAATCCCCGCAGTATGACGAAGTGCAGCTGTGTGACACTGAACTGGTAATGGTTGCAGCCGAATTAACCGCCCATTTGTGGAGGCACCGGTGCTTGGCCGGCGCCGGCTCCGAGGGGACACTCAAGACTCCTTCAGGGCGTGGTGGCAGAATCGGATCTGCATGGGACAGAGGGGGTGTACAGCCACCACCACAGGCTCTGGGGTTGGAGCCAGATGAGGGAGAAGGCCRGACACACCATGGCGCTTGTTTCCATGCCATTGTGCTCCCCCAGCCCCAAGCAAGGGTGACCTYCACACGGGACATTCACGCACTTGGGGCTGAAGGCTTTTATCCCTTCTGATGGGGCATAACTGGCTCAACTTCGCTCAAGTGAGAGGCAGGGGTCATGACTTAAAAGGGGTCTTAAACCATCAAGGACCCTTCAGACAGTGCAGAATTCCCCTTTCCAGGGGAGATACCCGCGTGTTCCGTCTAAACCTTAATATGGATTAAYCCACTGATCCTGGTGTTTCTTGGGCTTTCCCCCACTCCTGATTGATCGACGTTGTGACCATCACTCAGACCACCAGACATCAAAACTGCAACAGTCAAGTCTCTTCAATCAACTTTAATTACTGGATCCACAGGTGGTGAGATCTTTCTACTCCTGTCCTTTACTTCCTTTCTTATACATTTTCTTCCCCATAATTCCTATGCTTTTATATTRTTGCATTACTATAGGTAATAACCAGAAKGGCTACATCTCTGCTTTCCACTGCTTCTAAAATAGATGGCAAATATTTTTAGTTACAAACATCACCCATTCTGTGACATTTCACCTCTAATGCTCCCTGGTGGATCTATTAACAAGAACTCTGGTTACTCCTGCTGTGGCAGCTCAGCACTTCTGGCACAGGAATACAGCCCTCCTGTTCCGGACCCTAAAGAACAATTTCAAACACTCCACAGCATTGTCACTTGCCAGGCTACACTCACTTACTCCATAAGGTCCCAAAGCAGCACCATAGGATCTTGTAGGTCCAGATAATAACCAGTATCTCACACGACTGTGGGAAGAAGAAAAAAAAAATTACTATAAACCTTGAAATACAGACATGCACAGAAAATCATATTGAAGAAATATAAATTGAATACAAAATTATAATAATTAAAAAAAAAAGTTTAAAAGTTTTGGTTTTTCTCCTTAGGAAGGAAGAAAGAGCTTGTCCCGCCAGTCTGCCTCGAGTTGTCCTTTATATTTCTAAAGATAAACTGCTTGGCTGTACCACTGTCTTGGTAAAAATCCAAGAGCAAGTAGAAAGGGAAGTTAATGATTCATATCTACTGTTGGGTGTTAGGCTTCTTTCCTTTTGTTCCTTTTTACTTAYAGAATTTTTTCCCTATAAGTTGCTGGGAAATACAACTGYGTACTGAAGAAACAAAATAAGTGATCAAGCTCAGAGGATGAGGGCATCTGCTTGCCCTTCTCTTATCTGGGGGTTTCTCTCCGAGGGGGGAAGATACTATGGGAATTGGGCAGGTAAAGGATGGGGCTGGGRCAGCTGCGGGCTCTCTCTCTGTTTCGGTTGGAGATGCTGCTTGGGGAAGGGAATTCGCTGCCATTGCGATAACCCAGCCCTGAAGGTGGCACAGCCCAGAGGGGTCACTGGGTTTGTGTTCTGGTTGGTGTTAATGCCACAGTTATTGCTGTTCGTTTGCCTTGGTACACATGTGARTAATGAACTGTTATTCCTATTCTCATATCTTTGSCTGAGAGCCCCCTAATTTCAAATTTATTATAATTCAGAGGGAAGRGGTTTACATTCTCCATTCCAMGGGAGSCTCCTGCCTTCTTTAGCAGACACCTGTCTTTCAAACCAAGACATCCACAAGGGAAAAAAGTCACCAGTGAACACAGGTTCATAAGGACACAATGAAACACTGGACTACTGAATTAGGCTCTGCTCACCCAAGTACTTGCAAATGAAAATTCATTTCAGCAATGTGCCTATTTGTGAAGTGCTGCTATAAAATGKGACTTGGCTTCTTAATATTTTAAGTAGAAAAATGACTGATTTTTTCCAAAGAATTAGTAACTCATACCCACCTCTAGCTARTGTCAGCTTGCTTTCCAAAATGCATCTCATCAAAGTGTTGCCACTAGATGGCAAAATGAGACTGAATCTTCTCTCTTACACAATCTCGAGTCTTATAAGTTGGCTGGAGATAAAAGGGAAGAGCATTAATATATTTTTATCCATTTTAATCCCCTGACATTTGTCTGGAAAACAGTAGTTGCAGGTATTCTATTGTGTGAATGGGAAGGTATGGCCGAGGTGAGATCCTACTCTGCTGTTACTTTAATCCACATCTCAGAGAAGAGCCCTGACAGATCAGGACTGCCCCAAAGGACAAGTACTTTTGRCCTGTGCTGGCCCTCCTTCATAATCAACCAGGGGATAAAAGGAATTGTCTTAATCCCACTCATAGTACAATACATGTGTACAATTTAAAATATAGGGGCAAAATGTTTCTTCAAAGGAAAAAAATGCCTCTTATGAATACACTATATTTTGAGCATAACAATAAAAAGTTGAAAAGCATGGGGTGTTCAACAGTTCATCTCCTTGAAATCTCTAAGTCAGTCATAAAGAGGAACATAAAGATTGAAAACAAAACTTACATTAAAAGCAAAACTTTACCCAAGATGATGTTGACTAGCAGCRGTTTTCTCTGTGTCACCTGTATATTTTCTGTGAAATACACTCTTGAAAAGTTTCAGGATTGACAAAATCTTTTCCTGAGAAGGTCTGAAATGAGTGTAAGTCAGTGGAAAAGCTGTAGAAGCTTTTTTATTTTTCACAGCACTGCCAAATCAGAAGAGCTTTTCTTACTGGTCAGCAAGCTGAAATATTTCGAGAATRGGAAATCTATTAGGATCAGAATCCAGTTCTGAGTTTGTGTATGGACAGGAACATTGCAACTGCAACAATGACCAAAATCCCACCTTGGCAACCAGTTTACAGTATAAACTCTGCAAGTTTCTGTGGAGTTGAAGCTACAAAGTAGCTTTGTTTAGGTTAGAAAACAACTGCCACCTGAATAAAAGATCACAACTCAGAAACAATGTCAGAGCCACTAACCTGCTCATGGGTGTCAACAGTTCATTTGATTAAAATAGCAAAATGGGCTGAGTTAAAATAATCATTATGTCTTTGGCTGTCAGAATAGTTGCATAGACTTGAAATATTGCTATTTAAAAAAACTTAAACGAAACAAAAATTSTAACTTTTGTTCTGGCATCATTGCTGAAAGAGAACAACTTGGGGTTTTTTAAATAAACCTGAACAAACAAACACCCAAAAACCAAAACCAAAAGCTAAAGGAAAAAAAACCACCCCAAAAAGCCCCCAACAACAAAACCCAAAAGAAGGCAAAGCAAATGGAAAGGCTGTTATGGAAGCACTGAATGGGAATAGCTCAGGTTTCAGCCCCTTCCAGGGACAGCAGCTCCCACAGACTCTGTTTCCAGTGGAGCTGGGAGCTTCCCCAGCACAGCCCACTCCTGCAGAGGGGACAGGAGGGGCAGGGAGCCAGAGCAGGAGCTGTTACAGCCAAAGGGAGCTGGGCTGGTGCAAACAAGCCTCGGGGGTAACTGGAGCCTTGCAGAGCTCCAGGTCTTGGCAGCTGCCCCTGGGCTGGCCTGGAGCTGGGGGAGGAAATCTGTGCTTTTTGACAGCACAGCTGTAAAAGGGTTTGTGCAGTTAGGCCAGACTAAAGGGTGAGTTTTTAACTTGCTTCATCTTCACCTTAAGCTCTGTCAAACTGGYGACCTCAGGTACAAAAGCAGTGTTCAGTGGCAGAGTTCTGTACCTGGAAGGCAGGGTTAGTACAGAAGGGTCATGTCCAACACAGAACATCATTCCCAGCTGTCCTTTGGGCCCTTCTGTGTCACAGTACAGCYGCCCCTGTTTGGCAGCTCCTGAACTGAGCTGCTGAGCTGCACTGGGCAGCCCAAATACTGGAGGAGAGTTCATCAGTCCWGTCCCCAGTTCCTCCTTCTCAAGCTTGCAGCAGCTTTTCTTGTTAGCAGAGYCCTTCACAGATCATGGGAACAGCTGACTGCTATCACGCAAAGTCACAAAGTTTATCTCCTTTTTTCTTCCCTCATCTTCAGCTTCCCTTTCTCAGACTTAGTAAACATTTTTTTCAGTCTTTTCTCAGTAGACAGCTCTRTTGAGGTCTCCTAAGTGTTCTCTGCATTTGTTTGCAGCATTTCTGGACAAACCAGACACATTATGTYACTTATGACCCAAGCAGAGAGGAATAAAACATGTACCTGAGCAAACTGCTCTGGCTAGAATATCTCTAAGTACTTGCCTCATATTTTACAGGACTTTAGTAGATATTTGATTCTCTTTGGTTTCTGAATAGAGTYCAGTTGCTCTCTACAGTGGCTGTATTTTAGGATTTCAGGCCTTTTGGAATTGCCTAGACTCCATCTTGACACCTGCTCAGAGTAACACAATTCACTGGCAATGGAAAAGATGCTTCTTCAAGTACACATATTTTTTTTCCATCCAGGAAAATCTTTGCTGAGGRTTGAGCTCCTATAGAGAACACTTTTGTTTGTTTGTTTGCTTGCTTTGTGTGACATTTGGAGCCAGTGTCTCAGACACAGTTTTATTGCAGCCATACATYCCAGAGGCAGGCAGGTTGGTTAGCATTTACCTCAGCTGCTGTTCCCATCAAAGTGTCACATTCAGGGTCYATCCATCCCTGCTCCTGCACCTGGCAGTCACCACTGTGGGGCTGGGTGGGGAGGAAGCCTCCAGGTTCCATTCCTGCAAATTGCTTTTTCAAACTGGCCTGGGTGTGAATGTGAATATCCTGGTACTTTCCTCAGGGAGGAGTTTTACACCTGAGCCAGGTGTGTAAGGGAGGACATGACRTGGTACAAAAGCATTGTCCCACCTCCCTTATCTGCTTCCCTCATCTCCCTTATCTGGCTCTGAACCCAGCTGGTTGCTAAGCCAAGGTCAGTTTGTTGTGTTCATCCTCCCGAGGTGGGTGATGAAAATATCTGAAATTTCAGAAAATATTTGAACCCCCTCAGCACCAGGGCTGTTCCTATGATCRGAGACATATCCAAAACCTCTCCTGCCCTTCAGTCTGGTCTCACAGTTCCAGCTGGGTAATACAGCCTGGGAACTGGGCATGTCATAGTAAAAGGGGAACTGTAAGCTGTCTAGGGTCAAAATTTCCAGGGTAAAAGGAAGAACCTACCCCAGTCTTTTAAAAACAAATTTGGGCAGGACAAACGTAAACCTCTCCATAAAAATCCACTTTGCTTTGGGAGTGAGAATGAACATGAGTGTAGGAATGCACCCCAAAACCAAGCAGATGTTTTCCATATAAAGAAAAGGGTTTCAGTTTCACCTTAAGATTTAAAAGGAAAAAGGCCTAGAAATGTCTTTGCACCCCTGTCAGTCATTGGCTCAAGGCCAAGACAGAAACACTGATAAGTCTCTTTACCTGTTCCTCAGAAATGTAGCCATTCTCTATTGGGCAGTTTGCCAGAAAACCCATCTAGATCATTCAGTACTTAAGGGAGAGCAYRRAGCTTCTCAGTGCTTYTTGGGRTGTTGTAGCCARGTGTAAGAACCTTGTCTTACATCTGTGYRTGGCTTTTATTTTGTTCTTTATAATTTATTATTTTATCAGTTTATTAARCCTTTTGCTTTRCAAAACACACCCATGGAGCCATCTCACAAATTATTTTWAAGCCATTTCTGTGAGGTGTGGGAAAGCCTCAGAATTTAATACAGCTTCCACATGGCTTACTCCACTCTGGCCATGTGACAGGTTGTGTTATATGAAGACAAAATTCTTACAGGATTTGAACTTTTTTTTTGTTTGGCTCTAGGGATATGGACACATRCATAACCTGAGTTAATCTAGAAGAATAAACCCTTCTGAAAGTGGTCCAAAGTAAGCCCTCGACTCCACTTAAAACAGGGTCTGAAGACCATCAGAGAGAGGTGAGAGAAAATGGAAAATGTTGCTGCTCTTTGAAGGCAGCAGAATGTCAGCAGTGTGAATTTCCTCCCTGTATTGCCTAAAATGGTTTGAGTCTCACATTTTCAAACATCAGTCACCAGACCATCACTGCATCAGAAAGAACATACATTGGCAGCTGTTACTGAGGAGACACTATTTTTGTGTGAAGATTGTGTCACTGCAGGCTATAAAATACCTGTGAAATACCTAGTTCTTTAAAAGGAGGGGAAAAAACTCTCAATAAAAAGATAAGCACCAGATAATAGCAGTAAAGTCAGTGTTTCTCAGCATTTGAAAATCTAAGAGCTTAAAATCCATCTCATGGGATTGCCAGCTGCTGTAGGAGTGTATCCGAAAATTCAAATACAGAAATTACAAAGAGGTGTTTCCTCAGCAAGCCTCACTGGGGCACCATATCTGATGTGTTTATGATGTTACAAAAGAGGTTATAGAGAAAGAAAGGGCTCAAGTTCATGTGCAGCTGGGTTTTGCAAGAAATGCATGAAATCTGCACGTAGCTATGATGTGCTCAGTGCCACAGACAGGATGCAAGCAAATAATAATAGATACATGTGTTAGAATTTCTGTGTTGGGAGATTGACTTCAGAGGTTACTGATTTCCTTTCTCAGCATCAGAATGACCCATACTGTAATGCTCCTGTGACACCACCAGCATAAATTTTGACCAGACWAATGAGTTCCATATTAGTACAAATAAGGAGTAACACAACTGCAATGAGATCTGCTACACTARGTTTGGGATAGAAACCAGATTAGAAGGTAAAGAAACACATCTTAGAAAAAGCCGTTAGAAATTGCYTCTTCCTGTCTCCCTGCTTGTGTCCCTGTGAAATGCAGAGGGTGTGATGGGATGTCTGAGGTGTGGTTCTGTAACCTCCCCTTTACCACTGCTGACAATGCACCAGCCAAGCAACTTTTCTTTGGGCATTCTTTGTCACCAGTTCATTTAGTCCTATTTCATCCCCAGACCTAGAGGTGATAATATTTCTGTGATAATGTCAGGACATGGCTCAGATGATTCACACAGGTAATTTCAAGTAAGAACCCAGAAAACCCAGCTGTAGGTTGTATTTGATAAATGCTACTCTGCTTARAACAGCCGTGACAGCAGTTTGATTTCAGAGAGTTTTAAATACACTGCTGCCATCATTTCCCAGAATTTCTCCAGAAAAAAAGTAAGCTACTCTAAATCAGACTCTGAATTTCAAAAGGAAAGCTCTCACTGTGAAGACTTGTAGGTTTGATCTCAAATAGAGGCACTCATATGCAGCACACCTGCAGATTGCAGACACGAGGTGAGGAGGTTGTCAGTGACTGGAGACAACAGGGATGCATTTCATTTCTCCATAAAAAGAAGAGGAACTTTCCTTCCCAGTGCTTCAGAGTTATGCACCTATTCTTACTAGCCCAGGAAGCTCAGAAATTACTGCCTTTTGTGCAGCCTAGGGGAGGAGTGAGCCCAAGGATTCATAGCAGCACAGCTTTGGGGGGAGGTTCCACCACAAGAAAAGGGAGAATGGACATGCTGACTGTTATAAAAAACAGACACACTTGGAATTACTTGGGGTAATCTCAGCAAAGGGACCTGCTGATAGGAGGTGCCTGAATTGGTTGTGCAGGACAGATGAAAGTCTATCATGTCCCTGTGGTAATAATATGGTTTTGTGGATTCTTTTTCACGTACAAAACTCCTCATAAGAAGTAGCCAAAAAATGAACTACTGATACAATAGGCAGTTATATAATGAAAATAATAATTTTTCATCCAAACTTGTACATTTTTAGTTTCACTGGGTGATTCTTTATTTGAAGGGATGCTGACTGTAATTCCATCACAAATTCATCAGTTCCCCATTATGTGCAGCTCTGACAATAACCTTTAATTGTACAAAGAAGGTACTGAGGTAAATTTAAATTTCTCTTAAGTGAACGTTTCCTTCTTTGGGGGGCTTACCTGGGCTAGACTTGCACAGAAGAGCAACCCACACCTATACAGATAATATGACAATATTTTTATGCATGTATAATGTGATTAAATACATAAATATTTATGTGTGCAATTGCAAACAATTAGGGTCCATAGGTACTTACTTGTACGTGGCAGGCAGAGCATTTTCAACCCTCTGCTGTGCTTCCTTGTTTACTTATTTATATTCAGAGAAAGGAAGTGGTAAGGCTGACTAGCTGAAACTTTTCTGAGAAGAGACCATTTTGTGCCAGAGGAAGCAGTGTCTCTCTGGAGCGAGCTCACAGCATTATTTCAATTGACCAGAACAGTTCCTTGAAGAAGCAGCTGGAGGTTGGGCAAGGAATTCCTTGGAGGTGGCCACACAGAGGGAATCCATGGCAGCATGGCTATGAACACTCCCTGACTGAGTGCCTCGGGGAGAAAAGCAGCCATGGACCTGCGGAACGTCCCGTACCGCTCCGACGTGCTCACCTGGGACCCAGATGACTTGGCAGAGTATTTCAGGACTGTGAGTTTGGCTGTGTTTTGTCTTTGTCTGATGGAAGAGCAAACTGCTGTAACGTTGGTTGGGCTGATTTCAGATATTTCATAACGGGCAAAGCTCGCTGCAGAACTAAAAGCAAAACCGCTCTCAAGTGAGCAGCTGAGCTCAGCTGGTCAGTGAAAATGCATCTTGAAAGGGATTTCTGAGTTGGGTATAACAGAAACTCATGGCTTAGTTAGAGAAAATAAACATGTTAGTATGATGCTTGTTGGTATAACACACACTAACAGCTGCAGAAGGCACTAAGGTGTGAAGATGACAAGTTTTCTGTTTCATCTTCAATGATTTTCAGAAGTGGTGTTTTTTTCCCAAATTGCTTGGTGTAACAAATGAGCCTCTGAATGTCTGTGTTAATCACATCCGTGGCTAGACTTGTAAAACTTGGAACATCTCAGGCTWAATTTTGAAATAATGTGAAGTTTATTTTTTTCAATGGCTCCTATAACTCTGTGAGAGTCTTCTCTGGGGAGTTGAGGCAAGTTTAATAGTAGAATGCAGAACTACTTAATAAAGATGAGCAGGTCAAGCACAGAGTCTCTGTGTCTTCCAAATATCCAGAGAAGTGAAACTGCCAGCTAYTCACAAGCCCCTAATTTTAGGATGCAGGAGTTACTGGAATAGGAAAGTGAAACCAAAAACTGGAGATGGAACAGATGAGATCATTATCAACACGTAACTTCAGACAAGTACAAAAAACATCACAGCAATGGTGCAGGGGAAAGTTGGACCCCCATTTCCAAGAAATTAGGAAGGGAAAAACGGCTTTCTGAAAGATCTGATGATAATATTCTGAACAGTGATAAAAGGATCAACTGTAAGTTCTACCATAACTGAATGCACATTTATCTGTAGTGCCTCCCTTCTAGTGATCAAGATACTCTCTAGAACAGAGATAATGGCACCACACTCTTGGGGAGCTAAATCAGGKCAAAAGCTGTTTAAGTAATCTAAAAATTCTGGGTAAGACAAGAATGTCAGCCCAAGGCAGCCAGCTCTGGGCACCTGTGACCAGATCTTGTCCCCAGATAAACTCAGAGAATGAATGAACCAATGAAGAACCAAATTTTCAAATAATTTCTGATTTTTTTGTTTGTTTAGATAAAGCAAATATGTTCATATTCGGGATATCCCAAGGTTTTTTTTTACTAGCTAAACAGTTTTTTAAATCTATTACTTCAAGATTGAGATTAGGTCTCAATCACAGGGATGTGTTGCTTCCCTCTGCATACAGACTTGTGCTGGGAACATCATGATAGCACTCACTGTATGAAAGAAATTATTTACAGGTTGAAGTCCTCAGTCTGCAAAAAAGTTTTAATTTGTATCCTAGAATATTTACCAGAATTAGGTCTGGTTCTTCATATGAACAACTGAAGGTGGCTCCTAAAAATATCCTCTCTGCTGTTGGGTTGTTYCCAGGATCCGTTCTCACATACACTGAGTTACAATGTTACACCTTAAAATGAGACATGGGATAGAACTACAAAGGACATAAAGCTCCCTGTAAGAGCTCCTGTGTTTTAGGGGATCTGTCCCAGCAGCACAGGGTCGTTTGTCTGCATAACTTTCCCTGACTAAAATTTCAGACAGAACAAGAGTCGTTCTTTTGTCTCGGAGCCTCCAAAAGTCACTTTGCCTTCTTGCTCTTTGGGTTCCTTCTGGTATAAACCTGGCCAAATTGAAACAGAGAAACTCCAGATCAAAAATGTAAATTGAGTTCTTACGTTATGCTATTACTGTTCAAATAAAAACAATTAGGAGAACTGTTGGAAATGTTTAAAAGTTATGTCTTGCTTTGTGGTCAGCCTATACATGAGCACCTTCTAAAGAGCATATCCTTGTCCTAAATGCTACTGGAAAACATAATACCATGGAAAAGCTTTACAAACATTATAGATAATTTCAAGGATTAACAAGTGCAATTTCCATCCAGAAGTGAAAGCTTTTGGATCACAACAATAAWTCAGTGATTGGGTTCAGTCAGCTTTAGTATTCCTGGATAATTGGGTTTTTGCTCTGCTCCTGCAGCTGCTCATCCCAGTCAGTACCACAATAATCCAGTTTTACAAATATTTCCTTGTGAGGTGGTGTGTAAATGTGAGGAATAACGTGTTCCTAGGTGGATGAAAACCCTTAAGTCCACTGAAGAATGTAATAAAAATCCACGTTTATGGAACAAAATGAGCCATTTAGGCAGGCCATAGAATACAAAAAGGTATCTTGGAAACATCTACTCAAAGCCAGCCATATGTTCCAGTATCTTTATTGATTCTTATAATTAAGGGTGCAATAATCATCTTCTTCTCATTGACAGCTAAAGTACAAGGACTGTGAGAAAGTCGTGAGGAAGCACAGCATAAATGGACAAAGGTTTTTGGTAAGTGGAGTTGTAAAATTCCTCCCTGTAAATTCCCAATCAAGTGGTGTTTTTGACTCCTTCTTATTTTGCACTGGCAGATGAAGAGCCACATTCCAGGTGGTTACTGAGGTGTAAATATGGGAGGTAGATGCTTTTGCTAAAATCAGCAGACAAGTTGCTTTAAATACAGACTGCTGGGAGCCCAAGCATGTTGTTCAATATAAATAGTTTTTAGTATTTTTTAAACGGACAGGGAAGTTCTAAATCAATTCTCTTGTCTTGAATTAATCTCTTCCTTTATAGGAAGTTCTTGTTTTCAAATATTAACTACAGAAAACCACACTTATTAATTATCCTCTCATACTAAAGAAGGCACAGCCCTGCTCAGAATGACTGGCCTTTCATTGGAATAACTCCTTCATTCCTCTATAGATAAAATTAGATTTCTTCTGTAGCAATACACAAAATCAGTAACATTTAGGAGCATCAAAACTAGTGAGCAAAGTCCCAGTGGCTTTAAATCAACATTGTTCCAGGCTTGGCTTAATTTTAGAAAAAAGCTGATAACTTCCACTGGCATAGCAGCTGTTTTCAGGTCTTAGATACACATCCATAAGATGTGTAGGAGCTTTTAGCATTACTGCTTTTTACTTTTCTTTTCAAATATTGTTTCTGTTTCCCCAGAAATAGTAATTTTGCTCTTCTGTTTTATTATTCATGGTGGGGAGATCTCTGCATACCTCTTCTAAAGTTCTGTGTTTTTCATTTACTTGTCGTAATCGTCAATTTTTTGACATTTCATTGAAACAAAACATAAAAGCCCCAAGGATTTGAGCCCTCCCTCCTGCTGGAGGGTGCAGTCAGCATTATTCACATGTGTCATGGGATTTATCCTACCAGCCCCCAAGAGATCCTCCTCAGCTCAGGCATTGAGGATCTGTGCCTGGGGTGGCAGTTCTGGCTGTGGAAGCATAATGACATTCTGGTAGTTTGTCAGGTGCAAATAGAAAGTGCAATAACTGTGATTTCTAGGTGATTTTTGTGATTTTCTATTATTTCCAGAGTGTTTCTGTAATTAGTTCAGAGTGCAGCAGCTCTTCAGAGGCTTCCCAGCAGATCTGAAGGATGTTTTCTACTGAGCACCCAAGCAGCTGCTCACCTCTGCCCAGTCTTGTTAAGCTTTTGACTTACTTGGCAATTATATAATGAAAAAAAAGAGGAAAAGGTTCACT
The DNA here is from genome assembly GCA_902810485.1 of Alauda arvensis. Lineage (NCBI taxonomy): Eukaryota > Metazoa > Chordata > Aves > Passeriformes > Alaudidae > Alauda > Alauda arvensis. Next base: position 1,615,535 of record CADDXX010000127.1, on the reverse strand, counting down.
TGTTAAATAGAACCACAGGAGAAGACATCCACTAAAATATTACAGAGTTCAAAACAATCTGGAAAATAATTGCTTCTCTCTATGAATGGTTTTMCTAAGGAACACCTTTTTACATTTTGTGAGTGACTGGAAGCTGCCAAATAACATTTRCACAGAAGCAGCTGCTCAGGCTGAGTGTTTGCCTGAGTGTTTGTAGCTGTTGTCAGATCTGCATGATAAACCTGGTGTAAAAATGTTGCTCTGAAATTAATTAGAATAAATCCTAATTTCAGAGTCACCTTCCTGTGTATTGGCTACCACAAGGAAAGCCCTACTGAGATGCAGTAGTAATGAAACCAAAGGGGTTCCATGTAACTTATTCTAATAAAATTCTCTGTTATTTAAAACAGAAATGTGGCCCTTGTAAAAGAGTTTATACCTCTCACATTTGTTAGGTTTATCACCAGAACAGAACTCCAGAGAGAGGCTTAAATAGCCTTTAGAAAAAATACAATTCTTCAGGAAGTAGTGCAGGACATTTCCATAAAAGCAGAACATTTTTCCTGTGTTTCACTCCTCCCAGAGGCAAAATAGTGTGGGAAAACACAGACAGGATTTGTTCTGTCCTGAACATTGACACTGACAGCTTTGTGAACCAGTGTGTAATTAGAAACCTGTCATTGTTACCAGTAAAAAAGACAAAAAGGACCAAACTGTCATCTCTGTTCCAAAGAGAATTCATGAAGCTTGAGGTTAACTAAACAAAACACTAAATCTGCAAAATCCAAAGTCTTCATAATGCCTGAATCTGTCCTGACTGTGGATTTGCACGTGCTGGAGGAAGAGAAGGGATGGCTGCAGGAGCATCAGGAAGGGTTTCCAGTGAGCACATCTCAGTCAGGAGGAATCTCAGTCCAGTGCCTGTGTTATGGCTGAGGGGGARCAAACATCCTCCCCCATCCCTGTTTCTAGCAAGAGCTTTTTAGGCTGCCAAGGCTGCTTTTAAGTCCAGGGATTTTCTAGCTATGTGTCCCCTAGACCATGGGATTTTTTGTGTACTCTGTTACAGATAAGGTTCTTAGAACAAAACTCCAGCCAAAGGTTCTGTATTTTAAAATCTACAGTCCTACCCTGAAATTTTGCAATYATGCACAATCTTGCCTGATTTCACTGTGCAGACACAAAGGAATTCAATATACCTGGCTTCTGAAGTCATGTAAATACCACATGGATTCATGCCACATTTTTTAATATATGTGTATGACTTACTTGGATAAGTCACAGGGTGTTCCATGGACAATTTTGTCACATATCCCATGTGTTTCCTTTCCAGAACATGTCTGAAAATGATATTCAGAAATTTCCAAAGCTCAGAGTCCCGTAAGTAAAGTCAAACTATTTTAATGTTTAAAATTATTTTAGCTGTTTTGCAGTGAAATCTCATAGGAAATATCAGGCAAATGGTTTGTGAGTGATTGGTTAGAGACTTKTTTATTGGAGTGTACTGAGAGAAAAAGAAGAGTGTTCCAAAATAAAATGAGTGTTGTCATGACTGCTCAAACAAAGTGATAAAATACAAGAAGATTGTCTGGGGGATGTTCAAAAGAACTCGTGCAGAAATTCTTTGACTGACAGCAGCTACACAAAGGTTAAACTTTCATGCAAGTATTACCTTTGAAGTGTGACTTRGCTGCTCACTGCTTAACTGTTGACTTTAACTTAAAGGAAAAAAAAATTCAGTTATGTCCACAACAGCTGAGGATTTGAAATTGTTTTCATGTGCTTTTGCTTTGGGTGGGTGTTCAAGAGAAATCAGCCTGGACCATGTGATTCAATGTTCAACAGCTTTCATCWGCTCCTGTGGGTTAGGCCTTGAAAAAGTTTCCAGTTCATCTGAATASCTTCCATAATTTCATAGAAGTTACTTAATGAAGAACAATAATCCCATTAAGTCAATACTGAGTAAGAGAATTTGKCTTCTTCTAATATTTCATGGTGAAAAATGAAGGATTTTATTTTGCTATGAGTTCTCTACTATATATATAAGCTGGAGGTGAAAAGGTTTCTAACCATGAGACACATGGAGCCCKTCATGGTTTTCCAAACAAAGGAGGGAGAAAAAAGAAGGGAATTCAAGCTGTTCCAGCATGGCTGTGTCTTTGCTGCTCATTTCCCAGTTCCAGACCCCCTCCCTTCATGCATATCTTGATTTTGCYACACAAGATACAATTTGCTTTGCCTTTTCTGGTGCATCAGAGCTCGGGGAAGGTGTTTTGGGGAAGACAAGAATATYGAAAAATGTTGTGCTCAGGGGTGARCTGSTGGGAAGAGCTGAGCCCAGCAGGACACCCTTGCTCAGATCAGACATGAAGGACTGAATTTGAGAGCCTTGGTATTTCTCACAATCACATCTATGTTTTCACACAACAAATATCCTGATAGTAGGGGTTGGTGGTGCACAATGTGTTAGCAAGGAGGTCCAGATATTATTTTAAAAAGATGCTCTGGTGTCTCAGAATTTCTGGACTCACTTTCAATTAAAAGAAACATTTAGCAGTTGATTGAACAGATTGTCTGTGACAGACTCATCTTACCATCCTGTAGAACCTGTAATTCTCTGATCATTTGTCCCACATTAGGAGTCTTTTGGCAGAATTACCTCTTGTTCTCATTGTCTGAGCTTTTAATTTTGAGAACTTGTGGTGATTTCCTTTCCAATTTGTGAGGGAATAGTACTCAGAGGATAGTCTAATAAACTCAGACATRTGAGAGTTATTAATGCCATAGGTGAATCATTAAAATGAAATCTAACCATGTGGAGTTAAAACCTTCTCATTGAAACTCTTGATACCTCAAAATTTGATTTTCATACCCTAGAAAAAGTGAACAGTCTTTTTCAGACAGGTCTTTTGGGTTTCTCACTTGTTACACCCCAGCAGAAACTGAACAGCCTTTTCACTTTTGGATTTCTCAACAAGAAGAGAATTTGAAATCAAGAGCTTTAAAAGAAGAATGRAGTTTGGTGCACAGCTTGAGGAATTGAATAAATAAGTAGATATTTAAATCTGAAGGAAAGCTCTGGAACTAAGGCCTCTATTTTCAGACTTTTCATGCTTACAAACAAGCAAAATATTCACTGGAATATGGTGATTATACATGCAGAATGGCCATCCATGTAATGCCACTGTTTAAAACAAGAAGTTAGAGCTTTAATAGGGAAGAGGACTGGTTCTCACTAAAAACAACCATCCAACCAAAAAAACCCCAACAACAACAATAAACCAAAAATCCACTTAACCCCAAACCAACCCTCCTGGGTAGAATTAATGGGCAGAAGAATCTGCCATTTTAAAAAATATTAATTTCTTTACTTCAGAATCTCCACACCCCATTGAAACACAAAGTGCTGGCTGGTGGCTTCTGCAGGAACACATTCACACTCTGCTTTTGTGTCATAATGCAAACCTCAGCTGGTGGTAGCAGGAGTTCTACAAGCTGAAAGAGGCATTAGCATCTTATAATTACACTACCTGATACTTTCCAGCAGTGCTGAAAGCTGAGCATATTCTGCAAAAAGCTTCATAGACATAGCAGGTGTTACGCTTCAGCACTGGCCAGTGAGGAAAGGAATAAACATTACATGAACAAGAGAGATTGTTCCTCAGTCAGTTTAGCAGGAATATTCTGGCCTACATGGAGCCAGCAGCTGGAATCCCACAAAGTTTGCAAAGCACAGCCTGCATCTGTACAGGGCCCCTGGGCTGGGTGTGTGGGCTGGCTACACATGGCTCTGTGAGCAAACCTGCTGCTCTGGCTTTGAATACAACTGTGCCATCAGCTGGGGATGATTCTGTGACTTTTCAAGAATCAAAAGTAGGTCAGAGTTGTCATTACAAGGTATGACAGGTCACTTCCTGAATCTAATTATAAAATTCTGCAACCTTCTGTTATTACTAATGAATTATTATTTTGGAAATTAATCTCCACCAGCCCTGTTATGGGTGCACATCTTCATAAAACATTTGGCTTCTTTATAAAAACCAAAAAACCCCACCAGATTTAAGCAGTATTTTGAAAATTAAAATACTTCTTAAAATCTTTAGCACTCTCCACTGAAAGGGCTGAACTCTTTCTGGAAAACTTTGCTAAAAAGGTAAATATKAATAGCACAGTGTTTAGACACACACCTGAATCCTCACACACAACACTGTCCTGAAACAGATACACTGGTGAGACTGGGAAGGGATTTGGGGTATTTCACACAGAACAGACACTGGCCATCAGTCCTAAGTGCTAAATGAAACTCAGACSTAATCATGRGGGTGTCACTAACAYTTTGATAATAAATCTTACAAAGCAAGAGGCCAATTTACAGCTTAAGAGAAGAACAGAGTTTTCCTATTGTTCATTAGCACTACTGCCAGTCAGAGGAGATAAGGAAGTTTTATACTTGTTTGGAGAACTTATACTTTATACTTCTTTGGAAAACAAGTTTGAGTCTTGCAAAATATTTTAAAGCACATTCAACAGAATGTGCCTTACTAASTGTGGTCAGCATTCAGAAACAGAAAAAGCAAAGATTTCATTAAAAGTAATGCTGGTGGTTGGTTGGCACCTGAACCATGATATAAACACTGGAATTAGTCTGTCACTCCTAATCTTTACTATCTTGAGAGAAAAGGGTTCCAGGTTTTCAGGACATTGATCCTTCTGGCTATTCCAGGGGCAGATTCATGACAAACCTGAGATTTGGAATTTCCAGCCTTGTGGGAAAGCCTTAAGGCAAATCCCACAGCACTCCAAAGTGTGTCCCACAGCACTGGCAGAAATTTCCAGTAGYAGAAAGCTCATCATTGCACTCATGGCATCTGCCAGCTCAGTGTCACACAGCCAGAGCTGCAAACATGGCACAGCCTGAAAGTCATTCTGCTTTCAGAAGAGTAAAAATGCAAACACAAAAATTGAGAAATCTGTGCTTTCTCTATTAAAAAGGCAAGCCTTGGGCAGATGTCAGTGWGTGTGCACACATGCTCTCAGCTGGGGTCTAAAGGTTGTTGCAAGGTTTGGAACACAACTGGTATTCAGTTTTGAAGTCAATAAAAGCATTGCATCTGCCCAGCAGAGTCTTCTCAAAGGCCACACCAAAGACTTGGGTCACCAGCTCTGCTCATGGCAGTGCTCAGTGTGCAGCTGTGCAGCCTCTGGCCCTAGAGGAACCTGCACTGCACCTCTCTTACCCATCCTGAGCCCTTTGTCCCAATACATGCACAGGGGATTCTACTCATGTCAACAGTATCTGCAGTCAAGTGAGCAAAAGCCAGTTTTGGAGTCCTGCTTTGGGGGCTGCTTGTGTGGGTTTTTAAAAATTTCAACTTCCTGCCAGTTTTAAGTTTAGCAACTGGTGGAGGAGGCTAAAAGAGAATGAGAAGTCTGAGTAACATTTTCTGCAAGTGCTGTTGCCTTATCCTCTCCTATCATCCACTCCCACAGCTCAGAGAGCAGTGTGGTTTGGTACTTCCTTCCTCACATGGTGACGGGCTCAGCTGCTCAGTGCAGTGCTCTTCCCTGAGAACGTTGCTTCTAAAGCATGACCCTCCTAAAATTTGCTTTCTTCTGATAAACCCTCTGAGCCATTGGTTTGAAGCATTTCAAATAAACTAGAAGTAAAGATTAGACCCTGTGTTTTAAGCATCATATGATTATTTTTTGGCAGCAAGGTAAGATGATCAACTTCTTCCTGTCAGTTTTTCCTCAAAAACCTGTTGGTGTAAATCCTCATAGCAGCCAGCCCAGGTTTAATCCAGAAGGCTTCCAAACACTCAGGTCTCATTCACAGCCAGGGAGGTCTGAACTCTAAGAATTATTAGCTCCAAAACCAGAGAACTTCATTTTACTTCTTCAGCTGAAAAAAAACCCCAAGATATTCTGGAAGATCCTCTGCCTCTTTTACAGAAGGGAATAAACCACAGACAAATTCCATAATCCACTTCTTGACCAAAGCACTGATTTGTGCAGGGCTCTGCTCACACCAGAACACTTCCTGATGTCTCACATGGAATTCATTATTCACACAACAACTTCCTTWTCCCCTAAAGCAAAGGGAAATGTCTTGTGCAGAATGGGGTTGGTTCCACAGGAAAGAAGAGCAAGAGCACTCCTGTGCTTATAACTTGCCATTTCTCTTGCTTTATTCAGCTTGCTTAGGTAACAATGTCAGATCTAGACAGCTGTAATCCTTCAGAAACTGTTAACACTTGTGCATCTGCTTATTTCAAAAAGGGGCAAGCATGATAATATTGACTTCAAACCAGAAAATTGCAAAATACTGCTTTAAACAAGAAAACATAAACAATGTTCTTTCTCTGTATTTCTCTGTTCATACTTGGATCCTTGAGTGCATATCCTTAACTTCACACCACTCATCTTCATCCTTTTCAGGCAGCACTGTCACCCTGATCCAAAATAGCTTCATTTTGTTGGCTTGTTTTTCATGTTGGATGGCTTGACAACCTGTCTTCCTCCAGTCCCAGCTCAGAAGAGCAGTTAGACATGAAAGATGCACTAATTAGGTTGTTTGGGAAAAAATAGGGGATTCTTATTGCTGAGTAGCAGAAAAAGATGTGAAAGGAGAAGAAAAACAAAAGAGGGTGGTAATTGCCTGGCCATAAAYAAATATTTTACAAAATTGATATCAACTTTGATTGACCCAATATAAGATGTGTGGGGAAGAATTCAACATTAACAATTAGGATTTTACAGAATTTGAATCTGAGACAAACAGATAGGTTAGATTCCTGATTTTTAACATAATACTTATATTTCCACAATTACTGTCTCTGATAGACCTAAACAATACAAGTTGGAAGCAAAATGGGATATTTTTAACTCAATGTATGTAAACAATTTGCTTTGTCTGCCACAGGATTTTCTCAGTTGGATGTTCCTCAATAAGAAATACTGAYAATTCAGAATCAGATCATGGCTCATCCTAAGCTTTCTTTGAAACAAAATAATCAGAGGCAAACTGATTATTAGCATATAATCATTAGCAGCAGAGCAGAATTCTGGTSTCTCAGTAGAATTAACCCTGTGAATCTCAGTACTGACTGTCCTCCTCTTGGAAAGGTCTCTCTATAAAATTGTAGCCTTTTGATATTCCATGAATATTTCTGCCATGCCCTGAAAATGTATTAAAACAGGGAATTAGATCAGCCTTTCYCCCTTCTCTGCTGGAGGGATTCTGGATGAGGCATGGCTGCAGAGGAAGGAACACAAAGAATAGAGAAGAGTCTCAGGGAACATTTAATCCCTGCTTTTGCAGCCATAAGCTCAGTTTTCCTGAAGTGTTATTTGATTTTTCCATACAAAATCATTCAAATGCCTGGCCATTATTTGAAGCAGTGGGATGTCTACAACACCCAAAGATCCTAAGGCTTGCTGGGTTTCATGTTTATTTTTAACCACAATCCAACCACATGGGATTTTACCAAGGTAAGAACAGTCTAGTCCATAGTTGGATATACTGTAGCACAACTTAGCAATAAGATGGTAAATTTAGTGGTTTTATCACATAATAAATAATAATCATGAGTTACCAGATTAAATTTAGCAAATAATGGCAAAGAAAAYGATTTATCTGCTTTGGCAAGTGATGGGTTTCAAGGATTGTTTTTTTTTTTAACTATTTTTGTTCTTCTTTCTAATAGAATTGTAAGTAAATTAAGCCAAGAAATAAACAAAAATGAAGGGAGGCTCTCTTTCCTTCCAAAATGGTGAGTAAGACAACTCAGATTTCTTGTTCAAAGCTTTCAGATARATCTTGTCTGGACTGCTTCTCATTTGATCAGTAATGCCTAGATCAGAAGTGCAACCTGGAAATTCTATAAAATAAAGCTCTGTTTCATTAATGTCATTTGATAGCAAATATCAAATCCTGAGCCCATGAACACCCCAGTACTTCTGCCATGTTCAGGACCAAGTAACATTTGCATGCTTCATGCAGTTTTCCACCTGAGCCTTGAAGAAGGCCATGAAGCTGAGACATARATTACAATAAATCATCCTTACTGCATTCCACAGATCTATACATCATTATACTCTTTAATTCTTAATATTTGTCACTGAATATTATATTGGCAATAGAAAAGCAAAAGTTGCTAGAACATTCTATGAGAAAAGAATGATTTGTGACCCTGCACAATGAAAACCAAGTCCAGTCTATGTCACTTGGTTTTGCACCATCTGATACCATGATTTCACACCTCTCCATTCCCTAGAATCCAAAACTAGAACTGAAAACCATAAAAACCTTATTCAACCTTACATTTATGAACTTGACCTTGAAGTTTCTCTTTTCAGGWCTGGTAAATGTATTTACTGAGTCCCCTTGCTTCAAACCACTTGACTTCTGTGACTTCAATTCTTCTTGAATCAGTTCAGATTTTATTAGKATCCTCTATATAAATATCAGCTAATGTATTTTTGGCATTTTGGGCAGAGTTAAACTCATCTATGTAAACTTCATTCTTCTGTAACAGTTAACTATTGCCTCTATTTGCAATAGAAGTATCAAACATTTGATAGAAAGAATTTATTTTTTTGTGTCTTTGTTGCAGGGCCCAAACACAAAAATCTCCAGAAAACACAAGTAAGTGTACAATGGCAGACCCTAACAACAAAAGGTGTTTAAAAATATTAAAATGTTAAATCAATGCTTGCAGAGCAGAGTCAGCAGAGGGGAGCAGGGTTAGGAACCAAAAATCCAAAACAATAAATGAAAATATGGGAGTATAAAGAAGTTTCAAAARGGAAAAGCATAGATGCAGGTCAATGAGTAAGAAAAAATGTTTTTAAAGAGAAAAGATAAKGAAGGAAGGGAAGAGCAGAGACTTTTACCTGAGAATCATCAAAATGTCTTTTTTTAACCCAATAAATTGTATCAGTGCTTAAATATTTCTGCTCCAACACCTCCACCCCTGCCCTTCCTCCTAGCAGCAGTGTGTTAGAGAGGCTGAAGTTAAAAAAACCCAAACCCTTCTTTTATGAAAGCTAAAATAGTCTTAAACAAGGAGATAAGAAGTCTGGGCTCATTCTGAAAGCGTTTTGTTTCAAATGACATAATTTACATTGGAAGTGGGACAAACCTGAAGTGCCAGCACCTAGATTGTGTCACAGTGGGCAGCTTTATCTCAGCTCTGAATCAGGATGTTACTCACGGTGCCCTCTGTGACTGCCAGCCTGCCTCTGAAAGAGCAGCTCCTTGCTGAGGCACAGCACTGAGCTCCAGAGCTCCCCTGGGATTTGTGGGGTTCCTTCTGTCAAGTGATGACATCTTTGACAAAGCTGCCTGTTGTTGTAAGACACAGAAGAAAGATGAGAGGCTCCAATATTTCAGAAGGCAAACAGCATAGAAAAAAGCTTTATTGTCTAATTCTTGCTACCTTTTATAAGGTGTTCCTGGACAGACTTAACATGATTGAATAGGAAGGACAGCTCTCTAACCCCATTGGTTAAACCAGAGAAACAGCAAAACATCACCTGGAGAAAGATTGTTTTGAGAAAGGAGAGTTGTTTGCCAGGATTGTTTTGAGAWGAAGCTTTATTGAGGAATTTTCCCTTGGGAAATTTTAGCAGCTGCCAGCAGGCTAAAATCTCTCAGACCCAGAAATATCAGGCCCACAGCTGCCCATGCTCAGAGATGTGTGGTTGTGCTTCTTTCCACAGGCTACGCTCAGGATGATGGTGGCTGGTCTTCATTTGTGAGTATTTGGGTTCAGAAAACGCCCTGGCTCAGGGGGGGCTGTCTCTCCCTGCACTGCCTGCTCGGGCAGCATGGCTGGGGCAGGAATGATGGGAGTGGCTGCACACGAATTTCCTCACTGGGAAAAGGTTCTCCTCCAGAAATACTGAATTGCCTTCCACAGAACCACAGCTGAATTTCGCATGCTGTTTCAAGCTCTTGAAAGAGGTCTCTAGTAGATGCAAGGTTGTTGTTCAATGGCAAATTCTTGTTCAATAGAGCCAATTTGTTGAACAGTAATTTTTTTTTAAAGCCGTTTAGACTGCAGAAGTTCCTTCTGCCTTTAGGCATAGGAAATGCCTTGACAAGGTCGTTGTGTGAAACACACCCACCTCAGCTGCTGGTGCACAGCCTGCAAGATCCCTGAGGCTGACCAGTGCTGATGGCTTTTCTTCACAAATAGAAGGGAGAGGCATTTTTAGAAGACACTTGTTACTTGCCTTCACAGGAGATTTGCTGCTATTCTGGGAGCAGAGAGATAAAAGTAACCACCTACAGAGCACATGGGCTCTGTGCCACTGCAGAGGGCTCTGGAAATTCCAGCTGTGGTACCAATGACAAATGAAGTGTTCTTTTCTCTCAAGCCTGGGCAGATGTGCAATCACCATATTGACACTGTCACCTTATGGGGTCCTGCAAATGAGGCTGGTTTGSGTCAGGAGGACACCAAGACCCAAATCAAAGACCTCAGTTTTTATGAATAATTTTCAAAAGTTGTGTTGCATGCTGTAGAGGACGTGGTAGAAAGCAGGAATGAATATCAGCACCATCAGCTGCTGCTCCATTGTGTTCCTAGGAACACTGGCTTGTTTGCTGGTGCCTTGTCTGTTCCCTAAAGCACCTCATGCATTTCAGTAAATTTGCACCTTGTCTTGACCTCCCACTGTCATCAAATGATATTTATTTCATTTTTGAAGCTCTTGAGTGCTCCATGCATTAATGGAGTRTTGCCTCCTTTCCCCATATTATTTCAACAGATATCTCCCCCCTCAAACTGGCTGTAAAAATGTGGTATTTTCCAGAGTGAAAAGTACCACAGTGAAAGGCCATAAGGAATCTGCTCTGAAGGGTTTAGTGTGCTCTCCCATCATCCACTCTTTRTGCTTGTTTGCCAGGATGATGATGATGACTATGAAAGCCCTGATGAAGAGCAGGAAAAGGAAGATGAGGCTGACTATGAATCACCAACAGAGGAGCCTGAGGAAGCAGAACACGACAGTGATGGCTATGAGCCACCTCCATCCAATCATGATGAAGCACAYCACAATGTCATATTTCCTGCCAAGTCACTTCCAAGCAGCACAGATTATATAGGTAATTACTAAAAATTAAGTGCTGTTAACAATTTACAAATTAGACTTTCCCATGTTATCAGCYACATTTTAGGTGGCTGATAATGGAATATAGAAGGTTTTTCCTTGAAGGTAACAGTGTAGTTCATGAGCAAAATTTAGTGACACAAATTCTGTGAGTTTGTGACTTTTAAAGTTACTTTTTCTACTTTGGAAAAGCTCTGTTGGAAAAAMGATTAGTTTTGTGTGATGTGTGCATAATGTGGCCTTTGATTTGAACCTGKATGAAGTTCCACACATGTACATGCTGCAGTAGCTTTAGCAGTGCTTCCTTGGACAGAGCAAGGTGTCACARCAATGGCAAAAAAACTCCAGTGAAATCTGGGAAAAGAACAATCAGCTGTCCCTGCCTGTCACTTTTGTTTTATGCCTGATTCCTCAGCAGCCTGGAGGTGTGGAGTCCACTCAGGAGCACAGAGCTGCCATTCAGACTGCCTGGTGTTTCACACACTGTGCTGCAGGGAATGAAATAAATCCTGTGGCCAAGAGCCTGGCAGGGGACTYAYCCCCWCAGGSACAGCCCAGCCTGCAACTCCCARCACTACACACTGATCCTAAAGCAACTGCCAGTCAAATCCTACAGCAATGTCTTTATGATTTATTAAATTCACTAGCCAGGTTCTTGTAAGGGCTCTTTGTCATAAGGGTTGAATGAGTATTAAATAACCAAACTCTGTATAGTTGTTTAGTTTGGGATTTTTGTTTTCTTTAGACAGACCTTCAACAACCAGATCACCACATCAGCCTCCACATCAGCCTCCAGTACCACCCCAGCGACCCRGCCCAGCCCCAGGAGCAGCCTCATTTGGGGCAAGAAGTGCTACTGTATGTTCCTTTCTTAATATCTCACCCATTTCCTATCCCAGGACCTTCTTAGGAGTCCAAAAGTAGGGCCATTTTTATTCACCTAGAGTATGAAGAGGAAACCATCAAAATAGATTTGAACTCTGTTACAAGCTGGCCATTGTTCAAGCAACAGTTAAATTCCATGGGAGAAATATATTTAATTATTTCATATTATTTCATGGATTCTTAAACTGGAAATAAACTCCTACTTGTGAATGCCTCTCCCACATAAATTATATAAGAGGTGCCTCTGTTTTGAAAAAAAAGGTTGTATTTTTTCAAGCTATACTTCTAGCAGTTGCCCAATTGAATTAGGACCATCAGAACATTGRTGACCAAGATTTGATTCTTTTCTTTTTCCTGCTGTGAATACCTCAAATCTGAAAGCTCTTGTGCTGTTGACAGCTGGCACTATAGATTCAGTGTTTGCCAGAACAAAAAAAGCTACACAAGTAAAGGTTTAGGATGTCATGGAAAGACTAGGCCTGATGCAGTGTCACAGAGATACAACAGCATTGTTGAAGCTCCTGTTCCTTTCCTTAGACAATACACCCCCTCTTCCAGAGGAGACATCCCTCTGGAGTGTGGGGAGACACAGCAGATGGAGGCAATTCTGCACCCAACAAAACCCAGTGGGTGTAGGTCATGGCCCTGTCCTTCCTGCAGTGGGACCTGCTCCTTGTGCTGTACCACACAGATGTGCGTGGTGGGGTTGATACACTCAGAACAGAAAGGTGAAGACCCAATTTAACCTCTTGTTAAATACTTGTTTTAGCTGCCAGCTTTCCCTCTTCCACCAAGCAACAACGACTTGAGTAGAGACAGAAACATGAAGCCTTTGAAACGTGAGTACAGCTGGTGTTCTCTTTGCAAAGCTTTTCCCACAGACTGTGCAGCACTTCACTTCTTCCCTCAGTTCCWCTCCCTTCTGCTACTCATGCAGGAGCCTGAATTGTTATTTTAAGAAGTAACACCAGTTCTAATCTATGTAAAACAGATATATTGACCTGTACCAGCAAATGATCTTACACAGTTGTTGTGTTTAGCCCCACCTCCTTCAATAGACAGAAGCACAAAACCCTCTCTGGATCGCCTTGCTCCCCCATATGAAAGAGAAAGCTCAGGATCAGGTCAGTATTTGCTCCATTAATATCACTGGGGTTGCTTTAATTACTGAAAATCATCAGTTTGTATAWAATTAATGCAAAAGAATAAARYTCAGCTAAATGTAATCAAAGTAATCTGTTTATGAATAAATGGTGTGAGCAGAATTTACAAAGTGGCAGAGAAATTTCATCTAGAAAACAGCAACCCTGGTCAGACAGGGGAACAGAAAGACATTGTGAGAACCCTGTGCAAGAAAGGTTTGAGGTACACTTAAGTGATTGAACAAGGGGATATTTAGTAGGTTAAAGGAGGAAACCACCTTTGCCTACAAAGGTAATGAAACACTGCATGCACTGCTGTAGGTAATGTGGCAACAGACTTAAAAGAAGGCTGAGAACTAATAAGACCCAGAAAAAAATGGTATTTCCTTCAGACTTGAAAACCACATTATACAAAGTATCTACAGATATGACTACAATTTTTTAATCTAAACTCTGATCTGTTATATAATGGCAAAGAAGTATCCAGTTCAACTCTGAACCTTAGATAATGTGGTTGTGACACGTGCTGTGTTTAAAATGTTTAAATTTCCCTTTAATAAGAGAGGTTGCAATTTTACCATCATTTGCAAAGCCAAAATATTTTTCTACCTTACATCTCAGGATGTGAGTTCTTCAACCTGCAAGATTAACTTATAATTTCATTCAAAACTCATTTATTTCATAGGAAGTTTAATTAATTAACTTMCATTTTTTCTAAATGTAAGCTTTTGCTGTTTTCAGGAAAGAAGCCAGGCATTCCTGAAAAGGTAATTTTTTTTTGTCATTATTGATGTTTTTTGCCTATTTTGATTCAATTACCCATTCTTTTAACTATTCYTTGTTATTTTACAGCCTCTGGTTTCACAGCTAAGGTAAGAGTTTGTCCTTTGCAAAGGATCCTCTCATTGCCAGTATTCCCCAGTTATTTCTTAATAAGCAGCCTTTTTGCCTTTATTTCATCATTTCACTCCTTCAGGTCCCTGGGAGAACAGTTAGCAATGATGCCAAAACCTCCTGTCCCACCAAGTGACAGATATGAAAGAGGCAATCCACCCCCTCTAAGGAAGCAAAGCCCTGGAAAGTAAGTGCTCATTTAATTGAAATCCAATAAAGGAGAAATGAAATTGAACACAAATATGGACCAGCAGCTCAGGGTGGTCTGATTTACTGGCACTGCATGACAGCAGGGTCTGTGGGTATCAAAGTTTGGGATTATTCACATGCACAGGATGTGCCTGAAGCTGCAGAAAGGTGTGAATGCAGGAAAGCTCCCTCAGTCATATCTGAAAGAGCCATTACATGGGCCATGACTCACTTCCAAGTCATACAAAGATGTGCATGATCCATGTTTGATCCACCAGARCAAGTTCTTGCTCTAGGGAACATTCTTACAGGAGTTCTATTGCTGTTGCTTTAGGGTGTTAGAAAAGGAAAACTTGACTTTCATCCCATTGATTTTATGAGCCTGCAAAACTCCTCCTTAACAGCCAGCAGAGTTTTCTAGCAGAGTTTTCTAGCAGAGTAACTGGATCATTCCCCAGCATTTTCTAGACAACCTGGGGGCTGAACACTGAACTTAAAACAAGAGCAGAAATAATTGAGATCTACTCATCAGCCAGGATAATTTATCAGAGAAACAAAGCCTGATATCCTTATGATGTGCTCCAGCAGTGTTGTCGAATATTATAAATGAGTTCAGGGCTTGGAGACTAATGTTTCATCTCTGTACAAACTTGTTTGCAGCTCTAATCTTACAATCAATTCATCAGGCATTTTCCTTATTGATAAAATCAAGATGGGCTAAGGACCAGAATAATGCCTTAGATTATGGCTGAAAATTAGAATTTTAGATGTTTTTATGAGGAAAATTGTTGCTGCATTTACTGGTCTTTRAAACTTCCTATAAATTCATGTTCTAGTTGAAAATATGGCCTAATGCACACAAAGTGAATAAGTATTATTTCACATATTATGAGTGTTTTGTTTTCATTTCAGGCAGACTTGGCCACCACACAGGAAAAATGAAGTAAGTATARTCTCAAAGCATAAATTAAAAAGTATAGGGGTTACAGTAAAATTAARTACCTGTATAAACTAATAATGCTGGAAAAGGTAAACTTGTTYCTTTAAGAAATTGTAAGGAATACTCATGGATCTTTCATAGCACATGGGGTGTTTTTAAACAGTTCTTCTGTGTCAAGCTCAGTTTCTTCCCTGTTTATTTTGGAGAAAAGCAAGAAAAAGGCCAGAATTTCTTCTGTGATATGGGAGAAGTGGTTTTGCTTAAAGAAGATTTGGGCTTCTGGGTATTTTTTCAGCTTAAGCTGACCTAGAAGTTTCACTTTCAGATAAYTCTGAGAGTCTACACTTACTTGAAGGAATAAGGGAAGTTTATATTTCCTGAGAGTTTCTGAGTATTTTGAGTCAGGATGTGTTATAGGACATCCACCCCACATCTTGTTTGTAAATAATAACTGCACTTTAATGTGAGAACTTTAAAAATTATTTGGTGTTTGATGAAGACAAAATGCCCAACATTTTAGAGGGAAGTGACAGTGTAGATATTAGGAGTCCTTGTACACTCAAAATTTCACCAATGTCCAGATTTTGTTTTGTGAAACATTCCTAAGAACTCTGCTATATGTTGCTAATTTTTTGTTTTTACTCCCCAGGAAGAAGAAGACAGTAAGTATTTCTACAGTGATTTTTCAAACTTAAAATCTTTCACTGTCTTAGTTCTAAAACAAAAATTAGTAAAAAGGAAATTATTTCGTATTTCTTTCCTTAGACCCATTTCTAATGTCAGCTGGTACCTTGATAGGCTGTAAAATTCTTATAAAATGCCTCATGCAGATTTATATATCAAAGCCACAAACCCCAAAAGGAAATCAATAGCTAATAGCTTCCTTCAGTCAGCCAGCAGGATTTCTTATTTTGAAATACATCAGAGAGATTTGTGTTGTGCATGCAGCACCCAACAGCTGGAAACACAAACCTGGTGTCTCCTCAGSAAACCCTGCTGGCACCAGGCTCTGTGCAATGGCAGCCACTTTTAGCAACAGGAGCAGAACTTCTTCCATGTACCAATAATGTTTATAAATGACTGCAGAGTGCTGATTTCTGAATGAAGKTGGTAAAATGACTCCCTAAGAGAAGCAGGACATTTGGCCAAGTCTCCATGAATTATCAGTACCCCTAAGTCTCCATARAGAGTAAGGTAATTTAAGCTGTGCAGAGCACAGTTAGTGTGTCCCACTCTTACTGCTAGTGCAGGTCTGAGGACACTGCAGAAAGAAAATGTTTTATTTCATGCTGGGAGGAATCTCAGAATTATGTTCAAAAAGGTGATATCAAATCTCCTATTTACAAGCAAGGTGACAGAAAACATGTACCACCTTCAGCTCTGCTGCAGTTTAGGTACCTGAATTGTGGCTTATCCAAAATAGAAGCTAGAAGATGTAAATGTTGCTCAAGCCAGTTGCAGTTTATTTTTAATTTTAATACCCACTTTTAAGTTCTCAGCTAACCATATGAGTTTCCAATCTGTAACTAACACATCAAGGACTGTTTATTACATTATATTTATCTAATTAAACAGCAGTAAGGTGACAGAATTTCTTCGTTCTACTTCATTTAAGAATATCTCATGTGGGATTTGTTTCCTTCTCTTCCTCTCCACAGCTGCCCTCCAAAGACCAGTGCCACAGCTGTCTTTGCCCCAGCTGCCTTTGCCCCAGCTGTCTTTGCCCCCATACAGCTCCAATGCATTCCCACCCAAATCTGTCAAGCCTCCACCTAAGCCAGGATCCAGCAGCATTCCTGCTGCAGAAAGGTTGGTTTCACCATTATTGGCCATTCTTTTTGAACCTCAATCTCTTGGTAGTTCATTACTGAGACTGTGCCCTTGCCTCTACAAAATGCTCATTAGTGTGTTCCTACTCTCCAGGAGAATCCTTTATAGAATTGAAGYTCTGTATCAGTGGAGCAGAGAGTGTCCATCAGGCAACAAAGAAAAAAAACCATGAATCTCTTTGTTTTATGGCAAAAAAATTTTTTTAAACTGATGCCTTGGAGTGGCTACCTAGAACTGAGGCCAGACAAGATTAAGATAATAAAAGCAGGTATTTGTTGAAGGCCTTCAATAGGTGCAGCTTGGGCAGTCAAAAGCCTCTGAGGGGCTACACCCAAGGTGGGTGATGGTCAGGAGTTTTTCACACAATTAAAAGTTTGGTTCATTTACRTATCAGGGGTTAATCCTCCATTTACTTCTGGTAATGAAGTAATTTACCCCAAGTTTTTCCCCCCCAATTCGTGGGGYCTGACACAGTGAGGTGTCCTTGAGTTGCAGACATAGAGAGGAATTGTTTTGTGTGAATGAAGTGGGAGAAGAGCAGSTGACAGGCCATGGAGTTTTAGAGTTGTACCCTAATGCAGGACAGGATCTGAAAAMTATAAAAGCTAAATCCTAAGGCATCCAGACCCTACATAGTACAAGGCTTCAATTCCTGGCACACCTCTCCCATTGCTTGCAGGATCCAGAAGAATTACCAGTCCTTTTGGGAAGGGATTATCTCYTACAAAACTAGGCAGGATCCAGGACAAAGGGGTCCTGCACACTCTAGGAGCTTWAGTGTTAGAGCTGCAACTCCTCACTCTTCAAAACTAAAAAACCCCACAACCCTCATTGACTGGAGTTGAATCTGAAAGAATTTCACTTCCCTTTTACTAAATTTTACGCTGATGGTTGATAATTCCTATTTAAAATTGTGAACTTGCTGCAGTTTYCCCCAGCTTCAACTTACAAATATTTGATTATTATGCCTTCATTTGCTAGACAGAAGAGCCCTTAATTAAATCTTGATTTCTGATGTACCATGCAACAGACGTAGACTTTGATGACTCAGAGTGGGCTCTGTGAGTCCATGTCTGATGCACATTGTCTARTCTCYKTATTTTTTTAATTGCTCTTTGATGAATTCCTCACATTTACCATCATCCTCTGGAACTGCTGACACCCAAAYAAAACAAATACTGCAGTAGCAATAGCAAGGTCATATGCAAATGGAACTGTTCCTATGATGAACACTCTGCTTATATTCAAAGAGCATTGCCAAACTTTGCTGTAGCAGAGGCCCCTGGTTTGTCTCCCATAAATCAAGTCATGATAGGGTGCTTTTGTTGTGCAAACAAAATTAGCATATTTATCTCAGAGCCTTTTCAACAGCTCGTTTAAGCAGAAGAGAAATATGAACAGTAAAGGAAAGGAGTGCAGGCCATTTGTTCTCAATTAGTTGAAGGAACAAAAAGTCATAACAAAAATTGAAGAGTGGGACTCCATTTTGAGCAGTTTTGGATGTGGGTTGAGGTTGGCAGAGATCTCTGGATGTCTTCTGGTCCAACTCCCCACCCAAGCAAGGTCACCTTGAGCAGGCTGCCTGGTACCACAACCAGATGGCATTTGAATGTCTCCAAGAGAGACATCCCACGACATTCTTGGCAACCTGCTCCAGTCCTTGGTTGCCCTCACATAAAAATTGTTCCCTGATATTCAGAAGGAACCTCTGGTCTTGTCACTGGGCACCACTGGAAAGAGCCTGGCTCTCCCTTCAGATATTTATGTGCTTTTAAAGATCTCTCCTGAGCCTTGTCAGCTYCAGCTCCTTCAGCCTTTCCCCACGTGGGAGATGCCCCAGGTCCTGATGTTGCTGACCCTTCCCAGCTTGCAACAAAAAAGTGAAGCTGCATTTTTATCAACAATGTTACAGAGGCCGCAAGAAAAATAACTSTGTAAGTGGAACCCTGCAGCGAGGAAGGTCTGTGAGCTGCTCCCTGTGCTCCCTGCTCTGGGGGAAGGGCAGAGCCTTTCCCTGGGGAAACTCCACCAGCTCAAGTCCTTTCCTGCTCTGATCCTGCTACAGAAGTCTCAGTGGCCTTTACTGATTATCTTATTCCCAGATACTGAGCTCCGGGTAAACTTAAAGATGGTTCCACTTCCACAAAAAAAGAAGGAAAAAAAAGCAAAAAGAAGAAAAGAGCAGGTTCTCCTCACCCTACACAGGTCTCAAGGGGCTCTCACATTCTGTAAAACAGGCACAAAGTTCAGATCAGGTGATCAGAGCACAGAAATGTTGCAGAGAAATGTATTTATACTGACTTCTCATTTTTTTTTAACAGTGCTAGAAACCTGTCTTCAACTGGCTCTCTACCACCACGCTTCCATCCAGGTTTGTATCCTGCATTCTTACATCTTTTTTTCTCTTTTAAGTGAATGAAAATTGAAAGGTAGTTKCAGTGCAGTCAATATAACAGCTTTTTCTTCCATGGATGTTTCTGTTTGGACTGTGAACAGAAAACTGCCAAGTTCCTGAAAGGCATCTTGTGTACCTTACTTAGTCTGAATCAAAGATTTTTGGCTTTTTTCCCCCCCATGAAGTTTGGGCTTCCTGCCTAGTTAAACCAGTGTCAAAACTTCATGTAACCATCCTTTTCTGCACAGTGCTGAGCTGAGCTGTGCAATCACTGTAGTGTGTGCTAATACTCCCCAAAAAGGTTAGCAAATGCTTTTCATGTGAGACATGCTCCCTATTTGTCTTGTAAGGAGAAAAAAAAAAAGAAAACTTAGACATCAATTGTTTTACAAGTAATTTTTTGCACATGGTAACAGCTGTCAATGACCTACTGTGATRTTTTTTACTTTCTAATTGCTGAGAAGGCAAGGACTGCAAAGAGACAATATTACTTCTGTCTCTAGAGAAAACTCAAACGAATAACTGTGGTACAGAAACTGATAAAATGTCACTCCTATTTCAAGTTCATCTGTTCTTATGGAAATCTGAACTGCAGGAGCTCAGTTCAGGGAGTTAAAGTCCCTTTGCACCAAGGATGGAATTATGTAAAGAACCTGGTTCTCACAGAGAAACCTAAATCTGATTTCAAATAATTTATAGATGTCTCAGTACCAGGGTGATACAAATACTTCCTGCTTCATAAAATCAAGATCCTACACCCTGGGTGCACAGATGAAATTMTTTTCCTGGTTTTAACATTGTTTTWCTACTTTTGTATCTCTGAAGGCAGCAACAGCAGATCTCCTTCAAGAGGCTCAGCTGACATGAGACCTCCATTGCCAATTCCTAGCAGACAGACTGTTCACCAGGCAAACACAGAGGAAGATGAGGTACAAAACATGAACCATAAAGACAGCAAGTTTTCTGGTTTTAAGAGAGAACATCTTTCAAAGTTGTTTTTCTAGTCAGTAGTCACTGGCAGGACACTGCTGAGTACTTTCAGTTTCCTTTTTTGTGTCAAACTGCAGGGGCTTATTTTGTCCTCACCGAGAAAAACAACAATAGCTGAGCCCCAGCAGAACAAAATAAGAASAACACTTGTTTGCTGGATTACTTGTTTTGCACAACTGCCTTCAAGCATCAGATTTCCAGTTCTCCTTCCACAAAACTTTGATGAGTAAAGGACTCATTCTTTTAAGTGCATTTTTGCTTCACATTTCCTTAAATAAAACAAGTTTAGAGTGAACCACTCATGGTGATAACACTGCTGGGCAACCATAAATAGCACTTTCACAGGAAGTCTGCATTATTGTCTCAGATAAGAGTTAAAATCAAACAGATAGACAAAGGCAAAGGATGCCTTTGTGCCTGGTGTCCAGGTAGACAAAAGAGAACATGCCACTTCACTGAAAGCATGTGGAAATATCTATTTCCTTAGCTTACCTGCAGGGGCATTACAGCTAGATCTGTAATATTTTCTCATTTATCAAAGTGAGCAGGTGATTTAAGACAACTCAGCATCAYTTTCCATACCATAATAAATAACAGTGTGATCCGTGACACACATCCCCTCAGAGGTTGTGCACACAGACCCCATATCCCTCCCACTGAGCTGTCTGTCCCTTAGCTGCATGTTGCCATTCCCTGGCAGCTGACTCTGTGCTTGTGCTGCCCCAGGGCTCGCTGAGGGATGAGTGGTACGTGGCTCTGGTCAGCCGGCCCGAGGCGGAGGCGGCGCTGCGCAGGATCAACAAGGTACCTGCAGGGATCCCACCCTCTCCTAGGCCACAGACACCAGCAACACGAGCTGCAGGGTCAAACAGGGCTTGTCTGGACACTGGGAATAAATTAAAATCATACAGATAAATAGAACTCTTGCTGTGGGAGTTGTGGTTACCCTGTGCTGCCTCACAGCACTTGCCATGAGCTGAAGATGGCACATGCASCACTGCAGTAATTGTACTAAAGGGCAGCTTAGGAGGTTCCATTCAGTGCCTTTAAGGAAGGGATTCAACGGGAGACTTGTCAAAATAGAGCTGAAATTAAGAAAAGCAGAGAGAGTGGTACAATATCACTGCCTCTACCTAAATTACACAGACAATGTCATTATTTTAAACATATAAATACGTCGATGACATAGGAAACATGATTGGCACTTAGCAGAAATGAACTTCTCGTTAAAATGATATGAGGTTTGGTCTTTGATATTTTACTTCTTCCTTTAATGGAATCTGTCCCTCATACAACTCCATTCCTACCTTCCCTTAGAATCTGCTTTTGTAACAGAGAGGAAAGTTTGAAATAGCAAACTGAAAGACAACACATTTGTCAAAAGACCTAAATGCTTTAATAGTGCAGTTTCTCTTATYAGAAAGGAAAAAGATCTCAGAAAAAAAAAACACTTAAAAGCACAAGTGGTCTAGTGAAAGTTGTTACACTGCTCAAACCCAGAAATGTCTGCTATTTGTCATCTTTCATTTTTTCATGTTTCAGGATGGAACATTCCTRGTGAGAGACAGCTCACGAAAAACTGTTTCTCACCCCTATGTGCTGATGGTGCTGTACAGAGATAAAGTGTACAACATCCAGATCCGCTACCAGGAGCAGGACCACTTGTATTTGTTAGGCACCAGCTTAAAAGGAAARGAGGTATTACATTTTTCACACTACTTGTCTTCATTGCAAGGCATCTCCTGCCTCGTTCCTCAGTGTCAGGTGGCTGTTGTCCTGGGGGGAATTCTGCTTGTTGTCTCAGAGTTACTCATGGGGGAATACTGGTATTGCTGGAAGTGGAATCAGGTTATGCTGTTTGCACCCAGGGAATGAAGGGTGGCATTAGAACACAGCCATTAGGAACCCACCTGCCTGGTTAGGGGATGTTGGTTTACCACTGAGGTACCGGATAAGGGAGATGCAGGGCTGAGAGCTAATCCATACCTGCCAAGGTACAGCTTTGCAGCTCTSCTCCCAGGCTGGTGGCTCAGCCTGCAGGACTGTGTGGATTTKCTGGCACCAGACTGACTGAGCAGCACATTCCTGGCAGTTCTGATTGAGACAGAACCCCTGAACTGATCAGCCACCTCTGAACTCCCAWGTACAGTCAGCATATCAAGCACAATGACAACAGCATGTATTAAACAGACCAAGAAAATACAAATTAATTATACAACGGTGCAGCAGCTTGTACATAGAGTTACTGRTCATGGCAGGAATGAGAACAATTGATCTGGATCTTATATATATATTTAGAATATTGATAAATATTTAGAATTTTTAAAGAAACCTTTTGTTTCTACTGGTTACTAATAATTCTGACATTTTGGCCTAAGCCTTCTCGTATTTTCCATCCCACAGGAATTTTCTTCTGTAGCAGATATCATTGACCACTTCCAAAGAACTCCCCTTCTTCTGATTGATGGAAAAGACAGAGGTTCAAGAAACCAGTGCATGTTAAAATATGCTGCAGGACATATTTAAATGAAACTTTAGAGAAGACCATATATGGTACTGAAGCCTACTGAAGTTTCTAAACTTCAATATATTTCCCTTTTCAGCAAACTRAAATCATGAAGTCATTAAAATTCACAGTTTCAAAGAAAAAGGACTATGTTATTTTTAAATTACACCTTAAATACAGTACTCTATAAATATAATGTTCCTACTAAGTGTTTATTACTTCCATTAATCATACAGCACATGATAGTTTTTTATCTTCCAAGATATGTATATCCTCYTGAAATTATTTCCACACCAAATTTGATGAACCATAAATAAATATCAGTACAAGTCTCTGYTTTCATAGGAGCTCTTTTTTTGGATCAGAATTGCAGCAGCAATTTTGTTATTTGAAATGATAGAGTGGACCCAAACATTGTCARAGCTGAGGAGCAGACAAAATGACAGCCAATTTTTTCCTCAATAAATCTAACTCTGCTCACTTCCATGAAAAGATCAGCTCAGATCTGAAAGACACACAGGTTTCAGTGGCACCAAAAATCCTCCTGGAGATGCAGGTGCCTGGCAGGATCTGTGTCTGGGTTACTCAGCTGTGAAACTGTTCCCACTTTTCCAGGAAAACCCCACTCCCACACACAGCACATCCTCTCAGCACTGGGGATTCCATGCCTCAGCCCACCACTGGAATTCTGGATTTCCTGCAATTCTCTAACCTCACTCAGAAAGAAGATTTTCTCCACACAGATCTCTCTTCAGCTGTGTCTGAATYAAGGCTGCATTTTTACAGGGAGCCCATCACCAAAATGATCATCATGTGATCCTCAAGTGGCAGAACCCCCCAAATCTCCTGGAAAGCACACACACTCAAGCCAAACTCAATTCCCCTTGCACAACTGCTTTCTGTTTTACTGTAGTTTTTAAAGAACAAAGGGACACTCACAGTTCAAAAATACAAGTTGAAGCTGAGGACCACTGAAGCATCCTGTACCAAGAGTTTCCCCTCACCTTTGTTAAGTGGGATTTATCCAACCCTTTGCCTTGKGTTTCAATTTCCTTTGTGTTCTGACCTTGGTTTGATAATTATGACTTTGTCACACTTTTTCTCCTTTAAAGCCATTGTGTCTATATCAGTTAAAACACTGGGACCAAAATTCAAGGTAGAAAATAACTTCCATACAATCTGTAAAGCYTCCCAGATTACACAATCAGATTTCATAAACAGCTTTACTTATAGAGATATGTTTTGTAAATGTTATTTTCCAAGATGTTTAGGTAAGAGCTGGAATTCAAAGTTAGCAAAGTTCATTTCTATSCAGCTATGAGTCCAAAAACAAAGATGAAAAATAGAATTTTAAAAATTCTGCAKCTGACAAAAGCTGCTTCTAGCCCAATATTTTTAAAAATTGATTCTTAATCTGGTGAAAGAAAAGTCAGTTCTAAGCTGTCTTTTTCAAAAACTGTTAAAATTAAGAACAACATCCTCCAGATCACCACTGCCTCTTGTGAACTATTACTATAGAATAGTAATTCTATTCCCTTGCCCTGCCTTGAAAAATCTGACAACCCAGAAAGACCTTCTATGGAATTGTGTTTTATTAATTTTAAATCATCTCACCAGTGAAAGAGAAATAAAATATAAACCAGCATAACAAATTYTAACACTGCATATATTTTTTTAAGTAGACTAAATGTCTAGGTGATTATTCAGAGGAATATATTTGGTGTAAGAATAAAAATACACCTCAACATTCAAACATGTCCAGAAGTAAAGTGTGACTGAATATCACTTGTTATGAACTATATGAAAACAGTGGCTGTGCCAATGTTGGGCCAAGAAGATTTCAGGATAGAGCTTTGAAACCACAAACTCCTCCCTATTTTTGTAGCTAGTTGCATTAGAGAGTCATTACAGAAACTGGAATGAAAAGTGCTTTTGGTTTCTCAGTAATCTGCTCTTTGACCCCTTCCTCAGCAATATTTTTAAGACAAGGAAGGCAGCTCAAAACACAAATTGCAGTTCCTCCTTCACTGACAGTTTCTTATCCTGTTTCCCTGAGCACAAYTGAGATGGGAGAGAAGTGACTTGAAGTAAATTTCAAATCTTCTGTTACTGTTTCAACACCTCTTTGTTTAACTACATGAAAGAYTTCATGCCCAGTTTCCTGACCTTTTCAATTAATTACATCAGTCTTTCCAGCCCTAGTGGGCTTTATTTGAGAAATGTGGGTTGAAAAACCCCTCTCAGAAGCAATAACCTACTTTTTTTTTTCCCCCACATGTTTAGCTTAAAATAAAAATAATCTAACTGCAGGAAACCATGCTATAATTGTACAGTTCAAACTTACTAAAAAGAAAGAAGATGAAGAAGAAAGAAGAAGAAGAAGCAGCAGTAGCTTTAGCAGTGTTAATAAAAGACAATAATGAAAATGGATGTTACTTAATCTGTCAAACTCCAAGTCTTTTCTTCAGCTTCTCCTAAATCTTTGGCCTTCAGAGGATGGTTGAAATTCAAAATCAGGTCACARAGCAGTAGCTGGCTTTCCACTGAAAGACAGAGGGCAGTGTATCAGCATGGTATTTATGGARTGACAGTGAATGATAACCTACAGACAGCATTGTTTTTGTGTGCACCTCTCAATTCACTCAGCAAGTTGAAGGGTTGCCTTGTGTGGGTTGCTTCAAGATGGTTAAATTCAGTTGGTGTTAGCTTTTAAGTAATATTTGCATCAGAAGACTCTCAGTGCTCCTGGAATGACTGATCACATAGCAGGTGTGTCCCATGGTTAACTCACACAATTTTTGTGCTCTCTAATTACTGTTCCATTCATTTTYCAAAACACAAGAGCACAGCTATTGCTTTGTTACATCAAACCCCAGCTGTCTGCCACAGGAAACCAGGCCACTCACAACTGCACACTCCTGGAAGGATGTCTTACACAGTTTTGTGTTTAACTGGATGGTGAAGTCAGAATTACCATTKATTTTCTTCAACTCATTGGACATTGTGTCGATGTTTTTAATYGCAGCCTCAAGGTTAAACTGTCCATCAGAATTTTTGATCACCTGTATGAAACAGGAACAAAACATGGCTAGCAGGGTAAATCTGATTCATGAACTCATTGATACAAATAATCATAATACTCATGGCATTTTTTCTGTCATTTTCTTAAATATTTTACTAGAACTTCCCCCCTTTATAATTATCCATTTCGACATGGCAAATTAAGCTGTGGAAGGTGAGTACAAATCACTCCAGGCTGGAGTTTTTTCCTGCCACGTTTTTCTTATAGAAACAGCTGCAGTGAAATTAATCATGTCTATGGATTCCTCTCCTCATCATTTTTCATGTTTGTTTTCCAACCTTTTCCTACAGAATCGAAAATTACTGGAGAATAATCATTGAGCCACAAGATGGAGCTCCAGTGACATGAACGTGATGAACCACCCGGTCCCCACGAACACTGAGCCTTAATGAACCTGCCAAAACATGCCCTGGAACATCTGCAATCAGTTTGTAATCAATATCTTCTTGTCTGCTTTAGAAATCACATTCCTTGACTTTAACATTTAATTTAAAACCAATCAAAATCTAGACACAATTAAGACTATTGAAATTTCAATTTCAAATCTATCTATATATATATATAAATATATATATAAATATATATATTCAAATATATAATTTGAACTGTCAAATGTGTACCACACTCCTCTTTAGGAATTCATTCCTTATGAAAAATTTCAAAGAGAAGTGCACATAGCACAATATCTGGCCTAGTTATACGCTCTCTACTTTTCATTCAGCAATTCTACAAATAAAATCTGGGAAAACTCTGGGTGATTCATAAATAATGTTCCTTATGTAGAAAATCGCAGCACATTAAGAAGCATGAATAAAAAATTAACATACATTTAACATAGATTCTTTGTCCAAGTCTCTTTTCCCTTCAGTCAGGGGCTTCATGATGAGTTCATCAGTCATGGCTGAGGCTTCTAAAAAGACAATCCCCAAATTATTAAGRATTAGTAAATATAAAACATATAAAATGCATATATCTCACATAAAATATATAATAACATTTAAAAACATAACAACTAGACATTATTTTCATTAGTATATTTGAAAGTAGAATCTAAGAGGTCAAAGAGGTTTAATTCTTCTTGAGGAAGAATCAAAAGTTTGGATTTTATTTATTTTACTTTCTTTTAGCAACAGCATTTCAGAATTATTTTAGGAGTTCAAAGTGGAATTACTAACATTGAATAAGTGTATGTGTAAGAATTCCTCAAACATATTCCTGTACTTTTTAAATTGAAAAGGCATCTAAAAAGGCATTGCAATTGGTTTCTAACATCAATTTATGGAAGGAAAATCTAAAGCACACACAAATGAGTGTTGACTGTCTATGGTGGTGCATCTTTCCAGGCCACACTATGCTCTGAGGTTCTTTAGGAGACTTTAAAACACTCTTTTGGCACTGTGTGCTGGTCAGTAACAGAGCTGAGATTAAATACCAGATYGCTGGGCTTGTTCTTCCCCCATTCTCCTGTTCCTCTCTCCTTACAYGTCAGGACACCTTCGGGCAAGCTGAAGTGTGTGACAGTCACTGGAGAGCTGCTTCAACACTAAAAAAGGAGGAGAAAAAAGGAGAGGAGTGTTATTTCACTCTGGGGTGTGTTTTCAGCAGGGGTGCAGTGACATGAGGCAGAGGATGCTCAGCTCTGGGGCACACAGTCAGTGTGTCCCCTTTGAGTGCCCTTCAGAAAGGCCTCAGGGAGGGCACAGCTCCCTTGGGCTCCTGTGGGTCACAGCTCTGCACAGGGTGAAGCCCCTGCACAGGAGCCAGTCCTCCAAAATGAGCTGAAATCATTTTTATGTTGGCATAAAGAGGTGGTTCTGACCTCCCACTAGAGCAGCTTGCTCCAAGGCCTGTCCCAGCTGGCCTGGAGCACTGGCAGGTGCTGGAGGTGAGCAGGCAGCAGGACACGGTGAGGACACTGCTGTTACACAGCCAGGATGGGCTGTCCCTGCAGCAGGAGGATGTGCAGACCCCCAGGGGCAGCCCCAGGGCTGTGCTGCCTCCYGCCCCTCTCAGCCAGGACAGCCCTGTGCTGTGTCCCTCTGCCAGCACAGGAGAGGTCCCTGGCTTGCAAGGGTCAGGGAGAGTCACAGTTTTAGGAGTGGGTGGTAAAAAGGTGATAAAAAACGTGCTGCAAGAGCTGAAGAAGAAATGGAGCAGAGAGGACTGAGGTGTCAGCAGGGGCTGGTGAAGGGTGAATGAATTTCCTGCTGGCCTTAGAGGCCCTGTCTGTGGAGAGTGTGTGCAACAACTAAGTTATAAACAGCTCCTTTTTGACATCAATTCAAATGAATATGAAGTAAAGTAAGTTATACTATGTGAGCAAAGCTTAATAATGAACCTGCATTTAAGGAAGCCAAGAGAGGCACTTTSCTGGACAGATTTATCCATTTAGACCATGCTCAGTGTTAATTTAGCAATGACCACTGCCCTCAGAAGCACATACCTGACTTGAGATGGAATCAACAAAACCTGCTAACTGATGACCTGCGCTTGGGAACTGCTCATTTCTTCCCCAGTCTGTGCTGTAGCACTTACAGCCAGGGACACCAAGCAGGGGAATGGCTGTCAGCACTTTTCTTTAATTTACTGGAACCACTTTTCCTGCTGCTCAGCATTCATCTGTATTTTGGACTTGCTGTTTGGCACCAGTGGAGAAGGAATAACCAGCACCTTGGAATTACTTGGATGTGCAGTAGAGAACAGATGGACAGGGTGTGCTTGGGATGTGCTTTCGTGATATTTCTTCTTTAAAACAATGCACYCTAATTGTATTGGTTTATGACTGAATTCTGCAAATGCAAACCAGCATTTTCTGGCATGCAAAACTAAACTGTGATTCAAAGAGAAAACATGATATGCTGCTTACATTTTGGGGCTTTCTGGAGATGAGAAATGCAGAACATGAAACCCTTCACACATGCACTAATTCCTGTACTGCAGCCTTTTGGTTCACAGCCTCTTCCCAGCACCACAGTGCAAACCAGTTAACTGTGCCCTTTCTGTGGCCTCCAAGGAAAAAGTCCAGCTGATGCTGCTGATTTKGCTGGTACAATCAAAATAGAGCTGTGTACAAAAGAACATACAAGGAGGTTTTATAGAACTTCTAAATGCAAAAGAACTTACAAAAGTTTATATAAATACAGATAGAAAAAGCAAAATGGTATCCTAGCAAGGTCCTGAAAATATTTGTGTCAGTAGAAGGAGCAGTTCTTTGCCTCACTAACCTGTAAAGCAGAATGCTTCAACTGATAAAGCCCTGTTTCTTTCAGTTTACTTTCTACATTTGAATGTTTTTTTCCACATCCTATAAACAATCATTCACATTGTACTTAAATTCTTCTGTAAACTAATAGYAGAAGGAAAACCAGGATATTGTAATGATCAGAAAATTTAGATTCAAAACATGTACAATAAATTGAGTTGCCAGAACCAACTGGATAACCAAATAGAGTGGTTCTTAAAAGCAAAGCCTTTCTAAACATAATCTTCAATAATGTGAGATATTAACCAGCAAGATGTCCAGTAGTGCAGAAGATGGGCTGTACATGACATTTTTTTTAAATAAAGAGAGTAAGAGGTATTTAATTTCTACCCTCAAACTTACTTGGAACAGAAACACTTTCTGGATGTTCTTTATAAGGCAAYATTTCAAACTGCAACACTGAAATGACAGGTTTAAATTATTAAGTTATACCTCTATGAGGAGCGTGCTCGTAGGTGCTGCTGGCAATTCCACATCAGCATTTCAGTTTATGAGCTGCAGTTTGCTCTTGGCCTGAAGTAAACCCACAGGTTGATGTGCAAAGATACCCAGAGCTGAAACTCTTTAATCACAGGCTGCTCTGGCCATGTTTTTTACACACAAAACCCCTCTGTCCCCAGAAGCTTTGGGAGAACACATTTGGCCATGGCGGGTGAAGCTGTTCAGACACTTTTATGATTCCCTGATAAAGACAGAATTACTACCAACCAGTCCTCTAAGGAGAGGAAAGGACCTGAAAGACTAGAAATATATTTCAGGATGCAGAATTGGGGTTATGATGAGAATGAGCAAGCTCTGCAGGCAGCTAAAACAGACAGATCCCTCTACAGCACTGCCTTCTTCACCTCTGCAGTAAAATTACCTTCAGTATCACTTCAGACCAAATAAAGCAGTTAAATACATAACCACTGGACAGGAGAGTTTGAAAACAAAGGGTATACAAAATTATTTCCCTGTGTAGTAAGAGATGAAGTAAAAAGAGAGACCATTATCTTGTATCTTATGCTTACAAAGATATTTTAAAGTTGTTCTAGTGGGAAGTAGAAAAAAATGTATTGACTTCAAAACAGTATTTTAGTGAGCAGCTTAATGAACATTTAGAGAGTCTGCCTTTTAAGAAAGTCATATTTATGTCACTGCAGTAATAGATGAGACAAGGAAATCACAGAATCACCRAGGCTGAAAGAGATCTTCAGGTTCATCTAATCCTGCCATCCACCACCATAATCATCCTTAAACCACAGCCCCAAGTGCCTTATAAAGTTTTACTGAAAATATTACCATTTGCTGTTACTGTGAAGGTTTTAGCTTTCATAAAAAATTCCCTAGTGGGTCTAATAGGAGAGTTTAAAGTTTCAGTGYATGTTATTAAACTTCCACATGAAAAGCTTTGACAAAAGAGAAACTGATTTTTTACCATGACCAGAGTATAAAAAATTTAATCCAGACTGCAAGGAAAGTCAAATAGAAACCAAACCAACACACACAAAATACCATGCAACCTTGACAAATGACAGTAATTTCTGATAAAATAATGTATTTCATAAGCTCTGGAGCACATGCCAAATTTTAAGTGATGAAAACTGGTAAATGCTGAAGACCAAGAAAAGCCTGAGCAGATCATGGTACCAAGASAGCAAAGCAAAAGCCAGTTTTGTCTTTAAAAGTGACARTCCAAGGAGATGAGGCAAAGGTGGRAAAGTGCAAAGCAAATGGCCTTGCCTTAAAACATGCTCATGTAATAGGAAGAGTGAACCCTGAGTTAAAATATGTTTGTGGCACAGTATGATAGGTGAAACCTGTTCCAGTTAATAGGGTAAGTATGATGTTATGTTGTATATGAAATAGGATGTTAGAGTATAATAGCTGAAACCTGTCTGCTTGAGTTTGCAGCCAGAAAATGTCAAGAAATTTTGTAGCACACAATGTTACATGATGTAGCACATAATACAATTTTCTGAGACTGTTTTAATAACACCTGATTAAGAAAATATTAAAACCACTGGTGTTGCACCTACAGAATGAACACCATTGCAGCCTTTCACAGAAGAATTGTAATTATTTTTAAACAATAAATAGTATAAGCTGATGCTTTGTAGATGGTCTGGAAGGTGTCCACTTGGTGATCTGGAAAGTTTTTTTTAAGTGTAGTAATGTATATAAAATATGTGTGATAGGTTCTGAATTATAGCTTTTAAGTGGTTCTTAAATGTAATATTTAAGGTAATTATATGGCCTGTTAAAGACTGGAATATTCAATAACTGAAGATGAGTGCACATCTAATGCCAAAACAGATGGAATTGTGTGCTAAAGCTGCTTAATTGGTATAAATATCTTTTATGCAAAAAKAAAGGTATATTTCCTGCAGCTCATCCATATTTAACACTTGTGCTGCTCAATTTTTAGTAAAGGCAGAGAAATAGGTGTGGAGTTTCTTRAAAGATAAACAGTCAATATCAATCAGGTTCTGGTGGGATAATTTGGACAATTAATCCTAAATGTTATTTTTAGTGGAACTTGGGGATAGTCATGAATATTTTTGCTTTCTTCATAGTCCAAATATCATGGAAAGGGAGAGCTGCTGGTGAAAGCTTGGCCTGCAAGGTCTGAGCCACTGGAATTTGGAAGCACAGCTGACCTTGCAGTGTTTTTTAAAGTGAAATTCAGATACATTCATGARTTGAATGGAATATTTTCAAGAAGCATTTAGAAATTCCTCATGCTTTTTGGATTTCACAACATAAGTGATTTCTACTGCTATCAAATATTTTCCCAGCTCATCATAAAACCATTGAAATGACACAGGGTTTGACAGCAATTGTGAGCCTTCACTTGTTCACAAGCAGCTGTCTAGAGCCATAGAACTGTGTCTGCTTCTTGTTCTCAGGGACACTCACATCTGCTTCTCTCCAACCTTTCACACCAGATGTCATTTTAAAAGATTTTGTTCCTCCACCCAGGGAAAGTAAGTTTATAAAGCAAGGARTTGTGACATTATCTCCAGATCCTAAGAAGCCAGTGAATCCAGYTTGTCTTTTGGAAAGCACTGAGCCCTTTTGGCTGAGATGTCATTGTTTAACAGCTCTGCTTTTACAGATATTTCACCACTGCTCTTTTATCTTCCTCGATTTTATAGCAGTAACAAAATAGTGCCTGAAATACTGCAGAGAGAAAGAAGGGAGTGTGCTAATACCAGTAAGTCAAGTTTATCATTTGCTACATTGCAAATTAGCCCTTCTTCATTGAAATGAATTCAATACCACAAACTGTAATGGTTAGAGACATGATGTAGATCTTACAGCTTCTATTAGCTGCTTCTGTTGTAATTATCCACATTATTTTTCATTTGCCAGCTTGCATACATTACTACATTAAATGCCCCATAAACATTAGAGGTACAGAAATGAGAACTGAACAAAAGAATTTAATTCTGCTCAGGGAAATGGAATTATCATTTTGAAATTACAGGCTTGATTACTTTTGTTGCTTTATCAGAAGACCTCTTTTTGAATAACTCATGGCATGGCCAGGAGGAGGCACAACAAAACYTCCTGAACCAGTTTGTGTCTGGGCTGTTGGAATGGGCATTTCCCTGTGACCAAGGCTTTTTTCACAAATTCTTTATTTCATAAATAAAGACTTCACTCTTGCAACACTGTTCATACTCTATAAATACAATTGTGTCACAAATTAATTCCACCTAAGACCTCTCATTATTACAGTCTCTGCAAGATGGAAAGGTGGAATTGGAGAGCAGCGAGAGAGAAGCCACTAGATGCCCTCRTTCCCAAATCAAAGCGTGTTGGGCAAAGGAAGCAGAAAGCAGAACGTGCTTGCCTGAAAAGGCTGGGGATTCAATCCAAATGTGAGAAYGACAAGCATCTAGGAGATGCCAGATAATTAATGCCACTGCCTTAAAAGCACGTTGTGTTGGTTTCYCAGTCAGGGATGCTGTGATCCCGGGGAAGGCTGTGGCAGGGGGAAGGACACAAACTCACACAGAGGTTGCTCACATTCTGTACTGTCTGTGATTATCCCCCCAGTGGCACCCACAGGAGGGAGTTCAGGCATATTCAAACAACTCAAAAGGAAKCCTTTTCCTTCCTGCTGGTGACAGTGACAGCTGAGAGAGCTGGACCTCCTCTTACTGAAGTTCACCAGTCTTCAACTCTGGCCTGTGCATTTACCTGGAGGAAAAGCTCCTGTTTGCAAGTGCTGGCTGYGTCTGCACAAAACCCAGCAGCTGATGCCTGGCTGAGCTGCACATACAGACAAGGAAAAGTTGCATTATGTTCTGAATCAAATAAGCAAAGTGAAATACAGGAGTATGTTCAGATTCTTTTAGCAGCAGGGAGAACGTGTGAAATCAGTTATTYCAACTGGAATTTAAGTTTTCCAACCAGGAGCAAGACTGCTCTGAAATAGCTATGACAGAAGCTCATCAGTTATTAGCTGTGATCATTTGGTGGCAGCTAATTAGCCTCAAAGACTGTCACTGTCCCTGGAGGGATTCAACACACATACAGATGTGGCACTTGGGGACACAGTTTAGTGGTGGCCTTGGCAGTGCTGGGGGAATGATTGAACTTCATGGTCTTAGAAATTTTTCCTTCCTTAACAATTCTATGATTCTATGTTTTCAAAATTGGGAATCAGGCCCTTCTCCCTGTTGCTTTACCAAACTTGGTTAATAGCCAAGAAAGTCAATAAAAATTAATGCCAAAATTGTGTTTCTTTTCAGGGTCTGTTCTATTCAGACAAATTTTACATATATATACCATTGCTTTCATTTTTCATCTAATAAAAGTAATTTAAAATGTGCAATGAAACTGTATGAGTAAAAGTAGCCCAAAATTCCTCAAAAAGACAAAAAAAAAGAATTTGGAAGCCAGGAACAGGTCTGACAGTTGATAATTTATCTCATGAACTCTAAATGGGTGAAATCTCTTATGATATTAGTAGGTTTCTTTGGAATCACAGAGGAATAATTTTTATGACAAATGAAGCACATTTAAATGCAGCAAAATGTCTATAGTTATGCACAACCCCATTTCTATGCATTCTGATATATTAACAGAGACATTTAACCAGAGAAATACTCCACTACTCTTTTTTATTGTGCTCATTTCTCAACAAGTTTGGAAGCTGGATAAATCATGGAAAGGGTCTGTGTGATTTGGTTGTCAGCCTGATGCTGCAGACACACTGGAACAGCACAAAGAAATGGGAGGTACTTCCCAATCCCACAATTAACACAGGAGCTGGATTTAGTAGGAAATGAAGGAAATCAGTCCTAACATTTTCAAAGTTCCTGGACAAGAATAGCAGCATGTGTAAATTCCATGAAGTGGAATGTGGCTGTCAAGAATTAATAACAGCTGAGAGAGTATTTACCTTACAAATGCAGGCCCTCCCCTCCTCGTTTCCCCTGCACATGATTCCCTGTGGTCCCTGCAGCAGGGTAAGGAACACATCCCACACATCCTCAGGTACAAGGTGAGGCACGTTTGCCAAGCTGCCTCTCTGCTTTCTGTGCCTATGTCAGCTCTGTGCTGACACCAAAAACTCAAAAAAGGTGTTTTCTGCTGAAGGCACTACACAGCTGACATCAASAAGAGGTTCAATAAAAGCTTTTTCTTCAGTTTCAAATCCAGAGCTAATTAATACTTACACACTGTACCTTCTACCATCATCACAGACAGTCTAAAATCCAGACTGTCTGCATCCTGGGCAGAATTGCATATTATGTAAGAGCTTGTAATCCAAATATCCTATTCCAGCCCAGCAGATGCTTTAGTTGCCCCTTAGCAGCAGACAAGATAATTTTCTGGACTTTGATAAACTTACATTGTGAGGTTTCCTCCTTTGACATCCCAGGTATACCTGCTGGAAATGTGGCAAAATATTCAAATAAAAGGRTGCTCTTTTTGCTGGATTTTGCAGCCAGGCAAGAGCTGCTCCCCAAAATGAGTTTACTCAGTTCCAAGCCTGAGCAGCAGCAGGAATGAACTCCCTGACAGGGTCAGTCAGCTTTGCTGAGAGCACATCCCAAAACAGTGGATGTGGAGCTGTGTACCCCGAATATTTGCATGTCAGGCACTCTGATGTGGCTGCAAGGACTGAAATTACCTGGCCAAAATTATCCCCTTTTCTGCTTGGCTCCCACTGAAGGTGTAGAAAATCCCTGCAGCAGAGAGCTGTGGCTTCAGCCAGAGACAACATGTTTACAAAGCACTGGATTAGGCTCTGGACACACCAAGAAAATAAAAATGGCCCATTGAAAGTGGAGCTKTGCAAGGTAATTTAATAGGTTATTTTTGTTCCTACCTTCGTCAAGAACCCGAGGAATTTGACACAGAACAGGGAATTCATGCACATTCACAGATAACATTTCTGGACAGGTATTACACCAATTTCTTAATCCATTCACATTATTCCTCTGCACAGTCCTCAGAAGGAATGAAATAAAGCAGGATTATTTCTTAARGCTTAATACTGCTTAATATCTCTTCTGACATGTCTGGGACATGTAAATCACTATAAATTTCTTTCCAAAATTAAATGAGATATACCAAAATTAGGTAAAGTRGAAATGGTAAAAATGTTCTGACATCAATTGCCTATTTAAGCACAATAGTGCAGGGTTTTTGTTGCTGACAATTGTAAGAGATAGTTCTAATTAAGGAACCTATGAAATTGAAAACTTCTTTACATGTGTAAATATTCACCTTTTCTGAGTGCACTTGTCTCAGTATTTTATTCACACAACYCCTCCTGTAATTTTCATTTGAATTAATATTCCTCAAAGATATTTCCTTTTAATTTACACTCTTGCAATGGAGATGACAAGAAAAATGAACAGCTACAAAATACACTGCTGGTCAGGCTCTTGTAACAAAAACTGCAGGGTTTTGTTACAGAACAGCAGAGGTTCCTGTGCCTCAGAAAGACACCTGGAGGGATCCTAAGGAGTTATTTCTGAACTAAATCCATGAAAGCACAAAAATGTTATTCAAGCAGAAGCACAAAATTTTTCTTAGTGAAGATTTGGATGTACCCAAAAGTTTGGCCTTGAAGGGTTCAAGTACAGTGTTAYTTCAGCAAGTGAACAGTAAAAATCTGTGTGTGGCTCTAATATCAAGGAAGAAAGTAGAGAGAATAAGATCACAGAATAAAAGGGCTCTGCTTTGATAATGACTTTGGTCTGGTGTGTATCCCTTGGTGATTTACATAAGTGACTTTTACACCTTATCATCTGACCATAACTTGAGGTCTTTGGTATCTTGCTTGATACCAACAACTGATTACTGAGCTTTAGGATCATTTCGGGGTTGCTGCTCTGTTCTCATCCTGACCCCACCTTAGCATTTAAAAGAAGCAATGGGGCTCCACTGAAAGTCATGAGAGCATTTATTTTCTGGAAAAATGATGGCATTTTACTGCCCAAGCTTTTTATGACACCTAGGTTATATTGCTTCAGTGCCTGCTTTTTATAGCTTTCTCCTCTAGCAAGAACTTGCGGTGTAAATGTGTAAGAAATGTTTATAAAGAATCACAAAGAGAGGAATCTGGAAGTGTAAAATCCTCCTCTGACTTTGATCCTCATATCTCATCAGGGGAATTGTGCACTGTGTGCATATAACAAATCCTAGCCTCTCAAATTGACCTTTGGTGAAGCAAAACTTCATCAGCTCTCTGATCCTCGGTGTTTTCTAAGCTGCTCATTGGGTTTAYTCTCAGGAAGGCAATCATTTACCAGTGACAAGTTTGCTTTTGATAACTGTACCACTGAAAAATAAAAGTACCACAAAARGATTCACCAATAYGTGTAATGCAGTCATTCCAAAATAAGAAGGTCAAAATACTTCACCAAAAATGATTCATGTAAAGTTGTTTTGTTACTTTTTTGTTACCAGTTTCTCTGACACTAAGGCCTCTCAGCTGCTGAACATCATTGGGCAGCCTGGCCTTGGCTTGAAAAAGCTGCCAGAAGCAACTGTCATGTCATTGTTCATTAACACTTTGATCACATTAGCAAGGATTTGTTGGCAACTGCTGGTGCAATAAAGTACATTTTAAATGCTTTGGGTGTAGAGTGTGCTGTGCCTAACCAGGCTGGCATTGCCCACTTTTGAAAAGTGTTGCATGATTTACCACTTATCCAGGCACTCTCCTTTGATTAAATCCCTCTTGCCTTGCTGCTGGGAAGCAGAATTGGCAGCAACAAAGCATCTTTAATATTCTGTGTAGCACACCTCTAGAGGTCTTGGAATATAAATAAGTTCAAATTTTGGTTTAAAAGCTCCCTAAATTTGATTTTACTTGGCTGCAAATAGGCAACCTGAAAATGAGCCAGTAAAATATTACAGCTGATGCAGAAAAATTTTAAATTTCCACCTAGCAATGCACTTCAGTCTAAGGTGAAGCTCAGCTGAGAGTCACTGGAGCATTCCCACCTTGTCTCTAGAGCTGCCCGATTAATGAGTCTGTCACAGGTAACCCAGGGGCTACAGATACAGCAGCTGGGAAGTGACATAAAGTCACTTCAAATAAAGCTCTGYACACCTGTCAGATAGCTAACATTTTTGGACAGTGGAAACAGCTCAGGTGTGAAGGACAGCCTGGTTAATAGGCCTAAGAACAAGCCATTGGACTGTTTTCAGATGGAATTAAATCTGAGTAACATATGATTATTAACAGCTAGCAGTTCCAGTGCTCCTGTTAGTTAGTCTGAGCCTTGGTGGTGTCACCAGTAAATGGAAGCATKTTGGACCAAATTGTTTAAGTGTTCACTGGACTGCATTCACTCCAACACTTTCATGAGGACTGCTGTGCAAGCAGTGAGATTTGGTCTTTTCCAGGAGTAGGAAGGGAAAAAGAAAAGCTTTGGTCATTAAAATGACCAAATGCAGTTAGAACAATGAAAAGCAAGGCACATTTCATAACAACCCATACGCAAAAAAAAAGCTTTGTCACAAAAATTGGTGAATACTGAAACCAATGTGTACCAAACTGGAGTATGTGCTGCAAGGAGAGCAGTACCATCGACCTTCAGGAACTTTGAGGTGGAGCAAGGYTGTTAGCAGGAACATACCAGTAAAATGCTGCTGAGGAGCTGAAGTCCTATGTCCCATTTTCCCCACCTTATGTTATCTCCAGGGTTGTGGCTGGTACAGTCAGACCYAGGCTACTGTAGGCTTTTCCAGATTAACATCCTCCTGAAAACTTAGAGTGAATCACAGAATGGTTTGGGTTGGAAGGRACCTTAAAGATCACTTTGTTCCACTCCCCTGCCATGGCCAGGGACACCTTCCACTGTCCAGGCTGCTCCAAGCCCCATCCAACCTGGCCTTGGGCGCTTCCAGGGATCCAGGGGCAGCCACAGCTTCTCTGGGCACCCTGTGGCAGGTACTCACCACCCTCACAGGGAAGAATTTATTCCTCAGACTTCAGAAGTTTCTGGGAAATGTGGTTATTTTAATTTTCTGCTATAATTTCTTCCTTTCCTGATGTTTCCTGGCTGGTTTTCCTRTGATTTTTGTAATGATATTTGAAAGGAAGCACTTGATAAGGACTTCTCTGTTTGTCTTATTTAATGAATTTGAGAATTAGGGGTTTGCTCAGAAGAATAAATCAGTATTTTAAACTAACCAGAGTGGAATTTCAGTAGTTGCACACAGCAGAATTCAGAGATACTTGCCCAGACATCAGCTGGAAAACGAATCATGATGTTACTTCAAGCATTTAAAATATTTGAATTTTTCTGACCATTTTGCTTTTGAAATGAGGAAGATGCAATAATTCATCTGCTGCCCTCTTACCTCTCTCTGCCAGTTTGAGCAGGTTGTTCAGGGCTCAGCAATGAGGGGACCAGGCAGTTGTGTGACCCTTTGCAATGCTAATGCAGAGCAGTGGCAGACAGTTTCTTTTGCTTCTAACACAGCTCGTGCCTGGCTGCAGAGCTCTCCCTTCCCACTCTGACTTTGCTATGGTGCTGAAATACCACAGGGCTTATCCAGCTGGATCCCATAAGATTTCTTTGCTGCCTACTCTGACAAGCTGGGATAGAAAAAATGACCATGTCTTGGATGGATATAATTTCTTCTCCAAATGTCATTGTGGGCCGTTTCCTTCCGCTGTAACCTTGTGGTGTGGTCACAGGTGAAGTGACAACAGGGCAGAATTGGAGGACTGCAGGAGGAAGTGGCTTTTAAATCTTCTCAAATAGTCACAATTTCTTAGGGCTCAGCCTGTAAGACAGACTGGCTGAGGAASCAGAAGATTGTGGCTGCTTAATAAAAGAAAAAATAAAATATTTATGAGATCTTATTTTTCTTTCTCTCTTCTCCACTCTTAGCATCATGRGAGGCTTAGTCTGGATTTCTGATAYCCTCATAATTTGGGATGTTTAGACAAAGGGCTTCTATTCCCTGTAGCAGGAACCTTCCATACTCTGCACTCAGGAAGTTCTTTCATGGCTTCAAGGTCACAGCAGCCTTTGCAGGCTGATTTCTGAGGTGTGTTCTGACCCAGGGAGCACTGCAGAAGCACCATCACAAACCACTTTAAGGGGATGCTGGTAATGTGATTAAGGCACAKTAAGTGGGTGACTGGTACATTGAGTTTTCTTCAACCATTTCAATTTCAAGGAACACAGGAAAGGAAATGCTAATTTTGTTGTTGCTGTTGTTCACTTCTATAGCTTTCTGTACTACAYAAACTCAAAGGAATGAAAATCTGGTGWATACTTTTCTCATGCTCAACTCTAYCCAAATCCCAGAGGATGTTTAAAAGAAGACTTCAAACATTGCAGGAGGGGATCTGTTGTTTCTCAACTATTTCTTCATCTCATATGCTCAGAGACATAACCTGGTGTGAGTTTGAGAGGCATTTCAATTTGGGAACTCTTACTCATCAGGATTTATGGTTGCAGCTCAGTTTCTGCCTGTGCCTCCTCTGGAAGACTGTAATTTTTTTTCATTGCAAATGGATTGCCTGGGATAAATACCTGACACTTAGTTTGCAGGCAGGGAAGGTCAGTAACAACCTTYATAGAATCTCTCCATAAAAGGTGATAATAAATAAGAGTTTAACCTCTAATCTATATTAACAGACTACCTTTATTTATTGTTTGACTTGTGCAAAGACAGGTAATCCAAAAGGAGCAGTCACAATAGCAGGTAATGACCTTCTTTTACAAGAATGAGCAAAACCCATTTCACTTCAGCATCATGCACGGGGCTATTTTGCAAAGAAACACTGTGTGTTAGTTGTTGAAACTTTTTCATGCAGTCCCCGAAACAAACTCCACTATTCTGAATATTTTCTTCTCTGTGCAGTAAATAAGGCCTTTCATGTTGACAATGCTAATATTATATTTTAAAATAGATTTGCATTTGTGTTTTTTGTCATTTTTTATTGCATTTTATAAGTCCCAGAGCAAAGCCCCACTAAGCTCASTCTGAGAAAGGCTCGTTTCTTGGGATAGCATCGTGCACAGGTGATCAGCTGGGATTTCAGTGGGGTCACTGCATCTCTGGGGACCTGATTGCAACCAGAATCATGGGTAGGAATTCTGAGTACAAGTCAGGGAGGTTTATTTTAAGTGGCTTTTCAAACTGAGTGGTTTCATACAAATGATTTTCAAGGGTAAATATTCATAACGGAAAGTAATTGAAATATGTTTTAGTCCAATGAGTGCATCAAACTATCAGATAATTGTGGGAAATGTGGGAAGGGGGAGCAAGAAAATAATTGTATCAGTACTTGTAATTCTGGGATATAACAAGGCCACTAYGGCATTTGGGGGTAGAATAAGAAATTACTGGTAARCACTATTTTTAAGTTATGCACATGTTGTGTTCTAGCTAATAAATATTTTCTAATGTATGAAAAAATACATCTAATTAAGTTGGTTTTACTTACTTTTACATTTCAGTAATGCACAAGACAGGTTCCTGGAAAATGCTCTTCAACCTTAAATCACATACCTGGAAATAAGAAACTAAGTTTTAGTTACAGGATAATGTCTGCTAACTATTTAGTTTGTTCTTAAATTGCATCCTCTTGGTTTAAGCACACCTTAGAAGATAATTCAGTTCATTTTTAGTCTCTTTCTTCACTAAGTGAAAGAATTGATTTCTAGGTGATTTCAAAAGATTTTTCCCTTCCTCTTCCTACTTTATGAAGCCATTTGTAGCATCAAATGGCAAAAATCTCTCACATGCAGAAACTSAGATGGCAGGTGAAGGATTATTAAAGTTGTAATTACGTGAGAGGGGTTTTTGACAGCACTGAGTGTAACTGAATGTCARTTCTAGGACAGTTTGCCTTGTCTTAGTGTAGGAAATATGAAAAGCAAACCACAACAGTTCTGAGAATGGAAGATTTTAATTTTCTTTTCAATTACTGMAGGAGTTTGATACCAGTTCTGTAAATGTACAGAGTGTGGTTTTTCGACTTATTCTGATGAATAGGAAATTGTAACAGACATTCTCAGACATGGAAACACAAACAGAGTCATCCAAAATTGCCAGTCTTATTTGCCTCCATTTTTGGCTTTGCAATTGAGCTTTCTGATTCTCCTGTTTTCATTATGTGCAGTATTGTGTGGATCCATTCTAATAAATTCTGTTACTTGGAACAATGAGGTTGAGCATGATTCAAATCCTGAATGAAATGCAAATYTAGCTGCAGAAAAATGGATTTGGTGGTATGATAGGGTTTGAAATATAAATATATTGCATTAAATATAAAGTTTAATTAAGTAAAATATTGTAAGGACTACCATTCAAGCTAGCATTGTATCTGTGACCAATTTAAGGTGTGCACTGTGAGCACAGCATGGAGATCACTCTTTCAAAGGTTGGTGCCTTTAGAAACAACACACAATATATATTTTTGCTCAGTTTTGGACAAATGGCCAACCTCTGCAGAAGAGGGATGTCCTTTTTTCAGGGTCAACCATGCTGGTTTTGCTATCACAAGTATATAACTTTGTGATTGAAATGGTGAAGTCTTTCTCCTGAACAGATTTACTGCAGGACTATTGCATGATTTCACTGAACTTCCAAACAGAAGAAGAGCAGATTTCAAATCATATCAGCAGCCAGATAAGTACAATCTTAATTGCAATATGGATATGGAACAACTTGAAAGCTTTATGGCTTTATGATCCTTTGTGCTAACATGAGGACCAGAGTGACACACAAAGGAGTTGTGCTACAAACCCAGGATAATATTCCTACATTTCTGCTCAGTAATGATTCTTAGCTGCAGGGGGGGGAAATGATATTGCTATTTTCCTATTCTTTAAATTGGGAAAGGGTGTGTGGGGTTTTTTGTTTGTTTTGTTTTGGTGTTTTTTGTTTCTTGGTTTGGTTTTTAGTTTGTTTTTGTTTTCTTCACTTTCTGTGAGAAATACTACTTTGTACATACACAAGGGAATTCAAATAATTAATTGATGTTTAGAAACACAATGGAAAAACCATTGTGATTTCTTTTCATTGCAAGTAAAGAAATCCTATAGATACAGAAAATGTACCCCTGAGGAAACAAGTGTCCCATTTTCATTATGCCAAACAACTTTCTTGACAACTTGACAACATTTYCTGAACAATATTTTGGCAATAGAATGCTTTAAAAGGCATTTTATAAAGCTACACAATTCAAACTATTTCATTTTCTTAAGTGAAGTATTTGTAGCAGCTAGGAAGTAAGGGGACAGGAGGGAAATGTTTCCTCTGTATGGATGCCTTTGTTTCATTGCTGATGGAGGGGAGTGAGTGCAGGCAGATTTGAGTTGCTGTGACTGCACACAAACAGCTCCTGCCTCCATTTGCCACAGCCATGTGAGAATTGGAGACAAAAATGTAATTGCTCCACATTTTCAGAATCCATAACAACAGGTAATGATTAAATACTGCTCTCCTCTAATTTAACTCAAGGAGAGCCACATACTTGGATTTAAGTGCAAATTCAAACCTTTGAATTTAGCTTGTCTTTCTTCCAAGTAATTCTGGCRAATGTAGTTTCTTTAATGATTCTTCTCAAGTAGAAATAGATACTGAAATCATAACTGACTCATGGAGTCCTGGGGAAGGCAAGATTCTGCTTATAGCAGTTTAAAATTAATTTGAAAATTTCCTAAATATCAGTGACATTTCCAAAAATGCTGAAGAGTTCTGCTGTGGGATATAAAAGTAACTACCTTGCTTTTAGCTCATCTGATTTCAAAGACATTTATCTGAACCTTGGGATAAATTTGCAGCCCCTAAGATGGACAAAATACTGATAACTGTCAAGGACTAGGTCATACAAAACTAGACATGATTTTCTTTGAAGGTCATTAAAATTTTAAGGTTGCTGATAAATATCATGACCCATTTCTCTATTTGAAATTAATTATAATATTTAACATATTCAGCATATGCCACTAGAAAAGGTCATCTGCTCTTTGGGTAGATGGGGTTCTCTGATAACACAAGTAATGTTAATAATGCTGATCCTAAAAAGAAATAGTTTCAAAAAGAACACAATTGAAATTTGAAAATGAATGTGTTCAGGTTTCCACTTCCATGCTGCAGTAATTCCTAATCATGTCACAGTGACACTTCTGCACACAACAAGCCATCAACTATTTTTGTTTTGACCTGAGCCTTCACACAAAGTATGAATTTACTTTGCAGCATACTGGAACCAGTTCTGCTGTCAGCACAGAGAGCTGCTGTGCACTGCATCAGAGAGATGCCAGAAATTCCAGCAGCAGCAGAATTTMAATGTCTCACCTGTAATTTTGTTCAGCAGCATCTTTGAACATCTGACATGTGAAATATGTCTTCAGCTTTGGAGACAACAACTGACATTTGGTTTTGCTAAGAAGGCTTAGCAAGGGAAAGGCACATTTAAAATGTCACTTTTGTTACAGAGCTGTCCTCTGAAAATGAGCCTAAATATCCATGGAATATTTTAATACTTAAAAAGTTTTTGAAAATGCCCTTAAACAATCCAAGTTTTTTTCCTTCTGGAAATGCAGGCAAGTGCTCTGATCTAGTTTTATGCATTTATTTMTCAACTATTTTTTTACCCCAGCCCTCCCAATTCAGTGGACTTGGAAAATGCYAAAACATGAACTGATCTCTGAGAAGACAATGAAGAGCACAGCAAAACCTGAGCACATTTCTATCTCATTCCATGGAGTACTAAGTCTAGTGCATTAACTTYCAAAAGTTAAACATCCTGTGGCATAGGATAACCTATTTAAATATCAAAGACCAGTTTTGCTCAATTAAAAACATAAACATAGTTGTTTGGAAGGCTAAAAGGTAYATTTTGTTTCATTTATCAATGTGAYAAYAAAATTTCCTTAAAAACAGATGAACTTCAAATGTCCTCATCATAAGCATGCTGGTATTTTCCAGTACTTGTATTTTCTGGCAACCTTTTTGTCCTTCCAGGAGAGAACACTTGTACTTATTTACACAAAATAAAGACAGCTTCACTTTGTAAGTTCAATATTTTGGGCAAGCAGTAATATACCAGTGTGCTAGCCAGTCTTAGCAGGAAACAGTGCTGGTGCTGATCACAATGAGATGACTCGTGGTCTCAGCTCATTTTGASAAGTTTAGTAAACATGTTATCTCTAGCACAGGGCTGAGGTAATGTTTATAAGTTCAGTCTGTCCTGCCTTGCCATTGTTGGTGATACTCTTGTTACCAAAACAGCCTCAAAGTCTTTTCTTCATCATAACCTTCTGAAG
This sequence comes from Alauda arvensis, assembly GCA_902810485.1. NCBI lineage: Eukaryota > Metazoa > Chordata > Aves > Passeriformes > Alaudidae > Alauda > Alauda arvensis. Next base: position 1,570,565 of record CADDXX010000127.1, on the reverse strand, counting down.
GTCACATACAGATGATACTTCATCATGATCTAGTATTTAAAACACAATTTTAAAGAGAAATCCCCCATGCTGTCAAAACACCTCCYTGAATTTAAAAYTTTAATTCTTACTTATAATAAAGCTTGAACAACTTGATACTGCAGAAAGCTTTTAACTCATCATCTGATCTRTATGTAAGTAAAATCTATGTTGTTTAAATGATGAATATGTCAAGTCATATGGTGGGTTATCTATATGACTGCAAATGTTTACTTAACATTATGGTTAGATGAATATCTCTATTTGTTAACATAGGGATCAATACAWGTCCTTCAGGACACTTGAGCTAAGGCTGACATAATCACAAAGGAAAARYTTTATGTATCAATTAGAAGGGAAGRGAAAAAACTCTGCAGCCTGGATAASCTGTTTTGTCAAGGTTCTGAAAAGGCAGCAGGTTTGTTAACACTCTTCACACTCAACACTTTTCCATTTCAGAGTGCTTAAATTGTGACTGATCATGGCACACACTTTTCTCCCTTTCATTTCTAGGCTTGTAGCCTATCAGTGTAGATGAACTCAGAGTAATCCTGACACTCCAGGCTGCAGGGATTCCATCTCCTCTGTGCTGGCAAGGGCTCTCTGCTCATGTGTCACCATTTGGGACTTCACTAGAAATGCTGCAATGGAAAACCAACCCAGGTCCCCAGATGAGAGGTTTGCAGCAGCATTCCTTTAATCCTTCTCCACCACAAATAAGAAGTTATAACTGAATGTGCACATCAGGAAGATCTGATTGCTAGAGAAGTACCATTATTACTAATTTTCAGAATAAACCAACGCTTTCAAATTCTCAGCATTATACATGTATGAATAATTATTACATGGAAACTCACTACTGCTCTCCTGCCTCAGTGCAGCAGGGATGAGTAGGAAGTCATAGGATAAATTCTGTCTTYAACATCTCAGCAACTTCTCTAATTACCTCCACAGACAGAAACTTCTTTCCAAGAGAGACTCTCTTGGATTGTACAAATGTCTTTAGTTTTTTCCTACCTTTTGTTTGGGATTAAGGTCCTCAGGAACTTCCTTCAATACTCACTAGGAAGGTGCCCATGAGAACTTAAGGGAGAGCACCCAACACCTTTCATTTGCTATGTACACCATGTTTTATCATTGTTGCCTCAGCTGCCTCAGAAGTTGGGGTTCCAGGTCTATGTCTAAACCAAGAGAACCTAATTTTGTGTCTCATATCTGAAAGGGTCAGAGTTGTGCCACTTCAGAAGCATTGAATATGCAGGGAGGGAAACCAAGTAAACAAAATGATCCATTGCCAAGGAACAGAAAATGAGATGAAAACTTGTATAACTTACTATTATTAATTACACTTACCTATGTATTGTTGTACCAGCATAAAATGTCTTATCTTAAATAAAGCCATAAAAACAGTTGCATAAGGAGTTTCAATAATGCAGTACTGGCTGCTTCCAAGCCTACAATGTCTACAGACATTTCTACCAATTAGATCACCCAAAGATGTGACAAGCCCAGATAATCTGCTAAAGTCACATTGCATTTCCTCTCAGTTGCATATATCTTTGTATAACTAGCACTGAAAATTAGAATTTTGCTTTCACAGAATCACTATAGAACATTTCTGCAAAAAACATATTTGGCTCTGTTAAAATCAAATCTCTTTCTGTTTACTCTTATCAAATTCTGTGACAGAAACAACTGGTTGATAGTTAATAATGCAACAACACTGCATATTATTTGTTTCCTATTCTGATAGGTTTCTTTAGTTTGGATATAAAAATGCAATAGAAAGAGATTTTAGATCCGCACTCTGTAGTACAAGGGTGAATACACAAGTTTTTGAATAAATTGTACTTTAGTGAGAATTTTTTTTAATAATAACATTTTGCTTCCCATCTTGTTCAGTCTCAGCTCAGGAAAAAGAGTGTCCTCTGACCATGTGCCCACTCTGAACCAGCAGTAAGTGCTGCTACTGAAGGTCATTTCCTGCTTCTTCACAGCTTGGTACCAACCCAGACCAACCTTGTTTAGCCTGAAATCAGACAGTGCWGGAGTTCAGGGTCATGTGGCTCCAAGCAAAATGAATGGACTGAGGCATCAAGCTGAGTGTTTTGTGTAATTTCAGTTTAAAAAGAAGTACAATGAGTAAAACAGCCCAGTTTGCTGATGCTGAGTTCACAGCTGCTGCTTTTGTTTACTGATGCATAGTCCTACTGCACACAGAAATTTGAGCTTTCCTGTCTTAAGATTGCATCAGGGAAATAAGATCCAGGGGAGGTTAGAACAGAAAGCTGAAATGTACCACACAAACAGATACTSCACAGCTCCTCCTAAATCTGTGCTCAGGCTCACAGCAGACATGTTTCACCAGGATTTCAGCAGGTATTGAAATGCAGTGTGCATGAGCAATGTTCATGCACACTGCATTTGTCAAGAAAGGAAGACCAGGAACTTTCAATGGACTTCTGAAAACAATGAAGCTTGTATGGAAAGTGCGTGAATCCCAACAGCACCTCTGCAACAGCTTTTGTACATGAGGTGTCTGAGCAAGTTTTCCCTTGGTGTCCACAGGAAAGCTGAAAAGTGCTGCTCCCCTCTGCTCCAGATTACAGGAAAAATGCCAGCAAGAGTGCACTTGGCTTACAAAGCCACACATCAACATGTCTGCATAAACACTGCCWCAAAGAAATCTCTGGAGAACTGAGMTATAAAAYATAGAACASATATTTTWAAAATGCCTATTTGTTACCAGTTGTCATCATGTCCCTAGTTCTGAGAGTCCCCACAGAAATGTTGCTGATTTCTGCATGGACAGGGCTGTTGAAGCCTGGCTCAGGCTGCCCAGGGCAGTGCTGGAGTCCCCTGTACTGCAGGGATGGAACAGACATGGGGATGTGGCACTTGGRAACATGATTTAGTGCTGGCCTTGGCAGTGCTGGCTTAATGGCTGGACTGTGATCTTGGAGGTCTTTTCCAACAYAAAGTATTCTATGATTCTTTTTGTCTRTTACTCCCCTCTCTATAAACAGACCTTTAAAAAGGGAATATATGAGAGCAACATCACAGGAGAGCTGGGCAGCAGCTGAACACAATTCTCTATTCAGAATTTAATTTACTAGAATTATGCACCAATATCCTCAGGCACAAGGATATATGTTAATATTTTCARTGTGCAGGTCTCTAAGAAGTTTGGAACAGCACAAATGAAAAGATCCTTCCAACCCAGGGAGCAAAAGATGAGAGGCAGGAAAGCTGCTGAAGAGTCCCATGGCCTTGAGGAACAAGGCAAAGCTGTTCTGCATCAGGGAAAGGAAAGAGGTTGCACTCAGTTAAGTTCTTGCCACAAAAAACCCACTTATGTTTGTGAAAATTACCAGTGTCAGTAAACAGGATTAATTTTCAAGAAGAAGCTTATGCTTTTTGTTCTGGCAGACCTGCTTTTAAAACTATTTAAAAATACATTATTCCATACTTGAAATCAAACTCAGTCAAGCTCTTTAGGTATTTTGGATTTGGTTTTTTTGTGGGGCTTTTCCCTTGCTGAAGGCCTTATCAGCAATAGGCTGATCTATAGGAAACAAACATTGAATAATTTAAAAGTAAATGTTCAGCTTTCCATCAGACAATSAGTGGAAAAGGGAGTTCTTTTTCACAGTCAGTTATAAACACTTCTAGATAGTTTTTTTACTTGGATTTTTGCTTATATTGAGTGGTGTTTACTCATTCCATGTGCCCATTTTTATGGAGGAAACACAAGAATACCTGAAAATCTGTAAAAGGAAGTACAGTATGGAGGGGGTCTGGAAATGTTGCATACAAATGACAGGTCAAGGAGTATTTTTATCTACTCTTGAAAAACATAAATACATGGGCCATTGCCAATTTTCCCGGAATTCTAGAAGGTACCAGAAAAGGACATTGGTTGCCTTTTTATATGATATTAAGAATACATATTTCTTCTATATTGAGTAACACTACTCCCTGCAATGGGGCTGGTTTTGAGGCTCATTGTCATCAGTCACTCCATGGATATTTGCTCAGTGAAGTTACAATTCCCAGTTTCTAGTCAGGGCAGGCAGACTGCAGATCCCAGAGGAGCCCATGATTCCTGTTTGAGCAGCTGGAATGGAAAGTTCTGCTGCAAAGGGAGCACTGGCAGTGGCATTGCCATGCCAGGTGCCAGTCATTCCCACCTCTCTGCCCGCCAGGAGCTCTCTGCCAGCCTCAGCACCCCTGGGACAGGAGCTCCAGCAGCCACTGGCTCTGAAGCCACTCCTGACACCACAGCTGGGGCTTGAAAGGGATGCTTGAGGACAGGCAGCAAATATTCTAAAACTACATGGAAAAATGGAAACCTTTGCCTCTGGTCCAGGCAGTAAAAGCTCTGTTGAATTTTCTAGCACCAGAAATCACTCCCAGCACACCTCTGCTTCTCTAGGATCCCCTTGGAATTGCACAGGCATGGGGAGCAGAAGCAGAGAGGACAGATGGCTAAAATGTCTTCTTGTATCCTGTCAATTCAAGTTCCAGTGGCACACCACCACATGGGGCCTAACCAGTTCCTTCTTCTTGTGTTCCAGTCTGTCTCTGATGAACACACTGTACTTTAAATTGATTCCCAGAACAATGAATAAAAAATGAGCAATTAGGCAACCTACTTCACCTCACCTCATTCCCACCATTGTCCATCTGGTCTCATGCTAAACAATTCATTTMAGAGGAACTCTTGCACACAGCCACTCCAGTAACTTTCCTTTTTGGTGTTACCTCCCTCCCCAACTATCAGAGGCAATTTGTGTCAGTGTCTCCCTCCTCTGTGCTCATACTTTGCATGTCCTTCACAGCACTTGTTCTAACCACCTGCATTCCTACCTTGCCAACACAGACACATCCAGTTCTCWTAAAGCAAACATTTGAGAGGAGACTCTGCAGATGGGAGAAATCACGAGGCAGGCAGAGCTGCAGGCTGGAGCAGTCACTGTGTACTCAGCACTCTGCAGCWGCAGGACCATGGCTGTGTCATGTAAGACAGCTGGTCAGTACCAGAGCACTGCAAACAGGATTCTTTCCATTCTGCAAATTAAATCTCTGTTCCAGTCTAAATAGAACAATGTTTGTAAGAAAGCGTCCCTATTTCTACTCCCAGCCATTGGCTCTTCCACACATGATCTTCTAAATCTTCTGTGGAGTTRGTTGTTTAGTTTGTTTGTTAAGAAATTAAGTCATTTGCAAGGACTTGCATGGTCAATTCCTTTTGGAACATCCAAAACATGAAGATGCTCATGTCTGCACTGTTTATTTCCATAAGAAACAGATTTTCATTAAAATGACATTTTCTTCCCAATAACTGCATAAAACCCCCCAAGCATGTCATGTACCCTCCAGAGGGCAGCATGGTATTTCRAAATTCACCTTACAAAGGGAATAGTGCCTGAGCATAAGAGCAGGCTYTAATGAGAGCATGGAATTAATGTTGCTGTAAACATTAATTATAAAAAAATTASACAAAAAAGAAGGTAAGTCTATGGCAGGGCCATTTGCTCAGCTGCCCATTGCTGCTGTTCCTGCAGCACCACAGGGATTACAGAAGCAGCTGATGCAGGACTGCAGTTTCCCTGCCAGTTCTTGCTTAACCAATACCAACTGTGAGGAATCTATTCACAATCCTGGTGGCATTGAGTATAGGGCAAGGGACACCAAGCTCTGTGCTAATGAAATTCGTGCCTGCTAGTGGWAATAACTCTATTCATGCTTTCCAATGGTACAGAGAAATTAAGGGTTAAAGGAACACTGGCTGCAAGGTGATCCCATGAGTAACTGAGCATGGTTGACTTTTATGGCACTGCATCATTTTGTCCTTCCTTAAAAAGATTGTTTCAATATAGAAGGCTTTTTTTCCCTCTCTGCTTATATGAAAATTCCAGTGTGGATCTGTTCTTCACCAATTTATATCTTCTGATTCTTGTGCCAACATTATCAGTTAGCTCTTACACTGCTTCTGTTTTGTTTAATTAAACCTGTTTCTGTCTTTCATGCTATGAAAAAATCTTCCAATTCCTTGATCATTTCAGTAAAAATTCTCTCTGCCTGTTCCCATGCACATCTTGCCTGAGCAAAAATAATAACTGCATTCCAGGTGAACAATCACTGCCACTGTCCTTAAGACTTCTTCAAGTATTCTTCAGGTATTTCTACTGGAAATCCCTCATGTCACCACCTGTGCTACTTTGAGCACTGCTGACTTAGGGATGGCAATGGYAGCATGCATTTGGAAGACTTGGAGAAGGAACAAACTTGGGAGGAAGCTGCAGGTGCAGGCTCAGTTTCTGCCATCACTGCAGCAGCCCAAGACAAACAAGATTGTACCTCTTACACCTCATTTTAGAGTGGTGATAATATCCACCATTCTACTTTCTAACTGGTACCACAGCTATAAAACTATACACAAATATAATACTATACATAGTCAGTGGGTACTTTCCAGTTCCCTAAAGTTGTGCCTCTGCTGTCATTCAGCTAAGTGCTTTGATATTGGTATATCACTGCATAACCCATAGCACTTCATGCATTAGGAGAATTTCTTTACCCAGCTGAATTCTCCAAAACAAATCTTCTCTCATTCCAGAAGAATGTTTRCTTGAATTATTCCTTAAATTGCTGTGATTAATTTCATCATAAGTCATGTGTGATTAGGAGAAAATTTCTAACAGCACTTCTACAACTACTGCTACTTAACATCCTTCTAACCACCCAAATGTACTACATTGCAAAATAAAAATCAATTTCTTCCTGATTTTCTGCTGGGTTTTTTTTGTTGTTGTTGTTATTTTTGGGTTTATTTCTGAGAGCATTTGACCTGGAACACAAAGGACTACTCCTGTCATCAATCAAGGGCCCAGTGATTGCACAATGGAATAATCTGCACCATTTCTAATATGGTCAGGATCTTATACACAATATCCATCCCAAATGTATCCAATCTTCCTGGGTTATTTGTGCTCAGCTCAGTGTGTTTTGACCCTGCAGAGAATTATCTGTGGCAGGACCAAGCCAGCCCTGCTGGGGGACATTGATGGCATCAAACCCTGCAGTGCTGGCTCCTAGGAGCTGGGCTAAACCTCTCCTAGAGAGCAGTGCCCTGCTCCTGAGAGCATCCCGGGSTGAGCTGCCTTTGGGGCCCTGCCAGCCTGAATCCTGCTACAGACAATGTGTCAGTGCTTTGGGGGAGATAAGCAGGGGAACAGGAGCTGACACCACACTCAYTGGCCTTGTGCTCACATTAGCAATCGATTTTCCCTCTCCCTGAGARCATGAAATAACACTCTGTGAAACARCACAACACCCACAGCATCCRGAATTGCACAGCATCCTAACCAGGGAACATTTCATCCAGTCCTTGGCCTAGGAACTCAGGGAACCTGGATACAATTCCAACTATTTTGACACATAGAGAGCTCCAGAAAACACAGCATTTGAGAAAGAACTCAAGGTGAAAGACATTCTATCTCTCACCTGTGGTGCAGTTCTGCAGCTAGCACAGTTAACACAAAGGAAAATGCAATAACAAGTTCCYTTCTCCTGTTCCTTGTTCACCAGACTGCAGGCTCATTTCATCTCTCAGAATCTATCACTGCTTCTCTAAGCAGGAATTGGTCCTGCTCTCCTAAAGTTTACTGGGGGAAGCTGTTGCAAGACTTCTGCATTTCAAATAATAATCCAATTAGATTGTCTTATTTTTATAAGGTTTCTACACATKTAATAAGTGATTTGATGAGAAATAAAGCAAACACCAAAAAGCTTTCAGAACGAATCACCTTAGAGCTGAAAAAAGATAAAAGCCACTTGACTTGAAAAAGGAACAATATTTTCATGACTGACCTATACAAGTGGCCTCAGCAATTACATCATTTCTGGGAATTTATGGGTAGCCCTTCTACATGCCTGGATCAATGATTCATTCTGGTACTGTTTGATGCTCCTGCTTCTGGTAATGTATGCACTGTGCAGATGCAGCTTACAGCCTTGTTGACATTTAGCTGACTCCTCTCAGATTCTGAGATCAGTTTCCTTACAGGGAAGGATGAGCACACTCCCATCTATGGATTAGTTCTCATAGCTTTTTTATCTAGTTGAGAAAGGAAAAGAGAAAAAATGACAGACTGTGACTCTTYAGAATAAATCCCTAACTCAGACCTGCAACACCAGAACAGCCCTTCTGATATGGCTCTGTGCAGATGGGGAAACTGCAGCTGGAAAAGGTTCTTTTTTTTTAGCTGATGTCTGTGTTTCATTGTCCCAAGTACACAGCATAACTGAGTTACACAAAGGAGGCACAGCTTGTGCCGTGTGCAGTTACATTACGGTAGTGAAATAATGCCATGAGGGTGGCATTACTCAGTACCAGGCACTGCCATCATTTATCCTGCTGAGAAGCTGCACACCTTGAGCTTAGTCCTGCACTTCTCTCACTCCCCAAACTCCTCCTGAGTCAGATTCAGCRTGTAACCATTTTTTGTTTTGCCACTTGCCAGGTGGCAAAGCTTAAAACTGTATCCTCTGGGAAGAAATGGCAGAAAGATACAGCTCTAGTCGTTTCCCTCCATCCTCAAGTGCTGCACTGAGGTTACTGTTTCCTGACTGGAGACAAGCTCAGCCTTTCCAGCTGCAGAACACAAAGTTCCTCCTCCTCAGGACGTGCTGTAGAAACCTGCACTGGAAGTAGGGCAAAGCCAAAGCAGCTCCTTGTTTTCATACTTCAATCCAAGTGCCTGGACTCTACATCCATCTGCCCTCTCCCACTCACAACCCCAAGTCCTACATGACTGGACTCTTCCCTTTCCTGGCAGCTAGTTTTATTATTTATTACCTTGAGAAAAATCAAAGGATCTTCACTGAAAAGCATTAAGTAAGTAAGCCAGCAACAACAGAAAAAAAAAAAAAAAGCTTTCCACACTTAAGATAGATATACAATGACTTCCTATATATATCTATATCTATCTATCTATCTATCTATCTATCTATCTATCTATATGATCTGAGAGCTCAGCTAAGTAATTTAGTGGTGCTTCCTGATTTCTGTTAAAGCCTTCTTGGTATTATTATTAGATAAAATTAACTCAAACAGAAGGCTTATAAACAATGAAAAAGATTTCTGGCTGGAGTGTGAAAGAGATAATAAATGGTTTTTGCACTCTGTCCTCCAAATACTGAAAGGAACATGTCACCCCAAAACACTCCAAGTGGGAGAGCATATTGGAATAGGAGRTGGAGAAAAGTAGGCTCTGAAAGAAAGATCAGAGGGCAAAATAATACAGATTAACAAAAATTCTGTAGGAGTCCTGTTTCTTAACATGTGTTAAGATTTCTATCATCACTGATGTTAATGATTGACATGAAGTACAGTGGGAGTTAGATAACAGCAGGAACAGGCCAGGACTCATTTCATTTTCCAGTGGTGTGAGGCACTGTGTAGTGGGGAAATGCACAGCCATGGCAGAGATGATCTTGCTTCACTGAATTACACCTCATGGAATTTTATTCTGTCTAGAAAAAGATTCCTGCTTGTGCCATGCAACAGGATGTGTTCTTCAGAGAAGGAAAAAGAACAGGAAGTTAATTTTGTGTTCAKGAAAGTGAGGAATTAATGGCAAAGCCTTAAGTCAGATATAAGCTGCATGGGTATTGTGCAAGCCTCATCACACAGCACTGCCATCTCACCCCAATTTATGATCTGGAACACAGCAACTTTTACAGCTTTTAGCTGGAACTGCAAGTTGTACCAAAGCACACCATGATTTTATACATACAAGGGAAAGAGGTAAAAGCTCCAAATTTCTTTTGCTCTTTCACCTAGCTCAAGTATAAGCTGGACACATTCTGATGACACTGCACCTCCAGACTCTGCAGATCACAGTGCTGGTGTTTGAGTTCAGGGTTTATCACTCCATATTCTCTGAACTCAGAATGTATATGGAGGCCAAGATGAGCTTTCTAGCAGAAGCAAGTACAAATAAATGAGTAGGATCAACTTGAGCATGGGCATGAGCTGTGTGATTGTGAGGACAGACCATATTTTAAGTTTCATCATCTTATCTGATAGGAGTATTCACAGAGTGCCAGAAAATCCCAGCCCATGAGGTCAGTGGCCTCTGAGTGCAGCTTTCCAGCCCCCAGAATTCACCACAGAGAGGGAAATCAGGCTTTGGCTTATCTTTACACTGCCAGAGTCCCTGCTTTCTAGTTCATACCACCAAAAGCCAGCTCAAACCAGAGGTGAATCTACTTCATGATCCAACAAACGGCTATCACTGCTATTTGTCCTGGATGTTCTTATCTCCCAGTTTGCAATTAATCACCACCCTGGAAATCAAACACTAAGCTATTTGTACATTCTCTGTGAAAATACATTTCAATTTCCTTTTACTTSAAGTGCCCTGTCCTTTGCCACACCTGCTGAGTGCATCAGTCTGCACCCACTGGATTTACCTGAGGAGTCTGATGAGCCACACGAGACAGAGAACATAATCACTGGAGAGAACACAGGACTGAGAAGTGAGATGCAATTACATGCAGAGGGATGTGTGTTCATGAGCAAATAACCACATTTGCATGGTGAAGATAGAGTATGTTGTGCCTGAAGAGCAGGTTCTGCTCTCAGAAACATGAAGTTCTCTTCAGTGCACAACCATGTCAGCTACATGAGCACCAACTCTGTATTAAACACCAAAATCCTGTGTGGGAAAACTGCAAATCTAATTCCATCTATTTGATACATCCAAACATTTTTTGATGCATGTTACTTCAGCTTTTGTGAAATCTAAGTTTATTCCATTCTAAGCTGTTGAAATCTATYTTATTCTTCTCTGTCTGGAGGGATTTGGTACTTTGCAGAGAAGACAATTGRGAGAGGCTGATTTTATGGGAACAGCAGGGCTTTTACAGGGAAGGTTTCCCTGGTTTCAGCACAGCCCACAGGTACAGTTGAAGGCACAGCTTATTTCTCTGTGCTGTCATTCAGCTTAGAGTACTTGGCTTTAAAACAAATATCTTAGATTCCCAAAGCCATCCTTGTCCTAAATCTGTAACCTGCAGGGATGGCTGCCTTACCTCCCTCAGGTTTTGTATCTATTGGTTTTACTCCTGAATGGTTTGATGTGTTTGTATCTATTGTTTTCACTCCTGAAATAGTTTTGCCACTTTGTGAGGTAGTTTCACCATGAATGAATAATTTTGCAAATATTCTAACAGATGGCTCTGAAGATTGCTAGGCTTCAATGTGTCTGAAGAAGAGCCACATTATGGCTTGCAATACTCTCTGCTCATTTGTTTAAAAGAATCTAATTTCTACAGAAAAAAATTAAAAAGCCTTGAGCAACTGGAAATGCTGAAAGCAATACTCCAATCACTGCACATTCTGAGGCTGATTCAGTGAAGCTCTTGTCACAGATCAAACTCATGTCCAGTCTGAGATATCTTTGTGTGATCATTCTCAAGTGAAAATAAGTGAAAAATGAAGTTATCTGTTGTATTTTAGTCTTTGTTGTGAGTGAGCTAAAAAGCACATATTTACAGCTTTACTTTTATGCCTTACTGGTATTAATTTGGTGTGAAATGCCACTTCTGAACCAATAGCTGAGCTCTGAGTCTGCTGAACCTGWGTTATGAAGGAAGGAAAATGAACTAATACTTTATTCAAAGTTTTCCTGGCAGTTTGTCTGTTCTGATGATTTAACTGTTATTTACACTGAAACCAACATGCAAGAAGATTGTAGCCTATGACTCCCAAGGGAGCAGCTCTGGAATTTTTGCATTCTGCAGAATGTTATGGGTTGGCAAYCTCTCCTGTGTGCTACACAGATCACTTCAATCCCCTGTGTTTATCCTATAAACAAGAAAGTGCTCTGCACTGCTGTGCTAAGAAAACAGCTGAAACCCAAAGCGGCTCAGTCCTGTTGAAGCTGTTCCTGACACACTCCCGACCACGCGGGTTTGTTTTCCATTGATTTGTTAATGAGAGCTGGCAGCAAATGCTACACTTCTGCTGAGCATATTAATCATTGAAAGAAAACACTATTCCTTCAGCTTTGGCAGTTCCTGTACTCCACATAAAAAAGACCTCCTGCTTCCCTGTTAGCCCTGTACACAATGCAGGATCCCCTAAAGCATTTGCTTTCTTTGCAGTGGTGGATTTCTGCTCTAAGCCTGGACGCCTGGTGTGGAGTCAATTAAGATCTGACAACATCCTTGTGGCTCCTGATTTGGAATCCCACTTGTGGCAAGGAGCACAAACACTGAGTGACTGGTGCTTGGATGCTTTTGAGAAATAAGAATGTAATCCTGGTGCAGCTGCTCATTCTCCCAGAACAGAGTAAGAGCAACATCAGCTGAACACAACTGATTTCAGTCATTTACAGCTACCCTSCACCACTGCCAGTGTGTGCTGAGTGCCTGCAAGGCACCAGGGAACTCCTCCTGCCACAAATGCCCTTCATAGGCTCTAGCACAGTCACTTGTCATCTGGTTGCAGGGTAACATGAGAGAGGTCTAAGAGCAGAGCCTTCCAGAGACAGAATTAGCCCTCAAATAGGCCTTTTCCTCTCCTCGCCCCTAGTTCATGGGGTTTGTTACTAATGGTTCTCTTGAACTTTCTCCTTTGAGCACAAGCTACCCTGTACCCACTGCCCTGAGAGAAACTGCTTACAGCTCAATGCTGGACCTGAAAACTCCAAAGCTTCAGTTTCACTGCACTACTAATTTGTGCATGCAGCACATGGCACTCTACTTGTGGGGRCCTCTCCAGAAAGGAGGATGGCACTGTTTCAGTGAGGTGATGGGTCTTGATCCAGCCTTAATAAATCATCCATGCTCTACAGCAAAGCTGCATTATTGCAGATGATTATTAGAACATTTGTATTGCCATATGCCCACATTCAAGGCTTTGACCAGATTTCCAAGGATGAAGAGTAAATCAGAGATGCAGTCATGCACCTGTGGAGGCACCAGTCAAAGGCTGAGGGAGTTATCAAGTACAGACTAYTTAAAAACCATTTCATTGATCAAATAACCCACTAGTCACATATAGTTACTTTATCTCCTGCAATGGAAAGTTGCCTGAGGTCGATTAAATGCAGTGGAGACACTGATGATGACTATAATCATCCTTTTATTTCTATTATTTACACTCCAGTTTACACAGAAGGAGGTACCTGCCTGATGACCAAATCAATTGTGCTGCAGAATTCTGGACAATTATTGTTAACACTGAGCATCACAAAGGAGGGGAAAGGCAGTCCTTGGTGGGGGTTTGCACGTACTAGACTACAAACAACAAAGTACCACCAAAATCTCTATAATATAGAATATTTTAGTGTCTTGAATTAAGTATAACTTCTTTTTTTGCCCCTCTAAGCCTCACTTTTAAATTGCTTCCTTAAATCAGTCCCAGGAGAAATAATTTGATTGCATGTCTTCATTAATCTCTGGAATGAATTCAGTACAAATTATGAATATAACAGGTAAATTAGTTTTACTCTGSCCTACTTGGGAGCAGTTTTATTCACCTTTATTTACAATTTSGTCTTTGCCCACTTGAGAACAGTAGCAGAGAATATCCTGGGCTGAAAAAGGGCAGTGGTGACCCAGAACAGCACAGGACAGAGCASTGCCAGCAGGAACACTGCAGTTCCTACAGCACCTGCAGTAGGCACAAATTTCAGTTCCTCAGTTKAGACACCCTGGCAATGGAGTTCCTGACAGATGGAAAATGCAGTGCCAGTTAATTATGTGCTTGGTCTGTATCTATCTCTCCAGCAGACACTGCATTTTTCAGCTTGGAACTGGTGTTTCCTAGTAAGAATTAGACTAATCCAGCCTGGTGTTTCCCTGAATTTGTGTGCAATCTCCAAGTTCATTATTCTTCAAGTTACCTGTTGTTTTCCTCTGTCCTGTAGGTTCACCCTAAAGGTGTAAGTTTATTGTGAACTGTATTTACAATATGAAAGAYAGTGACAGTTGAAGCCCTTAGAATAAGAATGATTTCATTTTATTTCTCCTTTGGACATGAATGTTTTATGATTTGTGTGACTGCACAGAAAATATCCCAGATGAATATTGACAGAATACTGATTCTCTTTCTTTTTAGTTCCTGTGGTCTCTAGCACAAGAAAACAGCAAGAACAGCTAGAACCCAATTCCTTGACAATTTAAAACTAATTTTTCCTCATTTCCCACAGAAACCAAGTTGTTCCTGGTTTACTGTACTAAATCAATTCCTTCAAATCAGATCACAAAAAAACCCTGTTATTTGTCTCAACTGTTAGCTAAAAAACTCAGCTATACTAGTGGAAAAGGATTAAGAATATTTTTTCAGCAATAACCTGTTTTTCTCTCCTAAATAGATACAAACTGTTGACAGAGAAGAAACAGCAGACTACAAAGAAAGAAGATGSAATGGGAAAAGGAAAATAAGATGATCTGTGATATATTTAATGACCTAGTATTTATATTTAATGACACAGGTCTGTGAGCCTGTGAGCACAGAAGATATTCTTTACACACAGAGAACAAATAAATCCATTCTAGCCAATAGAATTTATCCTCAGTCTTTACTTCTGTAATCTCACTCTTTGATGTTGCCTCAGCAGTAACACCCAACTTCTGAGTGACATTTAAATACAATAGTGCCTTGAACCTTCTATACCATAACCCCAAGAAAACCAATTGAAACAGCTCTCGATATGCAATTAAAACATAGATCAGAATTATTTTTTACACACAGGGTGGTACCAAAGGCCTGAATTTCTGCCATTTGTACCCACAGAACCATACATTGCCTCTTTTCCTGAACCTTTCCCCAAAGATGGATGCTGGCGAGGACTTCAGAGGCTGCCCATGCACAGATGGGTTAAGAGGAATGACTCAGCCTTTCTGCTCTAACTAAAAMAGAAACAAACTTGTTAAAGGAGTGATTTTTAGTGTCTCAGACAAGGTTATCCAAATAGAACACAATAGCTCTGTGATATCACCAAAGCCAATGACACCTCAATAACCACCCAGAGGTGTGATCTGTTCTTTGCCAGTTACTCTTTAACCAATCTTCATTAATCATAAAAAATGCTTTTACATGATTCCTGATTCTGTAACTGCAATCTCCCAATCAGTGTTTTGCTCAGGTGGCCTTGGTCCAGCTACTGTCCCTTCTTTTCTTGTTAAGATATTTTGCAATAGCAACTGATGAGTTAGAGGTTCCAGGCTGAGTTCACAGATGAAATCTCTTGCAGTATAATCTCGATGTTTCTGGAGTTTTTTTAATCTTACAAGAACATTTTTCATTTACCAATCAAGAAATCAAAATATCTTTTATATGCTTTTCATCAGAGTACTTCAGCAGTTCATTACTTGTGGGAATATATTTTATAATGTTCTCTGGAGTAAATACAAATGTAAAACTAATTAAATATATTTCATTTGTTGCAAGGAATGACAAACAAAACTGAACCAAACCAAAAATTAAATTCTGCATAAAGCTGTTTCCCTGCTTTTCAGACCTAATTCAAAGTCATTTACATCATACCMAGAATAAATGGAAAAAATAAATATTAAAAATGCAGGAATCAAAACTCATTGATTCAATGTTCATCCTGTGACTGCAGCACCAYTGTATCTGTAGCCAGCATTCCAGTTCTGTGCTAGGTTTCATTCCTTGCAGTCACATGGTATTATTCAGAGCAGAACTTGACTTATTAACATAATTGACTTGTATCAATCACTAATCACCTTGCATTAAKGCTGTTAATGAAGTTACAGTCGTGTGGTGATTTAAATAACACTGTGAGGCAGAGCCCTCCCTAGAGCTACTAAGAAAGCTGCACCACCAACTCAGTTGTACTCCTCAAACCCAACAGCTGAAGTGTAAACGCCATGATGTTTTCCCCCAAACACTCCTCTTTGCCAAAAGCAGGAACGCCAGAAGCTCAACCTCCAAATTGTTTAAGTATCTGTTCTTTGGTGCCCACGGCTTTCTGCTTGCTGCTCCCAACCTTGCAGACAGGCAGGGGTAACACGATGCTTATCTGACAGGCAGGAGGTCTGGCAAGCTGCTTTCCAGACTCCCAAACAAGCAGTGCTCTGTGCATTGGCCAGCAGGGCACTGGGGAGCATAAAGCTGGCTTGGGCCCTCCCTGTGTCCCAGTATATCAAGGTTTAAGCTTCATTGACTCCAGTATAGTGGCTTTAATCAAGATTTTTCATGCCTCAGAGAACAGTACAGCTGCTAAAGCTTCTTTAATAAGGGTTTTACAGCAGGGGAAGCTGAACAGGAATTAGCTGAAAAGAGATGACTTACTTCTGGCCTTATTAAGCAGCAATTTATTAAAAGTCATGCTGCAACATAGTTTTGCTCTAACATGGAAGAAGAATGTTGGTCAAAGTGATTTAGTCAAGTCATTGATTCAGTTTCTGTCATTTCCTGCATTTTCTCTTACAGTATCTTTCAAATTCAGGAAGCCAAATGCACWGTGCTAAGTCTCAGGAGAAAATCCTACATTTCCAATTTCCCATCATGTCAAGCAGATGCAGCCATCTTCCCAGGAGTCAGTGGCAATATGGCCTTTATAAAGCTTGTCTTTCGATTTCATAGCTTTTTAAATTTGATTGAAACCATTTCCTATTACCTCATTGAGCCCATGTTGGCAATGTTAACAGAGTATCCTGATAAAGAAAGCACTGGTGTAAGGCAGCTCTTGCAAAATGGACACAGCCTGGAATTTCAGTGAAGTGGACTGAAGATTCTTCAAATAATAAGTTTTACCACTGCAGACCAGTATTATTGTAATAGATTAAAAAAAATTCCCTTATTGAAGATCAATGTATCCATTTTTAAGTGGCATATGTCTGGCCTTACCATAATTCTCACTGGAACAGTCCCAAAGGAAACATGATCAGCATTGAGGTAACACTGAGCATATGGAGCATGGGATGGCTCCATGGGCACCTGMTCAAACAAATAAACCTCCCACTAGCCAGGACAAGGGGAAGCCCCTGCTGAAGCAGAACAGAGCATTTTTTCCAGAATGGGACATTTTCACTCAGTGGTGGATGGGCCATGGGACAAGATTATGCAGAGGAGGCACATCCATGWGTTCAATCTTAAGGCATCTGGCTCCTGATGGAGAAGGACTGCCAAACATTTCTTTTGTTAGCTTAAAGTTGCTTGATGTTCTCAGCTTTTGACCCTTGGGATTAGGCCCCTGCCAGAGCCACACTGCAGAACAGTAGCACAGTATTATCCCCTTTTACCTTCCCTTTCCTGCTTTTCCCACACAAAGACAGAGCAAGCTAAACAGATTACTTCTTGCTGGCASCCACAGCAAAGTAACAAATCCAATTATTGTACAACAAATGTGTGCTCTGAAGACTTTGCAGTCTGGAACTGAGGAACTTTGGAGTTAGAATGTGTTGAATATATATGATAAMCTATATTTCCATCTGCCTCCTGTCTCAACTCTGAAAGGCTGCTGCTCATCTCCACTGACTTCACAGGAGGAGCAGGRATCCTGTGAAATGGGAGTGCAAGACCATGTGCCATTCAGCAGAATCTCAGCACCAGCACCTGGAAGTTAATCACATCTCCTTTTTCCCAAGGCAGGGTATCTCCTCATGCACCATGGTCACTCTTACTGTTTTCTCAGTAATTGCCTCAAAGMTTCCATTCAGGCCACAAAGTTAAAAATCTCACCAAATTTGCCTATAATGAAAGTATATRAATCTTTCACTWGCAAACTGCTCATTAAGACTATTCCCACTGTTAGCAGAATCTACTGTTGGTGAATACTGGGTCAAAAAGCTAATTCCCTTGCAGTCCTTTTACTGTCTCCTTAATGATTACTGAGAGTCCGGAAATGAGAGCAAAAAGTATTTCATTCTTTATTCAACATGAAATTGTCTTGATTTATACTCTTGAAAAATTAATAAAATGCCTCTGAGACAGCCTATCTCTGCTGCCAGGCTTGCACAAAGTATCTGCTTTATCTGCTGAGCTGTGCAGAACGGTAATAGAGAATAATACTTCTGCTTTCAGTGCTGCATTTACTGTAAATTTCCATTCTTCCAGGAAGGTTCTGACAGACATATTTAGCATCTCAGATCTGACTTGAAGAGGGCAAYTTAGCTATTATTTGTTCCACTAATACTTTTGAACAAAGATCTAGTAGTTGAAGTTGGTGCCAGGACTGAAGAGATGGGACCTTTGCAAGAGGCTGGTAAAACCCACCCCTCCTGACCTCACAATAAAGGCACCACCCAGATGTTCCTTCTGTACCAGGGTTCCTGTTCCCACAAATCACAGCTCCATCCCATGCAGACAACAGGATTCACATTCCTACACAAGGCTTAGTTGGGTGTTGTCAGATGTACCCAATTCTGCCTGACAAACAGCATCCCAATTATCCCATACTTCATTACCTGACACATATATTTAATTAAAACCAGACCAAYATCTTGGTTATTCTTGGTGATGAAGGCACAGACTTTGCCACCAGTCACATTAGTCTGTGGCATCATGAATAGATCCTTCACAAGGGTCTCAGGGAGGGAAAATTAGAATGTGCTGTTTTCAGGCTTTGAAACTTCACCTATATTTTCTTAGCAAACCCCTCATTTATTTCCCTGCTGTATCCTGTTTCCTTATGACCTTACTTTTCTCTCCTGTAAAACTCTACTCTGTCCTACCAAAGAGAAACATTGTCAAAACATGTACATCCACACAGTTTGGGAAGGAGATTATATCCAAGGTAATATGAACAGAACTGTGGGAAGTCACCATGTTTCTCATGTTAAACTATTCTAATGTTAAAAACATTGAGGAGAATTAAATGTGTGCTCTTGGAGACTGGAGCTGCTGTTTTAAAGTTCCAGTCCTATATTACTGATAATTGTTTTCAGCTTCAGAAACCTTGTTTGCTGACTTTCAAATAACCACTGAAGAAGTAATCAGCAGCCAGAACAAAWCAGCCTCCAGAGGCAGTGACAGTTAAAAGGAATTCAAGCACTGTTGCTGCATCACCTTGTATCCCTTACCTTTATAAAGCCTTAGCCCTCAAAGCTGGAGATGCTCTTTGCTACTCTGTCATGACACAGCTCTACTGCTGAGTTAGAATTTCCATGCACTAAAAATGCTACAGACCCCAAATAACAGAACAAATGGAAAGCAGTTAATGAGCAATGAACTTCTCTCACTTTACTACAAAGCTCTTGAAAAGCTGTCTTTCCACAAATCTGCCCACAAATGCAGATGCACACATGTGCACAATGCACACACAAGTCTGGTCTGTTTGCCTGTTTGCAGATCAGTTSAACACAGCACAATCTTTATCAGTGATATGATGAAATGTCTCTGCAGACTTGCCTGTGACACACTTCAGAAGCAGCTGAAATAGTGTTCTGGTTGCCAGCAGGCTTATCTTTTATCTGTCACCTCTGACTAACACAGCAGAGAGTCTATTACCTGCATTTTTCACAGTTGGATCTTTTAGGTGTGATTTTGGGCAACAAAGATATAAAGCAAATTCTTCTGTCTTCTTCATACCTTTAAAATAAACTCACTCTCTCCTTGGAGCTTATCTGAAAGCTTGAAATGGAACTAATGAGCATCTCAGGAGGAAACACAAACTGGACAATAAAATGCATATACAAAAGGCTCTGAGCATCCTCACCCTAATGCATAATTCAAAGAAGTTGAAATGAAAACTCTTTAAACTCTTCCTCACTTACCTGCACTAATAAATATCAACAGTTCATGCAACTTTGTTCCAGGTGCACCGTCAGATGAGCAATTCCCTTCCTGTGTGAAGAAGGGRTTTCAGAGAAGGGCCCTTGGCCAGCCCTGCTCTGAGCCAGCAGCCCYCAGGGCACCTCAGCTTCCAAAGGCCCTCGTGTGTCAGGAAGGTTTCACAACATGCAATGATCCCTAAAGAGAAAACAACAAAATACTTAATGTTAGTAATGCCTGATCACACTTCATTTCCCAATTTGCACTCAATTTCTGTCAGCAGCTTGCAGGATTTTCATCATCCTCCAGTGCAGGCAAACCCTGTGATTCCTGCTCCAGTTGAACCAGAAACAGAGTGAGAAGTGCTTTAAAGAGCAAAGCAAATCCATAAATACCCCTGAAYCTGAATGCAACAAAAAGCCAAGCTACAAAACATCTTTTTCCATATTTCAYGAATATTAGATTGGGTACAAATAATATAACTTATTGTATATATGTTGTCATTCCCAGGGCTTCCACAGACATCACTTGCAAATGTTAAATTGTAAAAAATCAAAATACCAAACTCTTGACCATTTARTGAGTTAATTGATTTTCAGAGGTGTCAGGCAGTTTGTAGCTTGCTTGCCCAATTGTTTCTTCTGCCTAAAGTAGGATGCAATTCTAACTCTATTAGTTCATTATGCTGTAAATCAGAGAAAGAGGAAATAGAAAAGWCCAGCAGGAGAAGCAAACATCAGGAGAAGCAAACATCATCAAGGTTGACAGGAATGTTAAATGAATTTTCTCCCAACATTCTGCTTAAGATCATTTCAGTAAAAAGAGTGAAATTAATTCCAGATATTTTGTTCTTCAAGTGAAATGTTACCCTTTTATCTTGCTAAAAACAATTCAAACAGAAAGGAAAGAAAGGCTGCCAAAGTTCTTAATTAACCAAGACCCCTAGTGAGGATGAAAAACCTACACATCCAACCTCTTGGCATTTATTATCATAGCTCCTGTCAAGACAGGAACAMATTGTTCAGCTACACTACAGAAGTTTTTAATACAGAATCCATAAAATTTAATTCATGGAATAAACCTCTTGGCAACTGCTTTCTAGTTAAGTAAAACTGGTTTCTTTCCAGATCACTGATCTTGTTTTGTAGGTAATTACATTTTAAAATTATACTTTTTCTCAATATTACTTTGAAATATCTCATTTTTAATAGATAATTACATGAAAACAGGCTTTTCAGYTCTTCTGATCTAATTTTTCATCACTATTTAATTATTCTAGTCACTCTTTACTAAAAGGGCCCATATTTTGGACTTTCATACCAATTTCCACTGCGTCTGGGATTCCTCTGAGCCTTTTGTTAACATCTACAACAAAACAGAGAATCAGATTTTTCCTTTTAAGGTTATTTTTTGAACAAGAATTCTTCCTTGTCTTAAACTGCCAAAAAAATAAAAACCAAAAAAACCCCTAAAATGATAGAAAATACAAACACTACCATGTGCAAAAATATCCTGCTAGTGTCCAAGGATGTTAAAACTCCAGACATCAGGTGGGGCTGAGAGTGCAAAAGAGCCCTGGCATTCATGTGGCACCATGGAGGAGCTCCTGGCCACTCTGGCTCAGRGACCAACCCCTCCTGTGACTCCTCATCTTCCCTGCAGATCACTGCTCCTAACCCCCAGGACAAATATTTAAAGAGACAAAGAACTGGTTTGTGAGCTTGAAAGTTGGGTTAATTACTGAATAAATATATAACTAGAGAAGATAGAGGGGYATTTGGCTAATTTGACTAAAAATTCAAACTGCTCTCCTGATCTCCAGCCATGAGTGGAGATAACTGAAATTTCTGGACACCAGGAAAATGTGTAGGACACAAGATGTGACTTGAAACCTTATCTCGTTTCCATTGACATGCAGGGATGTGTCCTGGCTTTAACAAGAGTGGGGAAGGCTCCTAAAAGTCTCTCTATTAAACCATCCATGCTCAGTCTGCATCCTACAGGCTCAATATTGCCCCATTACAGCAGAGTTTCAACAGCCTGTGGAGCTTTAGTGACAACACCAGGCAAGAAAAGGAGATGTTATCAAGGAAAACACCCAGCTCACTTCCTTCTAYTGCCTTTGAGTCCAAGGTTAAAAAATTAAAAAATGATGCAGTAAGGGCARGACAAAGAATTCTGTTCATCTCATTCCTATAATGAGGCAAGTAATCTTTTRAAGCTGGATATGAATGGGTAGGTTAGTTCAGAAGGAGCTGCAAAGAAATCTAGAAATACTTTATTCAAGCAAAGGCTCTAATTATCTCATCACARTCCCAGCTGTCAGGAACCAGGGACAAAGATGCATCTCCAGGTGGTATCTGCCTCCCAAAAGTTAGTGTATACCTACAGAAATAGGAGCACAACTACAGAATACATGGGTCTTAGTCAGAATAAATCCACAGCACTAAATTCAAGGAAGTTACCATTTCAAATGTATTTTTTCATTAAAGACTTGATTATTTCCYAATTTAAGCACTACAGCAACTTCCAGTTTCTTCTTGTCAGCTCTCCAGTGCCATTTGTGAATGACACCAACCTCATAATTATCCCTTATTATTTGTTTTGACCCTTTTCATGATCTCTTCTCTGCTTCTTTAGAAAATTCATTTTAAAATTACTGATCTCACTGAAAGCCTTGCTGTTTCACTGTGTTSCCCTGTCCCAAATCTTTACTTTAGYACTCCAGTTTTCTCTCYAATGAAGATTTCAATCACTGTTTGCTTTACTGTCAACCCCCTTGACTGGCTGTGAGCATAATGAACTCCCTTAACCCCAGAGGAAGGCACTGCAAGCCTGTCAGGGTTAATGGGCTCACGGGCTGCTGATTTCACTGCAGCTCTCCCAAAGGCAGCAGGAGAGTCCTGCAGCAGCCTGACCTCCAGAGCCTGCCAGCAGTGGGAGGGCAGGAGGAGGGATGGCCGAGGGAGCCAGGCACGCTCCTGTGTTTTCAGTAAACACTGCCTGGAAAATGGGCCTGCTTTATAGCCCAGATTAGAGTCTGAGATAGATAGA
The DNA here is from genome assembly GCA_902810485.1 of Alauda arvensis. NCBI lineage: Eukaryota > Metazoa > Chordata > Aves > Passeriformes > Alaudidae > Alauda > Alauda arvensis. The sequence goes on along the minus strand of CADDXX010000127.1, from coordinate 1,547,731 downwards.
GAGCAGCTGGCTGGGATGGAGAAGCCCTCAGAGGGGAACTGCAGGGCTCACTTGGGGAAGGACGTGCCAGGGAATCAGGCTGCAGTTGGTGCACAGAGCTGTCAAGTGGCAGTGGTAGCTGAAGGTTGAAGTACGAGTACAGAATTAAAGCAGTGGCATTCTCTGCTACCATCAAAGCTGTGCAGCTGCTCAGTCCCTGCACAAACCTTCCCTCCTGCCTTCCCACAGCTGATCCTGCATCTGAGCCTCGTTTGCTGGAGCTTCAGCTCCCTTTCTAGAGGTCTTTTGTGAGGAACTACAGCTCGTCTAGGAGAGTCCCCATCACCACAGGCACCCCTGGTGGTGATGTGAAGGCAGGTCCCAGCTGTTTGCTGTGCAGCTGCACAGCAAACAGCCCAAAGCCAGCTGAGAGCCTGCACAAACTGCAGTGGCTAATTCCTCCTGTCTCCTCTATGGCAAGAGCCTGATCCAAACTGAATTGTGCCCAGAGAAGAGCAATGTGAAATCCATTTGCAGAGAAGACACTGAAGAAGCAATGCAAGTTGCTGCCTGGCTGCTAAAGGGCTGACCCAGCCTAACTGGAAACATGGGCACCAATGGCACCAGAACAGGACATGTCCTGCATGGGAAAATTTTGGCTTGGTTTGAGAACAAATTTTTGGAAAACATGCAGAAGAAGCTAAGCAAACAGAATTACTACACATGGAGCAGGAAAACCAATAATTTCCAGGATACTCAGGCACATGTGGGTATAGAGAGTCACGGGGGATTACGACTTTCTTCTTTCTGAATTCATAAAGATGACATTTCACTGCAAAGAAAGCTCTGTTCATAGASTGATTTTGAAGGAAATAGCCTTGAGGTTGCTCTAATCCTGCCAGGGAGATTCAGTACAATAAATCTCAGATCACACCACGGGATAGGAAAGCAGCTAAGACAAGGGAAGCAGTGGAAGTCTCCAGTGGATTTGTGGGTCACGTGCTCAGCTCCAAAGAGGCAGCAGTGCCCTACCTGCAGATCTGAGCCTGGCTGRACACTCTGTGTCTGAGAGAGGGACATGGAACAGCCCACAACATCTCGTTTCTTCACTTTGCTGCTTTTCCCAGAGCTTCTCAGCATTGCTTATATGAAATGCTGGGGTGAATCTGGACCTCTGAGATGTCTCATTTTCCTTAATGCTCACAGTTAACTGAAATATTAAATAGATAAAGTGCCACCCTCTTATTATTYAAAGCCTAAATTAACATAATTACCATAATTAAGACAAATGCTTTTTCCAGTCTATTATGTCTTAGCTTTTCCTCAAGGCAGATTCATTATCTTTGGGCCAGCTTTTATCTAACAGTGAAAGGATTATTGAAATTGGTACCATTAATGTTCATCAAGACCTGCACCTCACCACTTACCTTGATATTASTGATTTGTACCCTGATTGTCTAGGTGAAAAAATTTGTGGCTCATTAGGAAGACCAAGTATTAATTGAAAAGAAAAAAAAACCTGAAATAAAAAAGGCTGTTCTAGCAAAATTAAAAGTACAGAAATCTTTAACAGAGATTGAAAATGTGTTAAGCCAGTGGTCAAAGCCATGAAGCYCAATCTCACTACGTTTCCAGTCTGGAATTTACGTAGACTACAAAAAAGAGGAACAAAAGAGCTCATAGACATTTTTTACTAGCCAAAGTGGGACACTGTTAGGAGATTTGCAGCACAAACTTCCTCACTGGCTGTGTTGGTGCACCCTGAGATGCACCAAGGCCTTGCCTTGATGGCAGAATGCTTGGGGATGTCTTGATCATGTCTCTCTCAGCTGCCATGATAAACACAATTAATTCAAAGAATGAAGTTCTGATGAGCTTCCCTGCAAAGCAGAATAACTATGAACATTGCCTGTAATGGAGCTGCAGCACAATGCCTCTGCACCCACAGCCAGTGGCTGAGGTTGCTCCCCAGCACTCAGCTACCTGCAGCTATCAGCACAGGATCTTTTATCCTTCAGAAAAAACGAATTCCAGTCTAACTCTTCCTTTTGGTTGAGAACTCATATTTTTATGAGCGTGCACTCATAAAAAGAGTGCTATTTTATTTAAATATAATGTCTCAGTTATGGCAGCAGCAATATAAACTTTACTGAATATTTTACTATCACACAGCATTCCTTGCAATAAACTCTGAATGCTCCTGGAAAGGATTGCTCTCTTGTAAGGTCAGGCTGGCAATAAGCATTTCTCAGTTTGCCATTCCCCTTAGTGTAAGTTCTTTTGATGTTCCCTTACATGTTTTCTTCTTTATAAAAAGCCCGAGGAAGTGCTCAGAGGACTGTGCAATACACCGCACACTTTCAAAAAAGGAAACAGGAGGGTGGAACATGCTAGAGGGACAAGGGTGGAGTCACTTCATTGCCACTGTCCCCACACACCCTTCCAGGACTTTCAGGTTTTAGACCACAAGTGTGCCCTCTGAGCAACTCACTGTGCTTGCCACCACTAAACCTCTTCCAGCCAACCTGAGCCCTGGCAATCAGATACTCAGGCATCAAGATTAATGTTTAGACTTCCAAAAAGTTTTACCACTATGTTAAAATTAAGGGTCTCCATTTGGTGGATTTTGCTGGAAGGTAAAAACCCAGGCTCCAGTGTGAGAGGCTGCCCACAGTCACAGTGGCTGCCCACTGTCAAATCTGGCCTTACAAATTAGCTCTTATCAGAAGTCAGACCACAGGCAGAAAGTTCAAGTGGGGTCTTTGTGATCTGGATAGCTGGTTTCCATTTTTAGGAGTAAAACCCATTAAAATATCCTAGCCTGATATTCTTTTCCTGTTTGGTGAGTTTGTGGCATGCCARGAATGCCAGCTGTTCATTTAATACCTCTCATGACTGTATGGAGAGGATATTTCTTTCACTGCCTCATTACTGAAGAGCTGGCAAGCTTTGGGTAGTGCAGAGCAGAACCTTTCCATGGCAAGGGGTGCTGGCCACAGGAGCATTGGGTTTCTGCTACAACTGATCAATCTGTGTGGCAGGCACTTTGTTGGTCCACCTAGAATTGTGGCTCAGAGATTGTTCATTTCTGGAACTGCAAGAGTGTTGTTAAGTAATATAAAGACCAGCAACTCTCCTGCCTGTTCTCCAAGGCAATTTTCCTTGATTGCTCAAGTAGCCAAAACTCTTCTCACCTTTTCTGCAAGATCAGAAATGTGCATCTCTAATAAAGCTCACCTCATACCAAGCTGGATTGGACAGACTATCATAAATTACCTTAACTTTCTATTACATTCATATAGAGTCCTTTACCCCWGCAGACAATTATTTGATTGATTCTTTTCCACTGTAAACAACCAAAACAGCAGCTCTCATGATTCCACTGCTTATATCAACAGGGCCTACTCAGCACAGCTGTTCAAACATTTGTTAAATCACTTCACAGCAAATACCAGTCTGGTGCAGCATGCCTGTCCCTCATTTCAACTCATTTCACAGCAATATTGAGCATGCACTAAAAAAACATAYGCTGTGCTCACAAAAAAATACTTCATCTTAATCAACAGCAGCCTGCAAGTCTCAGAGGACACTGGAAAGTTCCATAGGTAAGTAGAGTCTCAAAGGCTGTGAGAGATGAATGGTTTCATTCATCCTGAAACCTAATTCCTAAGAATGTGCAACCAGAAGTTCAAACAATCTGACTTTAGACTTTGGTGCCCAAAGGTTGGGCCTGATTCTGCATCTATTAATTTATTTTGTATGTATTGTAGCATAATCYACAATCCACTAAAAATACTGGGAAACTGTTGTGATAGAAGAAAACAGTGAAAAGAATGCCCAGCACTAACACATCAATGTGAGAAAACAGAGGTGTGAAGTGACTCACAGAAAGAAAATCATCTASCAAGTCAGGGAGCAAAATTCAAATTTTTAAACTTCTTTGCTWATGTCCCAGCCACTGGACCCTTCTGGGTTCCCAAATGTGTCCTGATCTCCTACAAATTCTTCCTGCTCTACCTTTAAAATTTAGACAAGCAAATCTGAAAATTTTGTCTTGATTCCTGAGCTCTGAGTAAAGATGCATTCTCTCCTTGCATTTCTCCTTTTTCTGCAGGGACCTTAGCAAGAACTTGATGAATTACACAAAAGAGACCATCACCTGGACTGGCCCATGCCTATTCCTGTGCTCCTGAGCACACTAARGCTGCTGGAATGTGCCAGCAGTGATGGAATCCGCAGCCAGCCCCACTCCAAGCTGAGACTGCAAACACACACGGCTCCCTCTACACACAGGTTTTAGCTGAGCTGCTGCTTGGCAAAGTATCAGAACCCTGGTACAATTTCATGCAGCTGAAGAATCCACAGAGCCTGTTTTCTTGCAGGGTTCTCTGCAGTGTCATTGATAAAGATCTAGTGCAGCCTGCTACTTAGAGGAAAATASAGATGCATTCAGCTGGCAGCATGAGAGCACAGCTCCTTTCTCGGGACTGCTCTGACTGCACACTCRGTGTCTTTGGAGAGTCCAGCCCTACTTGTTTCCCTCTTTTYATCTTCTCTTTATAGCCTTACTATYAATKGACAGAARTYTYCAAATCTTTCCATTGTTCTGTTTTCCTCCYTGAGAAYAGCACAAGGCATTTTTCAAGTATCAAAATTAATTTAAASATTCTGTTCCTAGGACAAGATTCCAATATGAACACATTACAGAGACTTCTAAATTACAAATAGCACTGGAGGACATAAAAATCTAGTTGTGTAGACTGGTATTTTTGAGCATTTAGGTTGTTATCTCTCACTGGAATTCACTATGACTAATTTTTTTTGAACCATCTCAAAATGATAAACCAGAGAAAATAGTATCTATGAAAATAAAAAAAGATTAGATGTGACCCCTTTTAAGACCACAGTGGCATTCGTGACCTCTTACAGATTTTTATAGAGTTATTTATTCAGTTTACAGTGTGTATTTTGAATGTATACATAGCATGAGGYGTAGATCTCATGAGTGATACAACTTTGTTCTGAGGACTGAGGAAATGTGATATGGGAAGTTCTCCATGAACTGTCTGAAAAGGCTTTCCCCAAAGGCTTTTTGTGGGGGRAGCTAAACAGAGAAATGTGTAAATGCAGTTTGGGTTCAGCAAAGACCAAGTTTTTACTGGTTTTTCTGTTTCAAGTTCTCTATTTATTTAGAAACCTAATTTCTCAACCTCTAGTTTGCATGTCTTTGACAACTTTCATTCRCAGCATATGCAAATCCTAAATGTGTTACTGTTAGGAGTAACACGAGATGATTTATTATTCACTTAATCAGATGAATCTGCTAATTCCAGAAGGCTGTAGTTTTGAATTCTACCAATATTTGCATTCCCAGTAACTGGAGTCAGCTAAGCACGTAGCTGGTTCGGTTTTATGGAGGGCTGGGAGAGGGGGTTTAGTTTTGCATATTGAATGTGGACTCCTTTGGGATCTCTAAGGAGGCTGCTGACTTTGTGCTCTGCCCTTGGCTGCTTCTGGCCACTGCTGGAGGCTGAGCTGGATCCTGAGCTGGATGGACCCTAGCCTGACTCCGTGGAGCTTGTTATACATTACACAGGTGTTGTATGGAGAAAGAGCAGACAAAGGGTATTTACACTTGTGTTAGCAGGACTGCTTCACACTGAATCTCCTCCATTCTCCAAGACTGTAGTTAGACAAGAATTGTTAATTAGCTGAAAATACGAAGTGAATCACTGCTGCCTCTCCAAGCACAGCACTTTTATGTAGGCATAGAAATATCTTCTGCTTATTTCTYTGCTAAACTCCCAAAAGCATCAAGTATTTGCAGCCAAGGCAATGCCATGGGAAGCACTGCCAGAGCAGCAGGAGGAGCTGCAGCAGGCTCAGGGGGCTGCTGGAAGCTGCACAGCCAGAGCCCGAGGGGATGGATGGGCCACACCCCTGAACGCGCCGCTGCGTCCCCATAAACACCCATTGTGCTCTCTCAATTACCAACGCATATCAAAGCCGAGCAACCTCAATGTGCACGCTCGCAACATTTAATTTGGGAAATTGGGGAAGCGTGCTCATCTCCTGTGGCTCCTTTTTCTCTGTGTTCTTCCTTAATAAGGCCTCAGGATTTCACAGCCACTGAAGAATTCAAAGAATGCCATTAACCAAGATACYACCCTGATAATTAAAACTTGTTCTGAAAGAATTCTGTAGCAAATCTCAAGTCTTACACACAGAAACTCCTTTTCAAGCCGAAATATTACAGCTTTTTGTTTGCTAGGTGATGTCTCAGCCCTTTCTTTCCCTTTTATCACTCTTCCCCAATAATTACTCCATCACAATCATGAAACTGTATTATTATTCTTTCATCACTTACAAAGCCCAGTTTCCAAGTTTTGGTCTCAAGAGTTTATTCTCTGCTTGCTGGGTTGCTTTTAGAGTGTGGCTAAACCTGTGTTTATCACAAGRGAGAGAAAAGGAGAAGGGRAGAAGGGAAGAAATTATAAAGGGAATGTTAGATGAAATGAATTGCTGGAACTTATGTTCTCTTAGGGCAAGGAAGCTGTGTCAATGGCTGAAAAAATGGAGAAAAACCATCAAAGTAGCTCCCACACACTTCACCTGCTTGAAACGTACATATTTTCCATTATTTTCTATTTTTCTGGACRGACAGATGAAAACTGAAGCTCAGATTTGTTTTCTGGGAGTTGTCATACACAAAGACTCTGATCTGGAATTCTTTTTTAGCACCCCAGGAACAGSCAGGAAGTCAAAAAAGCCTTTTGGATACCAGCAGTGAAAATGTTGCTGCATTCMTGCTGAGAAACAAATGTGGGCACAACATCTACACAGAAGTATTTCAGGAAACCTGCCTCCTCAGTTCAAAAACCTATGCCTCATTATTAATGTTAGAGGGAAAAAYTTATTAAATACCCTTATTAAATACCTCATAAAACCCCATTTCCCTGAATACAGGCACCAAATGAATTTCCCTGAATACCCCATCAAAACTGAGATTAAATCACACTTACAGTTGTTGATCACTATAAGAAATACTACATTTGTACCCTCAGCCTTGTACTGAAGCACCTGTCACTGCTTATGGGCACAATACATGAATTTTATGCCTATCTGAATACAAAGGCTGGCTGTAGAGGAAAATAAATTGATAAATACAGCCATATCAGAATTCTTCTGTGGATTGCCACAGAAGCTTCAATTCTCAAGGCTTCTCCAAGCTTGATTGGCTTTAAGACTTCACAGAAGGGAAAGAGCTTGTGAAATAACTAAGCCTGGAGCTCAGAAACTGCATCTCATTTCAAGAATGTTTCAAATACTCTCATTTAACAGTTTCTGAAATGAAATACAGCAAACTTCCAAGGCTACAATATCATCTCCTCATTTGCAATGCAAAGTTTTACAAAAGCTTAATGGAATTTAGGCTGGGTTGTTTTTTTTTTTTAATTTTAAATTCTGAGAATCATCCTTCCAGACTCTTAGAGACTGGCCCTGGCAATGAAAAAGGAGGCTGAAGTACTTAATTTATGTTAGATACCATATCTGAGAGCAGTGTAAGACAGAGGAACACTCTGGAACTTGCTGCTCACCACCTCAGTAGAAAATGGTCTGCAGCCCTGCCCTTTCACAGGCACTGACATGATCCTCACAATGTAACAAATTGCTTTACCTTATGRGAGTGTGGCATTTCAAAGGATGTCCATTTGCTTTCTTGCATCAAAATGAAAAATGCCTAGTGTGTTGTTATGCCTTTTTAGTARGTATATTAAGATCTAGCAATATAGCTGAGATAATGACTTCTTTGCTTGCTGCAATTAATACTGAAACAGTACAAGATATGAGAGAGGCAAATATGGCTTAGGACTAATTTTCCTGTGTTATAAAATGCAGAACTCTCTCTATCTTACCCTTACAGTGCTGTAGGTGACAAGGTTAAAAATATGGGGGATTTTTGTTGGGTTTTTTTGTGAGGGCTTTTTTTGCTTTGGTTTTTGGTTGGTTTGGGGTTTGCATGTTTTTATTTGGATTTTTGCTTGTTTGTTTGGTTTGGGTCACCATGTTTTCAAACTATCTGGTTCATGCAGACTGAGAGTACTGATATTTGTATAAAACAAGGGTTGGGATAATGAATTTCAGTTTCATTATTTCTGGTTTATCAGCTTTGAGAGCTGTCTCTACAGCCTATGAAGCTGCTTGGTACCATCACAAGATTTGTGAKCTAAATTCAAACCAGGAGTTCTAAAAAGCAGAGAGATGCAGTCAAGCTCTAAAAAGCCAAGATTAGCAATGCTTTTGTTTACAAAGAACATTAAATCCTGCACCTGAAAAGCACAACCCARCTCCATGTAAACTCCCTCAGAGTAACACTCCAGTTTTGCTCACTCTTGTTCTATAAAACTGAACAGTGAATAATTCAAACGTTTCATTAATTTTGTAGGAACGGGATAATGTTAAAAGAGTATGAATACACAGCCTGAAGTGCCCGGTGCAGGGGAAGAGCGGAAGGCTTGGCTGGGGTTGGAATTCACCCCTTGGGTTTGTGAGGGGAGCAAGGACAGCGCTCCCCTCCTGTGGGGAAATACCGGCCCTGGAGGAGCAGCAGGGCAAGGCAGCAGCAGCTTGGGCATACCCAGAACAATCTGCCTAGTTTTGTGCCGCTCATCACCAGCCCAGCGGCACACACATCCTCTCCTTCCCCGTCCCCAACCTGCTCTTTCCCCCTTCAGCCGGGATCCGCCGCGTTCCATGAGCGAACCATTGTGCGCAAGGGAGGGCTCGGGAGCAGGGCCCTGCTGAGGGGCAGGGCCGGTTCTGTACCTCGGCACTCGCAGGGGCTGCTCCGGTCCTGCTCCCAGACACGGACGGGGAACACCGGGGACACTGGGGGACACTGAGGGCCCGGGCCGGAACGGGCGGGAAAGCGGCAGCGCTGAGGGGGCTCGGCGGGAGCTCTGAGGGCCCTGAGCGGGAGCGCTGAGGGGGCTCTGGGAGTGCTGAGGGCCCTGAGCGGGAGCGCTGAGGGGGCTCTGGGAGCGCTGAGGGGGCTCTGGGAGC
>CADDXX010000127.1:1409038-1538559 GCA_902810485.1 Alauda arvensis | reverse complement strand
CTGAGGGCCCTGAGCGGGAGCGCTGAGGGGGCTCTGGGAGCGCTGAGGGGGCTCGGCGGAAGGGCTGAGAGGGCTCAGTGGGAGCTCTGAGGGAGCTGAACGGGAGCGCTGAGGGCAGGGCAGGGCAGGGCCGGGCCGGGCCGATGGGGGCTCTGGGGGCTCCGGCCAGCCCCGGCTCCTCGGTGGTCTCACAGYTGCTGCGGCGGGAGGGGACTGCAGTGCCTGCATTGAGCTGGGGACAATTCAGGAAAAGGCCACAGCTCAGGTCACAGCCAGCTCGTGGTGTGACTTTGCTTTACAGCTACAGTGACAGATACCAGAACCTTCCTGTGAACTTCTTCTAGGTGTTTGCTACTCTTGTTATTTTACACACACACACACACACACACACACACACACGAGAGGTTATTTATTCTGAGAGTCCGGCCTCTCTCTGCAGTGCCTGAAGACCGATGCAGTGTTTCAGTGGGCCCTTACTTGTCCTCCTTCATTTCCACCTGTGGCAACTCCAGAGTTTGCTGTGCTTCCCCAGCCCCTGCAGTCCCACAGCCCTGTTCAGGGTCTGTCACGCCTGTCCTGCTGCTGTGGAGATGAAAAAAAGGTAAAAAGCATGTACCTTCCAGCCTTTGCAATGCTTCAGTCATTTTTTGTCGTAACCTAGAACAAACTGTCAGGTTTAACAAAATTAATGATTTGGCTTAGTACAACCTAGGTTGCTCTTTTTAGTTTCTCATATTTGACCTAAGAAAAAAATTACTAAGATTTTGATCACAAAAGCTCAGACCAGACTGGTAGGCTTTGAAAAAGATAACCTTCTTCAAGGAGGTCGAGTCTTTTCTTCAAACTTGTCCATTTCTTAAATAGACACATGTCCATTTCATGAATAAACATCCACTAGTTTTTTGTACCAGTGTTCTTTAGCACAACCTCTTCATTTTGGCTTCATGCAAACACAATTCACTAACTCAGCAGCTGTAATCCAGCTTGCTGGGGTAGAAACAGTGAGTGGAGAACAAACTGATTAAAGCTGAATACAGGGATCCTACTGGAAAAGTGAGGTTTTCCAGAGAGGAYGCTGAAGGACAGCAAGTGTGATCTAGGCTAGAAGGGGGGGACTGCACTTTCTTTATCACCTAATGTCAAATGCAGGAAAATATAGACATAATATGTGAAATAGTGTGAATTGTTCATGGTATGGAAATGAGGGAATCTGAGCTGCTGGAACGAATGGTGTGTGAAGACACTGCAATGGAWGCTGAATCAATTCCTGGACCAGAGCTGGTTGGTAACAGGGGAATAGCTGAAATTTCACTTTTACAGGCATATAGTAATTATATGCAAAAATGTGATTTATGAGAACACTTTGGTGTTTACTGCTTATCTCCAACTGAGCTTTAGAGGTCCTGTTGAGAATAACATAAAACGTAACACTCTGTTCCTGTGCAATAAGCAGTAATTAGGAAGCAATTTTTATTTAAAGCCAGCTAGGGTTTTGCTTTTACAATAACTAGCAGACAATGACTTAGTGTACAGTATGTATGAATGAGAGATTAAAAATATTAATAATGAAGAAATGTTAATAAAAGTATTGCTTTTCATTACATGACACAGTACAAATGACCACATCCTTAGATAGATTTTACAGGTTTAACTGCCTATTTCAGTTCCTAARTAGGCAGCACTTGAAGTTACACACTTCATCCTGCATCCTTTGCTTGCTATCCCAGTCCACCACASCACCACTTGCTTTTCAACAATGATCTAGCTCCCATATCACCACTAGTTTATTTAATGTTTTGTCTTGTTTTAAAACTATGGAGCACAACAYATCTACTGAAAACTTAATGCCAGCCTCAGAGCCTTTTGTTGAAACACTATTTTAATACTTTATTGTCATTACTCTACTGCTCTGTAAATTATCCAAACTCATTACTGAGGCAAAGCYAGTGTTTGAACTCCCAAAACTTGTTCCTATGCATGGCAGAAAGAAGAAGAGCTTATATTTTAGTAATCTGGCTAAAAGAAGATTAGAGGTGGCATCTGCCTATAATAACTCTCTGGATATATTTCTAAAGTGATTTTTAGGAAAAGACAGAAAGAAGAGACTGTGTATAAGCTTCATTCTACCTTTCAGTTCCAGTTTTTTTGATGCAGAATTGTTTTCCAAGTATCTGCTTAGCTTCAGTGGGAAGCAATTTACTTTTAAATCTTCAGAATGGCAAGTGGGGAATCTCCTTGGTTCAGGAGACAATTGAGTTTTGTTTAATGACTGTTAAGATCAGTAGCAGAATTAAAACCATGGGTTAAAAACTGAAGTTTGAAGGCTGGAAGATTGAAAGAAATGAGAGGTAAAATAAAACCAGCAAGACACTTGGGCTAAAGGCAAATCAATGAAAAGGACCAGGMGGAAGYTATYAGMCASTGATTTCWCTTKTGATGCCTGATCTGCAGCAGCCTCACCATCTGTTGTTTWAGTCTAAACATTTTGAAGTCATACTATATTTTCCTGAAATACTGATTTATTTATATTTTACATGAATGTCTTCATTCAGCATTCCCCCACAAAACTCAAGCATTTGCAGGGGGACRCAGAGYTGTTTCTGCCCTACCTAAATTGAGCAATGTATTAGAAAAACCCCAAGTGTTTAACAATTATCAGCATGTTTGCCACTTCTGTGTTCTATCTTAGAATTGTATTCTACTTGGAATATTTCTAAGTAAAATTCTTCCTGGCTGTAGCTTTAGGTCTGTCCCTCTGTKCCCTCCTGTAACTGGTGGTGGAGGAGACAGAGTTCCAGAGACTGATGGGGTTAAAACTAATTGGAGAGGAGTCATCAATACTTTGGGAAATTGGGCATACATTGGGCCAGTTTTGATTTGCCTTGAAAAAAATCAATCCACTAAAAACCATGCMTGCTGAACAAGAGCAGAAAAATCAATCCTCCAAACAGAATCACAATAAAGAAAAGCACTTTGTTTTTTCATGAAATTCCACAATATGGAACTGCCATCATGACCTCATTTAAAACAGAGCCACTGAGCTTCACAAACTTGTTTGCAAGCACATTTGGTGACCTGTCTAGTGCTGGTTTCAGGTAAAGGTCCCTTCTGGTGCTAGCTGAAAAAAAGCTTTCAGAGCTAAAGATGGTGTGTCCATTATGCTGCCACATCAAGGATGTCAATGACACCAGGTGAAAACACCACCACTAAAAAGCCCTCCCAAGCCCCCACCTGAAAAAATACATCGAGTTTCACCACATAATAAAACTGTGTCTTTTTTTCTAGCAAACTAGTGTACCTGGTTGCATGGGCACAGCATGTCTTAGACACATAATGACCCARATGAGTCATCTTTTATAGCAGTGAAAATAATCTTTGACGTGCTGTAATGCAACGGACTACTGTTTTGATTAAGGCCTAGATTGCCTTGGCCTGTCTGATAATTGGCCCTTCTACCAAGGCTAATTTTCACAATAAAGATGGGCTTTTAATCGAAGTTTTCTACTGCAGAAAAAGCTTCTGATATAATCTTTATGGGGATTACTGGCTGCCTCCTCCTGTGTGCAGKCTAAGGCCATCAGCCTCTTTGATCAGCACAGGAAGCAAATCTGTGGATTTGCTCTGCAGGAAGGATGCAACTTCCTAGTTCTCTACTATTGCCCTGTCCCCTTGCAGCTTCTTGTGTAGCAAAATTGTCACCTGACCAACCCCAAATCCCAAAATTCATCTCAGAGACAGCCTCCTCTCTGGTGAAGGCAAACTCAGACTGCTCTGTCAAGCTTTCACAGAACAGCAACATTCATTGGACTTGGTTTCCTCCATACCAGATGAGAAAAGCAGTAAATATTTARTTTATATTTCATTAGCGGACTCACTAGATATGACCAGAAATGGAAACTGGAAGAATTATCTATTATGTTGAAAAATGCARTTTGAGGACAGTATGCAGAGTATAAATTATGCTCCACATTTAATGAATGGCATGAAACAACTTTCCACAGGGGTATCAGTAACACAGAGCCTCGGGTGATCTATGCCTCTTTGTATTTTTTGGGAGATCCCAGAGACAGCATTCCCTGGATCTGAGTAGCATGCCTGAGGAGTGAGCTGGAATGTGCACAGAGGAAGGTGCACAGAGCAATGTCCTGCAGTGCTGCACTGCTGAGGGCCATGCAGGTGTCATGGAGCTCTCCTGAAACAGAGCTCCAACGGCTTGGGCAAGCTCAGAGCTCTGCTTTCCTGCTCCTGGGCTCTGCTCTGTGCCCAGGCAGCAGCCAGCCCATGATGTGAACTCGAGCTGTGCCTGGGACTTCACCTTGCATTGCCTCTATGCAGCTGAGACAAATGAGCTCTCTCCTGGCCTGGCTGGCTTCCCTGAGCCCACACTCTCCCTGTGTGCTCCAGCCCTGCAGTGCCCCAGGGCAGRATTGGGCCATTTGTTTACATGTACACACATGGCACACTCCTCCTGCACAAGTGTTTGTTTTTGCATAACTGGCAGATAACACGGCTGTAAATTTTATTGCTAAATATTATAAACATAGATCTATGATTTTTTTCCCCCAAGAAYTGTGGTTTGAGTTGGATTCTGATCTCACTTTTGCCAATTTTTTAACTGATTTACCAATCATTTACCCATGCGTGACATTAGAGCAAAACTTTATGGGTTGCTTTTCAACAGCACTGACATWACTTGTGGGTACTGTTTAACATAATATAAGCAATTAAAAGAAAAACCAGGCTATTTTTCATCAAGATGCAAATGAAAATGATTAAAATAATATATTTATTTCCATAATTTTCTACTTAATTCCTAGTGAACATGACATTTTTCTGATGGTTTTACAAAAATAACTATTTCTGGTTTTCTCTATTTTTTACATTACTGGTTCATGCCATTTTCCAGAAAATCTCTCTATCTAAATTCCTATTAACACATATTTCTTCCCTTTGTTTTTCCTTCTAGAGTCAGAATTTACCATCACAGAGAACAGCTACTGCTGCATTCTACTGTTCCTGCTCCACATTGCCTCCAACTGCTCAGGATTTATGAGGTAATGTCAGCACTGTCACATCACACTTGAAACAGAGAATCTAAAATATGTGATAGGAGTGCAAGAGTTTGCTCTTCTGTTTGTATCTTTGGACACCATGAAACCCCTCTCCATACATGTTCCTGTTACCAGGATAGATGGGATTGGGTTAACAGGGGCTTCTTTGCACACTATTCTGAGTAGGTCAGAAGTTCCAGTCCCCAAAATAATTTCCATTCAAATATGTCTTCTGAAGAAAAAAAGAAATAAAGTAAAACTGAACATAATGAATACTAACTTCAGAATGGTTTTTGGTGATTCAGTCAATATTAAGTTGATGAAAATAATCTAAACAAACTATTTCAGAACACAACTTTACAGATTTAGAAAGGGGTTTTCAAAATGAAAATAATGCATACTGTGTAGTTCTGCATGCTTCACTGTAATTCTCTACATTCTAATACCATTAATATGCATGATCCTATCTTTTTATGCTTGGATTCTTAGGTTTCATGTGCTGTCTATGTGTGAAGTTGGTATAAAGTTATTTTATTTGTATTTACAGTGTCAGCACTTGCTGGTACTCACATGATCATCTGTTACGGAAGTGTTACAAACAGCAGGGTATCAGAACTAATKCAGTCACAAACAAAATGCCTCAGACAATAGGAAATGCATTTACATTTGTATCACTGACTCAGCACTGAAAGCCTCTTTATAAATGTGCATCATGAACACATGAGTCATGTCCTAACAGGGTTTGGCTACTCCATATAGCTCTTCTGGGTTTCCCTTACAACTGCTGGGTGATGTATGCTGAATTAAGAACTGCATTTCTTGTAAAGCTCACCTCTTATACCATGGCAGGTGTAGGGTGCACCTGTTCACCACCACTAATCAAGAGAAACTGCAGAATGATCAGGACTCTTAAARTTTTGGTCCATTCTGAGAGTGTTTTCTGCCCAAATAATGACAGATGCAGAAAATTAAAGGGAATACCGCTCCTGCTGAGTCCAAAAATGTGGATAATGAGGATAAAATATTTATATACACATATACACACATTTTTGTAATCAAATTCTGTTATTGTAATTCTTCAAAGAGCCATCACAATTCAGCTTAACTAGGTCTGTTCAGGGGGAATGTGTGTTAACTYCTGTYTGCAGAARKGTAAGGAGGGCTTATTGTTTCTTAKGGGGCTGCACCAAGGAGATAATTACAAGCTGTAATCACATGAACAGGCTATGGAGAGCAGGGCAAAGAGGGATGGTGGTGTTTCCACCAGGACCTTTGATTGCAGGATAGGGAACTGCACTGTTACAATTTTTAACCAAGCTCACAATAACCCAGGCATGCTGTGTCCTTGTCCCCTCTGTGGCTGKCAGCTGTCATGGTAACACTGCTATGCAGGATAAAGGGGAAGGGATTTRAAACTCCCTTAAAAGAGACTTTAGCTCATACCCTTGCCAGTGATTTTTTTAAAATTGATTTTAAACACTCCTGTTTGTAACACCAGCTTACTGCCTCACCTCAGATATGTCCATTCATTCCAGACCTCAGTTTCCAAATTAACAAAATGCAAATACATGYATGATTTGCAGGAAGCTGGCACTTTACAGGGAAGCATAATGAAGACAGTTTGCTTCCTTTGGAAGCAAAACACATGCTGGACACAAAGGAAAACATCAGTCTGCATTTAATAAATACAGAATGAGTCTGTCACATATTAGCAGTGTTCAAATGTAAGCAT
Organism: Alauda arvensis; assembly: GCA_902810485.1. Taxonomy (NCBI): domain Eukaryota; kingdom Metazoa; phylum Chordata; class Aves; order Passeriformes; family Alaudidae; genus Alauda; species Alauda arvensis. The sequence goes on along the minus strand of CADDXX010000127.1, from coordinate 1,531,776 downwards.
AAAGCAGACAGAGCACCAAGTTTGTAGAGCCAGTTCCTGTAATTGCTGTGAGATATTACTTGTCCCCACTGCAGCTTTACCARGTAAATGGACTTCTGTGGATTTCTTTACCTTGAGCTGTGCTGCCAAGTCCTGAACACCTCTTGCTTCAGTCCCCTTCAGTTGCAGCCAGGCAGGTTCCCCTAGAAAACAAGCAAACAAATAATTTAGTAAGATTCTAAGGAAAATCTTGTGTGCATGGGTGAAAGACTCAACTGCTGGGCTTTTTAAAATGGCCTTTGTTTTTTCACTTTATGTGGAAAATGGATTCAGTCTTCCCTTGAGTTACTGGAATTTATTTGCTCGTTGTTYCAGACTGAATCCATAAGATTTTACACTTGGGCAAGGCCTGTAGGATGCATAAATCCTCTCTTCTGTTGTGGTCAGGGCATTGTGAGAGCACAGGCAATGGCTGTTATGGTCTCATGATATCTTTTCCCACTCTCTCCTGGCAGGAAAGCACAGATTGATGGTAGATTTCAAAAGTGAATAGTGGCTTTTTCRGTGTTTCAAAATTAAATAACTGGAAAAAGCATCTAAAAACCTGGAACTTTGGGCAGGTTTTTCAGGAGATCACTTTGCAGTATCAGACAAATTGCTCCTATGGTGTAAGTGTGAGCAAATTTGGAAAAAATAGTTCAAGAGCTCTGTGATAAAACACTGGTTTTCAGGTGCATTTTTCTTTTAAAGAGTAATTTAAAGAAGGAGGATAATCTTTTCTTTCCAAGGTTTGAAGTAAAAGAATCACGTTATTGATRAGCAGGTGATTTCAGYTWGATGCTGTAGTTATGACAATGGGTTCCATTCCACAGCTGAGTGCCATTTGAGTGATTGCAGCAGGAGCAGACATTYTCCACCTGAGTTTAACCTACAACAACTACAATGAGTGAAATACTGCAGCTCCCCAGGCTCTGGARCCCTGCAGAAACTCTAACCAACAGAAGTGGATGTCATTATTTCACTGTGTGGGGTATGAGCAGATACATTCACTTCACTTCAGATTTGTAATGCAGCTTTAGCTACACTGAGAGTTAATAACCAGCAATTGGCAAAAGCAGTAAATTCTGGCCCTTTACACAAACTCTGATGCAGTTTCATAAGCAACCTTTAAAACTAGGCTGTTCCCTTGTTTGTATTTAATTACACAGGCATTTAATTTTGATTGTTAATTTGTGCATGGCTCATTTTCTCTGTTCTATCAATGCAATTATCCCATTCTTGTAAAATAACTGTCAGGTCCAAAGTGCCTGTGTCCCCTTTCCAAGCAGAGTGTGCATCTGCAGTKCATGGTTAAAGCTTGCAAAGGCCCAGGGGACAGAGGGACTCTGCAGTGCTCAGTGCTCTCATTTCAGGTGTGAGCCCTGATTCCTGTCACTTGTACTTCTCTGTTCCTTAGCTGTGGGAAAAACTACTGAGCAAGAAGCACCATTGAAATTTATATAGCAAAGCCCATCTCCCTTCTCCTAACACACACCTATTTTAAAAACTTTTGATGATTTGAAACTGCCTGAAACTTTCATTTCATTTTTCCCTTGGAAGATGTGATGAAAGWGTCCCATAGAACAGTTACCCAAATACAGAATTAGTCTGAAATTATGTGAGAYCGTGGATGAAGCTTTGTGACAGAAACCTTGGTGGAAATTTGAGTTTAAGTACTTCCAGAGTTATTTTCCAGTCCCTGTTCAGTCTCATGCTTGCTCCACAAAGTATTGCCCCTGCCATTAAATCCTCCAGCTTATTATAGGAATATGTGAAGCAGTCAGTGGATTCAGGATAAAAACAGACCACCCTTGCTTTTTGTTTTGAGTTGTTGYTTCTTCTTTACTGGGAAAACATCGAGTTCAACAAGCACAATTTGGAGTAAGTAGAGTGTGGCTTAAAATATAATTTTCACAGAACTTGAGGAGTATTTAAAAGTTAGCACTTGATTCACCTGATTATTCAAATCCAGCCTGGACATATCTCCAGAATTATTTGCACATAGTAGACAGAGCTGTATGTTTTGTCCATACAACTGTCCACTGAAATCTAACATGAAACTTTTAAAATAAARTTCAGGTGAAAACTTCCTTTACAAATACAATCTGCAAACTCAAACTAGCTAGCAGATGAATTATGTCAATAAATATGTAGTAAAAATGTGTAATAAAGCAGACAGCTTCACTGTTGGATCACACAGATAAGAACAATGATACCCCAACCACCCCAGGAACTCTCGAAGTAGTGCAGAAACCACTGTGATACTGAAGTTCAAAATTTGCAGGAGGTAGTTAATACTTCTGCTGTCACTTGTGTCAGAASCCCTTTGAGAAATTCAGGTTGCAGAGTTTTTGTTTGCAGTCCATACTGCAGGGTTCAGGTCAGCCCTTTCTCTGTTCTTCCCCTGTATTTGGGATACTGCAGCCATCACCTGTCCCACATGGCAACAAGGAAATTGCAGCAGCTTTAATAGATTAATCTGATCACAACTGGTGGCTTCTGTTTCATTCATGTCCCAAGATTTTCATGTTTGTATCACTGCATTTCTTTGCTTTTGTGTAAGGAGACCTGASCTGTGCTATCCACAGCCTGCTTGACTGCTTCATTTTCATATTATCAGTTATAATCAACAGATTTTTCCACAGCTATGACCTTATTTTTCCCCTTCTGTTCAGGGCTAGGAATGTTAAACACTTTGATGGGGGGGAAAAAAGTCCTGATTGGCAGTGGTCTGAGGACTTTCACYCTTTTTAAGGGCTACCTTACTAACTTGCCAGGGGATAAAAGACCTCTTTGCATATTTATTTGCATAAATGCTGTCTTCAAAAATTGCATAAAGTTACAATGTTTGATTTAATGCTAACATCAAAATATCAATTGAATTTAGTTTTGCTYTAAACAATTAAAATATTTGCTTTAAATGACACACTATATGTAAACCAGAAATAGCATATTGCAAGCAAGCCTGCAGGTGACTTAATTGTCTCACCCTTGCATGAGGGCAGGCAATTACATGTTCTTTGGCTGCATCTATTTTCTGTCAAAGGGGTTTAAAGATCTGGAAGGATTGACATAAGAGGAAAACAATGACTGCTCTGCATGCACATGTCTTGCAGAGCATATCACATTTTTTCACACAGGTCTACTTAAGGTGCATGGAGACAARGTTAGATAAATCCAAATGTGAAAACAATCTTGCTCCATAACTACCAGAGTTAGCTCCCATTTACCACTTCCAAACAGAACAGGAGATGACTTTGTGCTCCTGGACTACTGTTCAGCTTCTGTAAGCTTTGCATTTCTCCTCAGAGCAAATTCTGGGATCAATGAAATTTAATGTTTAGRCCAAATAAGAAGTGACCACCACCTGATTGCTAAGGAGGCCATGTGTTCCATGACACAAATGCTAAAACAGYCTCAGTGCAAAGCACAGCTCCTTCTGGGCTGTAGCTCTGTGTGCTGTCTGCTGTGGTGCATGGATGGGGGTGGCTTTCAGTGCCAGGGAAAAACAATGAGCTCAGTGAGCAACTTCTGAGAACTGGGATCTTACAACACACAAMACTCATCCTGGAACAACCCAGCAACTTTTCTGTAAGAAAAGTGTCAGATAAATTTCACTCTAGAATTTCCTGTTAGGGAGAGGAAGAGAGATTAAATATTCAATAGGAATTAGTAAGGATCATGTAGCATCCCARGAACCAATAATTTTCAATACTTGCCTTTGCATGCAGGATGCATGTTTGTTCACCATTGCTCTAAGTGGTGTTTAGTCCACGTGAGGRGACACATGTCCCCTTCAGCATGCATGTTTGCACTGTCCACCTGATGGACTGCATAGGAATGAACCCAGGAAAATGAAATGAAAAATAATATTCCTTTTATAGTATCTGTACCACTCATTAAAGCATGTCTACTTAATTTATATCACTGAAAGATGTGTGATAAGGCCAGCTTATTAATATTAATGTGAAGTCATCTGGGTAGAWTTTTTTCATTGTTTCCTATTAAAATACATAATATCATAAAAAAAGTCTTAAATTCTCATCTCTGTGAAAATATTACCTATTTCACTGCAAAAGGGGAAATCATCCTGCAAGTTCATGCATTAAAGGAGTGTGAGCATGCCAAATGACTACCTCTAGTCTGGCAAAATTAAGGAGAATTCCTCACACCTGAGCTAAACAGGGCTGTTMACAGCTGTGGCAGGCCCAGGGTAGGGAAGGACTCCAAAGCAACAGACAACAAAAGTGAATAAATATAAACCCCCTCATCATTTCTTCTTCTGTGCAAGAATTGTGTTAAACTRATTTGGGTTTTTTTAAATAAAAGTGAGACTAATTAGAGATCTCCCTGCTTGTGATGCAGTGAAGTGCAGGTACATCATATGGGCACAACAGCTGAAGTCAAGTTAGATGATGGCTTTATCTATCATTATAAATAGCCAGGTTCCCAGCTGACAAGGGAAAAAGATATCCCTCCACCTTCTTTGAACTTCTTGCATTCTTAACATTCCTTCCATAAATCATTTAAAACCTGCCCTATTCATAGGAAAATGTATTGCTGAGGTTAAACAGTGGTTTTTCTCCTTCCACTCTCATTGGAGAGCAAGATAATAAATTATGGCTGCTTTGCATGCAAGTTTGCATACACAAAACTCTTGTCATGAACTAGCAAACAATAAACTGCTCATGTCAGAACCCATTGTGCAAACAACAGCATCAAATAGCTGCTGAGCTGTATCATTACCCTGCTGTGCTCTGTAAAGGCAACAGAAARGATAAACTGAGCAGCTTTGTGTTTGCCATGATGCTGCAGTCCAAACAACCTCCACTGCTTTGTGGGACATCCTGACTCCTGGGGAGTTCTGAGGCTCTGATGAGCCTGTATGCAGAATGTATTAAAAAGTTTCCCTGCTGACAGAAGTCAGTTTTCCATGKGGTGGCAGGAAGCTTCCATCACTCWGGTACTGGGCAATCACAATTGGTTTCTSTGAGCTGTGTTGCCRTGAAAGCATCAGCATTACACTGTGGGCAGGTTGTTCTGCAGCTGGGGCTCTGCAGGGATGAAGTGTGGCACTAATCCAACTGTCAGAGGTCACCTACACACAATTTCAAACACTGAGRAAAGCTCTCCTGATGTGTCATGGAGTTACAGCAGAGCTTCTGACAGCTCCTCATGCAGAGTTTGATGCTGACACCTGTTACTGCCTGCTTGCCTACCTTACCCTCTGGGATCTGCCAAGGAACAGAAGCAAGGGCAGATAATTAGTGGAACTCACCACTGGTAAGGAGGAGGCAGCAGGACAGGTCTGCAGCTGCAAAGGATTGAGTGAGAGGAGCAGTTCAGGGCAGTCACAGAATCAAARGATGCCTAACATGAAGAATACTGCTGGCTGTCACACAATGAAAGACCTTTTTAGAAKACTGGAATGGCTACTTTTAGAGTTRCCTCAAYCTGGCACCTTCCTTCTTAAAGAGCAAAGGCTATCATATKCTGCACAAGGGTAAAACCACTTTGTGCAAAGACATTAGCAGAGGAACCCTTTTAGGATTTAAAGAGAATCAAAACTAGTGCTGAAGTAAAGCACAATTTGTATTTCAATTTAGCTAATACCAGACATGTAAAAATTCCTTTTARAGAGGTATCCTGAAAATGAATTTTCACAGAAYATCAGCAGGCAGGATATTGGGCAAGTGCACTTAGGAAGGGTTGTTTTGGATGATTACAGTCCTTATCCCCTTAGAACCAGACTTGCAGCATAAATAAGAAAAACTAAAGTGTCTTTCTGTCCAGAGCATGAGAGCACTGCAGGTTTCTATCCCCTGGCAAGCACCAGCTGAGGTGTGTTTGACAGCAATACCTCCAGGACTGCAGCAACACAGGCTTGCAGCTGTCAGCACTGAAAGCAGGGAAAGCTACAGGTTCCAAGTGTGCAGCAGGCTTTTGGGTCATAGCTCACACATCCAGAGCTGTGGGACTTAGGCAAAAATCACACAGGTCCAAAGCAGCTCTTTTCTAATATCCTTAAGAAAGAGTTGTAAGGATTGCTGCAAAGTGCTATAAACTGGAAGTGTTAGGAATTGGCAAACCTACTGGGAAGAAGTTCATTATTTTCCTCCTGTGGGAATGCTTTCACACGAAGCAACAAAGCAACTATTGATACTACTAAACAGTGAAGAGTTTCATAATGTATCCCATCAGGAGAGAAAGTTAGTACATTGTAGTTCAGGGTGAATCTGGCAACGTCCCACTGCTGTTTATGGGAGAAGTAAATACTGTGAGGCCTGAAATGTGATTTTGCTATACAGGGGATACTGTACCACACCTCTTGGTGTCATCTTTGAACCAGTGGTAACATTGAAGCTCTCATCTGTTTATCATCTGGAAGCTCAGGCATTGGGGGTTAAAACCCAAATCTTTAAACCTTGTGGCTTAAATGYCTTGAATTGTAGATGAGGCTCCAACAGGACTGCTGGAGCACAAAGGACCTCAGCTAAACAGAACCCATTACTGTAGGACTCCTGGCTGGCAGCTGACCCCATAAYGAGGAGGAACAACCCTGGTACCAGCATCTCTGCTGTGAACCCCAAATCTCTCCTCTCCCTGGCACTCCAGAGCCAGGGCTGAAGAGTCACAGACTCCAGGGCTGCAGAGCCAGGRCACAGACTGGGAAAACTGAGGAGTAAGAAGCCAGGGAAGGAGTTTCCAGTGGGATCAGTGACAGTGAGGCTGCCCCAGGGATTCAGCAGCAATGTACCTCAGACCTACGTAGGAACTTTCATTAATCATTAGTCAAGACACACTGCCTGCTGGTGAAAGCTTCTAATATTTGCAGTTTTGCTGTGATACAGAAGGAAAGCAAGTATTAACCTACTTAGGTTGTGTTTGTGGGGAGATAGGAGCAGCCTGTAAGGGTTAACATTTAAACCAGGAACAAATAATTGCACAGTCATGAAACAYGGTGCTATGTGAAGACAGCTGTATCTCTACACAAAACACACTCTAAGGATGAAATAATCAACTGAGAATCTTTACAGGGAAAAYTATTCAGAGTTCTTGGAGCCCAGATTCTCTTTTTGAGCAGTTTAGTAAATATATTTATTAATCACACTATAGGTCTATAAATATCAGCAGTATTTTAAATATATTTTAATTATGGGTTCAACATTAGTGGCTTCTTTAATAGCATACTTAAACAAACAAACAAACAAAATAACAGGCAAAAGAATCCCTAAAACGCAGATTCTCTTCCATCCAAACCCCTTACACTGATCGTATTGGTAAAATACAGGAAGGGGAGCATTACTTCTGACAGAGCAGTGCTGCTGCTCATGCAAGAATAKTTGCTGAGTTTCCCTGCAGCTGCTTCACTGATGTTCAGGAGCTCCAGGAATGCACTGACATGGCTGGTTACCAAAAACCAGTTCTCTCTGAAAAACACAAAAATACAGATGAATTGTTTCATCACAAAGTGGTTCTGTTTGGAGGAGAAATAGGATTACAGTGCATGCAATCATCTTTCTGCTCCTCACTGAAAGCAGCCCCAGCAGCTGAGCTGCTGTGCCAAGCCAGCTCAGTGGCTGCAAGGGAACCAATTCCCTGGTGCTCAGGGGAGCCACTGGAGAACAAACCTTTGTCTGTGAACTGGAATTTTGGCAGCACTTCCTCAGTAAAAGTGCAGAAGGCAAAAGTGGTATTGGGTTGACAACATCTGGGAAGCAATGAGGCACAAGGTGGCTTTTATGCACACCTATGTGGAGTGTTATTATTTGGGATTGGGCACTAGGAGAGTCAAAGTGCTGAGTGACAAAGGAGTTGCTTTTTACTCTCTGCTGTCACTTAGCAATGTCATTCTTACTTTACTTTCCACCTTTTCCCCCCAACACGTTTGGTCTCTATAATGGAACGTTTTCCATTACTCTAAAGCTCTAAAGGAAACAGTTCCTCTGAGTTTGTGAGCCATATATTCTACAGGATCTGTATTTCTGGGCAATTTGTGGCATGTCTGCTGAATCCAAGGTGGAAGCACAGTGCTGAGGACATTTCTCAGTTTTAACATGAGCAGATCTCTATGAAAAATGCTGCCACTGCAGAGTTGCAGGGCACATTGCACCCACCCAGCAGGCAGAGATTCTGCAAGGGTTGGAAGATTCTGAGGGCAGGAGTTACAGCTCAGGCCTCAGCACRTGCCTGACTTGAGAGAAACTCACAGTGATGGCACAAGGACACCACCAGAAGGGCATTTTCTCTTTTTATTGAACAATGGTGTTAGGAGTATAGGCTTCAGCTCCCAAGTGGCAATTTATTATAGTGGATCTCAAACTAGGAAAAGTCAGAGCAACCTTGGCAGTGGAAAACTTGAAACATAAAAGAAATCAAATAATAAATGAGMATGCAGGAAAATTGCAGCCACATTGGCTAATTGACAAGTGAAAACAGTTTGCTTTCTGAAATGTAAAATGATTGGCACCACTTCACTCCAGCAGGGGAACTCCAAGGGTGATTTTTATTCAGTGATAGTATTTTGTGTAATAGCAGCCAATTACATTTGCCAGGCATGCAAATGCTGATGGCCTGGACATGTCAGTTCAGCATCTGACCTTCTGCTCCCATCACCCTGCTCTTCCTCCTGTGAATTCCTCAAGTCAAACCTGTAAGGAGACTTTTAAMGGCTTAAGCAGTGCAGTACAAACAAACACAAGTACACACTCTTCTATACAAATGCTTTATTAAAAATGCTTCTGGGCTTATCTGTTTGGAGATATTATTCTACATTAATGTGGAACTTGAGTCAAGTCTTGGTTTAAAAAAACTTCATCTGTATTTTGAAATGTTTGTTGTTACAGTAGAGTGTAGGAAAAATAAGAATTATTTCAAATATTTGAACAAGAACAAACAGCATGGACTTTTAGAAAATGAAAAAAAAAATACAGTACAGAGACTTTTTACAAATTCTGCAGTTGATACTCTGAAAGATCCAGCCTTCAAAACTGAAATTCAGAGGCAGTTGAACTTCTTACCTYGCTTTTCTTCTTCCCTCACCTCCCACCCCAGTATTCAAACCCTTTACTCAATAGAAATGATTCATGTRGAATGTTAAGATATAACAAACATGTTTTCTTCTTAGAAAAAACATCTTAAATATATATATTTATAAATGCAGTACAGATCCTGTTTCCCTTATGTGACTGGATTTACATGTGTAAGGAATAAAATTGACCCTGTAACTAGAATTGAAAACACAAAGATCCAACAGCAGAAGACAATTCCAGTGTATTTTTTATGCTTCCCTTTAGCTTCAACCTTTGTGTTGTGTCCATGGTGATGYCAGTTTGCTGCACAGCCACATTCCCCCTGGGACTGGAAGGAGGTCGAGCTTTAGACAAGGTCTGCACTGGCATCAGAGAAAGCCAAAGACAGCACTCACTATTCAAGTGTACACTCACTAAACAGTGGGTTCTGTTGTGGATTCTGCAGTGTTCAGGAGAGCTTTGGCCAAATAAGAACTTGCTGAGCATTCAGTACAGGCAGCCTCTAGCTGAAGACAGATATTTAAAGGTACCATCCCTCTTCTGTTATCACTTTAAAAAGCACAGCAATGTTAAAGCCATGCCAGAAAGAGCCTCCTGCCTAAGGCAAACTGTAACTTCTCAAGGACTTCTGTAGAGGACCCTGGGTAGCAGCAGTACAAGCAGTGTCTGAGGAGAACTTTTCACTATTCTTCCTCTTAGGATCCCTGATTTTTCACATGCAGCTGCCAAATGTGGAGTGATTTYAGTGTAATGTAACAAGTTGGTGGCTGKCAGGAGGAGGATGCAGTGTGGCCCTAGAGRCAAGAGGCTAATGCTAATCACCTGCCCATGGATCATTTCCTCTCATWAATAACTCTCCYCTAGTGTCCTAGAAYCCCTCATTTAAACCTCTGTCCCTTCCCTGGAGTACARRCTGTTGTTTGTGCTGAGGCTGCTGTAAAAGTGGCTGTTAAACTGGTTGAGCACTGAGTTGCTGTGGCCGAGGTGAGCAGAAGGCATGGAATTGGACCAGTCTCCCACACCATGGCTGGGGATGCTGGAGAGTGGGGAATAGGAATTGAAGCCTACCACGTTCTGCCCCATTTTGTCAGTGGGTTCAGAGCTGAGTCCCACGGGCCCGGGGCGGCTGCCCGAGGCGGAGCCATGGACATAGGCAGTCATGCTGGACAGGAAGTTACTGAGGCACGGRCTGCTGGAAGAGGGAGGAGGAGATCCTTTCTCAGGTGAATTGTCAGTCCCAGGTGATGAGTTTTCCAAGATCTCCTGATGCTCTGCAGCTTTGGGGCTGCCAGTCAGGGTACTGTCCTCAGATTTGTCAGATGCAATACTCGCAGTGCTGGCCTCAATGTCAGACTTTCTCTTCCGCTTCCTGCGAAAGTTTCCATTGTCAAACATCTTCTCACAGTTTGGGTCCAGAGTCCAGTAATTCCCTTTTCCTGTCAMAGGAAACAAACCCACACTTTTAGTTTAAAAATATGCACACAAACAAAAAMTAAAAAGCAGTCATTTAGGGCTTCACAGTGTTTCTCTCATTTCACAGAAACAGAACAGTTGCATGAGCAGTTCACATGTATTTTTAGTCATTCAAAAGTACAAGGCTGTTGAATTCAGAAAAAAAAAGTTAAAGTTCTGGGTTCTTTAGCCTTGACTCTTCACATGGGCAAAACTACAAGTGGAGTCACTGGGAGGGCTTTTTGTTTTGTTTTCTTGGTGAGTGAAGCAGGTTTTCAGTATACAGCTGGTCTTCTGAATTTATGGCAGAGAGTAATCAAATCCCACACTGGGCTGCTCCTCCAGATTCAGTGGGGTGGCATAGGTTTCTAGCAAGATTGAACTAAACTTTTGGCCCTCTACTGCAGAATAATTTCAATGAGTTTTTAAAGTTCTTGATGGTTCTTAATAGCTATTGACAGGAAACCACAAATACAGGAATATCTGCCAGCCAAGGGGTTGGAAATACAGAGATGTCATTCCAGCAAAACACTGATTAAACAAAATAAAAGCAGCCTACTCTCCCCTTGAGAATTAATGCTGACTCCCCAAAGCCACTGGATTTCTTTGACAAATCCCCTTCCCCTGAATTCCCAGTTAAGTTTGACACAAGTCATGCATTACACCAGATGAGCGAGCCTTGCCCAGTTAAATGTTCCTGTACATGCTGAGTCTTGTGCTCAGCTCATTGATCCATGCTCAGGAAGACCCAGGGCAGGACAGAATTCCCTTCCCTCCAGAGATCTCACAGCAACAACCTCAGCTATGCACAGTTCTATGCTTTCTAGTTCAGCCTTTTGAACACAAGTGCTACTGTGTCTATGTCCTGTATTTGGGCTACTGTATCTCTTTACAGTGCTCTGGGTATTTTAAAATCGATCAAGGTTAACTAGAGCTGGGGGGAAAGGGGGAGAGGGCTATACCTGGATCATCTTCATCTCGAGGCACCTTCTTGAAGCAGTCRTTGAGAGACAGGTTGTGCCGGATGGAATTCTGCCAGCCAGCCTTGCTCTTGTTGTAGAAGGGGAAGTTGTCAGCCACGTACTGGTAGATCTGGCTCAGAGTCAGCCTCTTGTCAGGTGCCCCGTGGATTGCCATGGCAATGAGGGCAGAGTAGGAGTAGGGTGGTCTCACCAACTTCATGAGCTCCTCCTGGGACGGMAGGGGAAGCCAGCCAAGGTCAGCTCCTCCCAGGCTGTGCATGTTAGGCAGGAGCTGCCTCTGCATCCCGTAGGACTGCGGAATGAAGGGGCTGCTGCTGGATCCTGGCAGATATGGTGGGGGGGTGATGGAGGGTCCATTCAGCCAGAGGTAAGGGTTGGGAGTGCTGTTGTAATCTGTTGTCTCAAAGGTGCTGGGTCGCTGCGGGCTCGGGACGCTCTGGGGATGGAAGAAGTTCTCGTAGTAGATGTTCATCTCCGGGGGCTCCTGGCCGATGTTGGGGAACTGAGGGCTGCAGCGAGGAGGGGAGTGCGTCTGTGCCTCAAAGAAGCTCATGCTCTCAGCCAGGTGCCTGCTGAGCTGTGCCACACCTGTGCTAGTGCTCCTTCCCCGGGACAGGTGCATCACCTGCGCCCTTCCCTAGGTACTTATGCACCTGTAAATGTTTCAGCCAGGGCTGCAGGCTCCACCCCGCTGCCCTGAGTGGCTGCAGATGAGGACGATATCCTTTTTGGAATGCTGGCAGTCCCAGTCACTCATTGGTGTCACATCAACCAAACCTGGAAGTTACAACTGTTTATCTTCTTAAATGAATGAAGGAATTTTCCACTAATGTGATGTACATGAAGAAAGCCTTGGACTTCTTGAGGTTAAGACTCAGAGATCCTCCTCTTTCTATCTTTCACAGTGAAACTTTAGCATATCCTATTTTTTTCTTATTAAAGCAAAGCCATTTTGTGCTGCTGCTAGTAACACTTCAGAATGCAAAAGCCATTGTCACTAGTCAATGAAACAGTAGAGATATATACTTAAAAACAGAAAAAAGAAAAKAAAAGGTCAGACCTTTTCCTTTTGTAACTTTAATTGCAGAYTTGCTTGTACTTCCCCCTAGGCAATCACAGCACTGCAGGCAAATTCTGTGGCTGGTTACTCACGTGAGTAATCTTACTGATATAAATGGAATTAACTCCCTAAAGTAAGGATTAATCTTGTGGGGAAAAATATCAAGCTTAATAATCAAACCTTTCTTTAGAGCTTAAATTGGTGAACTGAGATGGGAAATCATTATGTGCTGCTTCCTCTTTGCTGCAGGATTGGTGCAGAGRGCTCATAAAACCTCTCAGCACAACTTCCAAGCAGGAAAGCAGCAACAGTGTTCAGCACAGCTCTTTTTAGAGTGCCAAGTTCCAATAACTTCATCTGTATCCTTGCAGACAAAAGCTGATTCCTTAAAATGAGGTAATAAGGAAAAACCACCAGCCCTTTTATGATCTGGACAAATCCTTAGTGCTTTGCATAGCACCCTGCACGTTTGAAGGAGGAAAGAGCAGAGCTGCAGTCTCACCACCCCTGTCTCAGGGTGAGAGCTCTTCACTGCATGAACTGCACTGGAGTTACAKCAGAGCTGCAGCTCCCTGCACAGTGATGTTTGCATGGCTTTTTTGGGATTAAGGCACACACATCATTTAAAACTTGCCTCAGCCTTAATACCCATGCAATTAAAGAAGGCCATGGTATGACAGGGCATTCCAGGTAGCTCTTGTCCTGTAATTTCTGCAGAAACACCAGTTTTGATCCACACACTTGAATTCCTGGCTGTACCAAAGGCCTTTTGCTTTGTCACATATTCATCTCAATCTTTTGTGCTGTAGCACAACCACCAAGACTCCCCACTCCCTAAGAACCAGTGATTCATTAATGTCATGTCCATGTTGTTGCTTTGAAAGGTATGAAATCAAATTCCACTGGAAATACTGCTGAAATATTGAGCACAGAATGACAAAGCAAGTCAATTTGCCAGCTCAGAAATGCAGCTCTACAGCTGTTACTTTAACAATCCATGCTTCCCTGCACAGAAAATCATTTGTACCACCACAAACAAGCTGCTGCTTCAATTTGAATGGCTGAGAGCTCAGAATATGTAAATGCTAAATAACCTGTTCAGAGACACACGTTAAACAGACAACAGTTAAGTGGAACCTGGTGGGACTGGCTTATTTTCTAAGTGACAATTGCTGTGCAAAGGTGATTTGGACAAAACAAACCAAAAAAAAAGGATTTATTTTTCAGGAGCTCCTAATGTGAGTGGCTCCCTCCTCAAGGGACTTATCTGCAATAATCTTTTTCACCATAAGAATCTGAGTTCCAAACATGCAAAATGCTGTTTGAGCAACATCCCGTACAGCTTCCTAGTTAGCTTTCTAACATACAGATATATTTTAAAATTATATGTGTATTCCTGAAAATATTGGCACAACTATTGCTTATAACCCTCCTTCATTTATAGAAGAGTCAATAAATAAAACATTTAGAAATAAGAATAAAACATTTAAGAATAAAACATTTAAGAACCACTCATGAGTAAAACCACATTTACAATTAATGAAAGAGCCAGAATATAGTGAGAAAAGTAAACATCATACATTTTTGACCTGCTCAACAAATTCGATTTTTGCCAAAAAACCCCCTGAAAATAAGAAAAACTTGTAAATTTATTCCAAGAAGTAAAAACCCAACTAAGTGCATCATGGACTTTGATGAGTGACATCTAAACACTCATTCCCTGAGGTGCACTGCATGCACAGCTACAATAAAAACACATTTAAGTGGGTGCTGAGTGAATACAGGCTTTGAGAAAAGCCCAGGCTTTACAGAGGGAAAAAGCATTTCTGCTGCAGCCAGAGACTGGGGCAGGCTGTGAAATCTCCCCTGCCTCTGCCTCCTGCTGAACTTCAGTGCAATGCAAGAGCAGGGTGAGCCTGGGCTGTGCTGTGCCACTGCCTGGGGATGCCCAGCCCTGCCAGCCCTGCCAGCCCTGCCAGCCCTGTCACCCGGGCAGTGCCCACAGAGCCCAGCAGAGCAGGGACTGAGGATGGTGAGTGCTGCTTTTACAGCAGGGAGGTGCAGAGACATCTCTGGGCTGCTGCCCACGGGGCTGTGACAGGGAGGCAAAGTCTGATCCCTCCCTGGCATGGCTGTGCTGGCACAGCTTCCAGCAGGGACAGATCCCAGCAGCAGCATTTCCCTTCAGCTGGCTGGGCCGGATTCACTCAGACCAGAGCATAAACAGTGCCAGGGAAAAGGTGCTKTGTCAGTGCTCTGGGCACACCTTGCTCTGCAGGGTCACTGCAGCACTGCTGTGAGCTCCTGGGCAGCTCTGCTGCAGATGTTCCTGTGCAGGCAAGGAGAGAATCATCTCTGTGGTGGCTGAGTCAGGACTGGAGGAAATGGAATCTAACCAGGAATATTGTCCTGGGGTCTTCCCCCTGAGAGTCTTCCTTTTGGAAGAAGGCAGCAATCCCAGAAGTGGAGAAAAGAGAAGGAAAACCAGTGRGGCATCCACATAAAGAGGCTGGGAAAAGGGGGCAGGCTGACCARGCTATGCCAACAGATCTTGTCTAGGGATCAAAAACTCTGCACATCAGTTGGAGGCTCCTGCTGGAGAAGGTTTAATGTTCATGATTTCCAAAAGCATTGGGTCAGTAAGGTCTGACTAGGCAGGATGCATCATATTTTTAACATGTCTTTTTACTGCAGTCCAGTACTGCCCAGCCCTGAGTGCATGTCTCTACCAGCTGGARGCCTGGTTAACCACAGGCTGTTGTCAAACCAAAGGCTGCTGACAGCTCTTGCCTTGTACAAATATTTGCTCCTCTCAATTTCTTGAGTGAAGCTCCAAAATCTGCAGGGTTGAGGCTGAGCCTTGGTAGAACCTTTGTTTTCCACAGGTTTTTTGGGTCAGCTCCCATGTTCCCCTCTACTCCAGCCAACAGTGATATTTTAATCACACTGACTACCCTTCTATAAAAGATAATATCTGAAATCTTGGGTTAGGAAATGTTCATATTAATTTCATTTAAACTCAGGTTCCTCAGCATTTCCACCTATACTCCCCAGTACCTGCACATCCCATGTTTTGTTTCTGAAGTGCAGTGACTTGGGAGAGGTGTGCACACACCAGCACAGTTCATAGAAATGACTCCTGTGGTCACAAAGAAGAGGGAAAATTTGTCTTTAAAAGAAAAGAGTCCATATGTAAGTCAATAYACCAAGCAACCCACCTTGTTTCAAACAATTCACACCCTGAATTCAGAAACAGGTCAGTATTCATCAATACGACATTTTCACACAGTGAAAAATTCTCTATGTTTTCAATTATCCAGTAGATTACTTTTAGAAGTCTTCATGTCTTTTTCTACTGAACATCACCTGCCCAGCATTTCCACAAAACAAACCACATCGTGAGAAGAAACAGGCTGTGACAGGCAAAGCAATGTCATCTCAAGGACATCACAAAAGCATAAGAAATGTAAAATACAGCACTGCAAAACAAGGGAACTGAGCTTTATTTCTAGAAAGGYAGGTTGAACATTAAATTAATGGAAAAGGCAATATCATTTGGATCTGTGCCATAAGTGCTGCAATGTTAGARTGCCCTTAGACTTTTCAAGCCTTCCAGAACAAAATCACTGTGGATTTTTGAAGCAGCTTTATAACCGGGTTTTTAGAAGGCTGTGAAACCATGAAAGGGCTCATAGCTGCTCTCTGCCCATGAGAATGATGAGAATAAAAGTAGTCATAACTCCTMCCTCCAAAAAGGCCTTCTACCATCTCCTGACACATAACAAATATGGGAGAGGGGATTGGGTGTCCCCTGACTYGTGTGTCAGTTGTGACAGGCCTCAGGCAGCCCAGGAATCCACAGCTTCCCTTTGGCAGCCACGGGATCTGCTGTGCTGAGGGACATGGCCACATCTGCCACACAGGGGCAGAATCAGCCTGTGGCAAATCCTTCTCAWGGTGGAGTCCCTCCCAGTTAGAGGAAATTAATCCAGACACAGACCTTTCAATCAATCCTGCTTTGACAGCCCCACTGCAGCTGCAGCTCCCGAGCAGCCAGCAGGGTTCTCTCTTTCAGATAACCTGCTTGTTTTACTCTCACCACTACATGTGTGTTTATACAAGAAACCAATGGTGCTAAAATTAAATAAGGTCTTGTATAAACATCAACATGGGTACAAAAGAAATTAATCTGTCCACACTTCCAAAACCCTTCAAAGTTTCAATTCTTGTGCATTTCAATGAAATGAATTTATTCAATGATTTATAGAAAGAAAAAGTAGCAACGTGCTACTGCTTTAGTTTCAGTCACATTTCAACAWCAAGATATTTGCTGGTGTATAAATCAGCTCCTCCCTCTCCACTATTCAAATCGAGATTTCATTGAAAAGACAKTTTAGAACCACAGAATTTTTCAGAAAACATAACTTCTTTTTTTTTAAAGGAAAATAGGGTTTGTTTTTTTTTTTTTTTTTGTGTTCTACCAGTACCAACACGTGGAGAAAATTAATTAGAAACTGAAGCTGCAAAGCGAATGGGTGCGAGCAGAGGGAATTTCTCTGGACACACCCAGGCGCAGATAACTCGGTGTTGTTTKATTGCACCGGGCTCTGAGCGCCGCGAACTGCGATAACCCTGCCTTGCAGGGCGCTGCTCATCCTGCCCCTGCCAGGGTGAGCGGGGCGAGCCGCSACACGGCTATCGCGACATCCGACCGCCGCCCGGCGACACTGCCCGGGAGTGCACAGCTTGTTTTTAACAACTGGCTGGTTTGTTTTTCATGGTCCATTTTGTKTTTAACAGCCGGCTGCGGGCTTGTCCCGGGATCCTCCCGTCCCGGTGCTGCTGCCCAGGATCACCTGGATCTATAAAAATAACTCATTCTGTGTGTAAGCATCTTAAACCTTTTCCTATTAGAATCCTTTTGGAATTCTGTGTGGAAATTCTGGTCGATTTAGAGATGTCTTTGTTGTCGATTAGTTTCCCCCCCCCCCTTTTTTTTTATGTTGTTTTGTTTCAGTTTTTTTGTTTTCTGTTTCCCCATCCAGATTTCCAAATATTCCTCTTTTCCCATCTTGTGAAATCAGTCCCAATGCAGTTGTAAAGAAAGGCTCTGTAATTCAGGGACTGTGCACTGGTGCTACCCTGTGTGCCAAAGCAACTGCAGTAAGGTTTCACGTTCCTCATTATTTGTAAAATCCAGGTGTCCAATCATAACATGCTTTAGTGTACAATAAAATACCATRCAAAATACAAGGTCTGTATCTAAAACTACTCTATCCAGGGCTGCTTTCTTTTATCTAAAACCATATAAATTAACATTCTGCATAAAGTCTTCCCTCAAAAYATCTCTTGAACATGGAGAATTGTTTAGGCTTTTTCTAGTTACAACAGCCCAAGATTCCTGCTACCTTACTTACCTGAGTCTTTTTTTGGCTGCTGGCCTGCCAGGGCACAGATCCCTTAAATGACTGATCCCCATCACCTGCCCTGTGCCTTTTGAAGCAGTCCCCACTGAAACCCCTGGTGACACCATCAGCAGCCACCTGCCATGAGCTGAGCTAATCCAAGCACTGGCAAGGCCCWCCAAGGGTTAACTGGGAATGGGAGMTGAGCCCTGCCTGTCACATGAACCTGCCACTAAGTGCAGGTTGAATGCCCACACACGGAATGGGGCATCTGGAGCTGCAGGATGCATTCATGCACATGAAAAAATCATTATCACAGACACTCCATTTGTCCCAGCTCACTCTCAGTGGCTCTCTCATCACAGGGCAGCCACAGCAAACATCCCTCATGGCACACAGAAGCTGTCAGCTACGCTGGAAAACTACATTGATAAAGGATAATTCTGAGCAAAACCCAATCAGATCAAGCTGTYCTCACTTCAAAGCCCTGATTAAATTTATCTAGCATTTAAAAGTTTATGAAATCCGTGGCCTACCCAAGGTTTGTTTGCAGAGCAATTCTTCATTTACAGTGTTAATCTTTAGCACACGCTGCATCATGAGAGCAAATCAGAACAGAAAATGACACAGAGTCAATAAAGAACGAGTCCTCTCCTCACCCCAGAGCAGTAAACACTGCCAATGCTGAAGTCCTCCCAGCTGAGGGCAGCCCCTGCAGTGTTGCTCAATGTTCCCCCCTCAGAAGGACCTTGAATGCCTGAGAGCAAGGAGGGACTGGGTTCTGGCAGGGAAATGCAAGTTCTATGGAGTGACTTCCACAAGGCACCCAGGACAGGAGATGGCTCCAAGCTTTTATTCATGGAGGCTTCCATATTCCTAAAACAATGAAGAGACACGTCTAAAAAGATGGACATCTCTTCATCCAAAAATAATGAGGGAAAGAATCCTTAAACTGTTCCATTTTCTTCCCTCCTCAGAAACAGTTTGAAAAAAATGGGTGCTGCAAAACCCAAACTGGCTTTAAATTTGCTGATTTCTCATGATTTCTAAATGAGAAAAATGCTGTGTTTGGTGAATTTATTCCTTTTATCTTCCTCCACTCTGGAGAACTGACCTRTGCTTTTGTTTTTAACAGAATGCCCTAATTCTGGATGATTCCCATTGACATATCCCAGTCCCTGGGATAAATGCTCCATCATTTGAGCAGTTTTGTACTGAAGTTAGAACAAAAAAAAAAAAAGGATCCTCTGGTATTTTTAGGATACCTAAGCTAAAATCCTTGCAAACAGCAGAGGAAGTGAGCAATGGAATTCTGTGCTTGGGTGCCTTTCAACACAACTCCTGGATCTTGGCTGACTTAAACGGAAACCAGATTTAATAAAAAWTAAAACCACTTTCTCTTTCCTATCATGCTACTTTAAAAACTTATTTAACACCTCTTCTKTCTAAAAGTGCCCTCATCCCATGAYCAGGGTGGAACTGATGAAAGCAGAGATGTCTCCTGTGTCAGTGMCTCCTCACAGATAACCAGAGTGGCACCAGAGWGGCACCAGGAGCCCACTGGGGACTGGGAATAGTTGATCTTTAAGGACTTTTCCAGCCCAAACTGTTCCATGACTTTACTCACCCACAGTTTCTCTAATAAAGAAGGTTACTGGCTGTGTGTGATAGAGATAAAAGTTCAATGTCAAGCAGGTACACAGCTCTATCACATATCCAGAACAATGTGTTCCTAAGGTCTGTAAAATCTTTAATAAAACTCTCCTTCCTTCTCAGAAACTTGATCCTTATTGACTTAGACTCTGACCATTTTCCTATAGCTCACACCAGCTAATTTTTATGAGATTTTAAGGGCATTGATTTCCCCCCAGAATGAATATTTAAGTTATAATTTCACAATAAGAACTTTATGGCACAAAGAAGGGCAGGCTGGATCCCCGAGTCAGGTGCGGATCCTCCTGAGTGCCCTGATGTGGAGAAATGCCAACATTTGCTGTGCACATTTTGTGCTGCTCTGACACAGCAGCTCCTGGGGCTGGACCAGCACCTCCAACACRGTGTTACTCTCCACAGAGACACCAGTGTCTGGCTAAAAATGAGATTTCTGCCTAAATTGAACTACCTTAAATGCATCTCAGGTCATTGCAGTGCCACAGCTGAGTGCAGCTCAGCCCATGTGCAAACAGCTCATGAATTACAGCTCACACAGCACCATCATCACCTGAGAGCCATGGCACAGCAAAGCAGACACACAGCTGGGAATGTCACAGAGAAGGGACAGGAGTGGCACAGCAAAGCTCTGAGGGGTGGCTCTGTCCCTTTGCTGCACGGGGAGAGCTGGAGCCATTCCTGCTGCACCAATTCCCTGCACAGCAGCCAAAGGCTGGCCCTGTCCTGCAGGGAACTTCTGCCCCCTGTGCTTCACCCCAAGGAGTGTCAGACACAGCTTCTGCCCCGCTGTGCACACAGGAGCTAAAGGGCTGCTGAGCTCAGGACAGAAATGGCACCATCAGTGCTGATTCCCATTTTCAAACAGATGTTGCCAYACTGCCACTTTATTGTCCCAGGGCATCAACTGTCCCTCTGCCGTGCTGTTTGTTTGGACTGCATCTCAGTATCCACAGCTTCTGGAAACTTGGGAAAGGCTGGAGATTGTCCAAACATCCTTAAAATTCCAGTTCTGTGAATGCCCCATCTTGGCAGCTATTTTTTCTTAGTTGATTTTGCTTTTCTGCTCAGATTGATTGGCATGATTTCAGGTTTGGAACTTGGGCTGGCAAGAGAAGGACAATATGTGGTGTGGGACAMTTAATAAAATTATCACTGATATTTAGTAAACTAAATGTGAATCTAAACCCTTCACCAAAAACTGCACTAAAACCTGAGCAAAACACAAGTACAAACCCTGAACCACTGGCTCAACACCCAACACCAAACTTCCTTTGGACACTGTGCTCCTGCCTTCCTGGTGTTTGTTTCTGGGCACTTCCTTCACTTCCATTCCTGCTATTTCTTTGTTTTGAGTCACAGTATTTCAATAACAATTTATAATAACAGCTAGAGRTATAAAAGTCTATTGTTCTACTCACCTAAAAACATCTCTGCATGGCACAGTAAATAGAAGCTAACCTTTAACAGGTGTTTTCACAAAGAATAAACACAATTTTCTTACTCATTTCCAGAAGAACCAAATCTTTTCTTTTAAAGTACTTGTTTATTTTATGCTATATTCAGGGTACCTGCAGACAATATTAAAGGACAGCTTTGATACCCTCCCTCCTCTTCCTCCATGTTAGCAAGATGTTAAATGTGCATCCTTCAACCCTTCACTTTCTCCCACTCACAGATAACCTTCTCTATTAAACAGAAGGTTTTCCTAAGAAAACCTTTTTCTTTCTCTGTGGCTCTTGAGAAGCATTATCAAGTTGCTATGGGAAGCAAATTAAACAAAATGAAATCAGAAGTCTGTCAGAATTGATGCCAAACTCTGCAGGTAGTGTTAAAACTGGGCCCATTCTGTTTTGCTGTGTGTGGTTATCCTGGTGAAGCTGCAGCATTAATTCCAATGGCAAACATTCCAAACCTCTCCCAGGAAACAATCACTAAATACTCCTGCAGAAAACAGCTTCACTCTGACCACTTGCAAAGAGTCTCAATTCATAAAACTATTTTATTCACAGTGTATGTTAAATTGTTGATAGAAACACTTAGGTTTAAACAAACTGCAGGTGTTTTTGCATAGACTGAACTCCACAGCAAGGAATAACTTTAACCTCATTGCCTTTCACAAATCCTTGGAAATGGCAACAAGGCCAGTCCCCTCCTCCACCACTCTGTACATGGACATATTTTATTTATTTAATATAAACCTGTGTTGGAGTCTGAAACATGAAGGGATGAGTGAAGGAAATCAATTATTCACCTTTAGACCCCCTCTATCTGGAAAACACTTAGAGAAAGAGCTGCCAGGTTATAAAAACTCTGAGGTGCTGACCTGTGGTGCTGAGGAGCTTCACACMACTGAGGCATCACCTCCAACTCCACCTCAGCAGATGGGAAGACACAGAAAATCAATCTAAACCCAGACAACTTGGGCTTGCAGAATTCTGTTAGCTGTCAGTAAAATGCTATTACCTTTCATACCATGGTGCCTGGAGATGTCAGGGAGAAAGGGTCAGGGCAAATAAAGCAGATTTGTAGCACTTTATTGAACAGCAGGAAATGCAGCTTTTGTTCATGRTGCTGCTGGATGTGAGGTCAATTTGTACACATGTAAAGAAACTTCTGCATGGTTTCCACAGAACAGCTGCTGTTCTGGAAACAGCTCAGGCCATGGTGCCACAGCCAGGGACTTCATGGGGGAAGATTGAGGACACAGRGCAGTGTGCTGGGAGCAGCAGAGGGCTCTGAGGGCTGTAAATCCAGCCACAGCCACACAATAAATTGGCAGTGGCTATTTTGTGCTGAGCCATCTGTTGCCTTGGCTACACTGCCAGTGAGGATTTAAGGATATCTGGAGTGTGTCTGTACAAGCTCCAGGAAAGCACAACTCTGCTCTTTGGAAAGAACAGACCCTGCATTACACAGTGACAGCTGCAGTTGGCCTTCACACTTCTGTCACCTCCCAGGAGCAAGCTTTGTCCCCAGGGAACATCCAGCTCCCTCTGTCCTGCACAGGCAGAGGTTTCTGTCCCAGATCCCAGAGGACACATCCTGCAGTGTTCTCAAATGTTATTCCTGCATCTGTATCACAAGTAACTCATCAGAGCCCATGGGGGTGGTGTTCATATTCTCCATCAGTGCCTTTCTTTAGAGTAGATGGTGCTCTAAAATAGAACATTTGGGTGTAGATATAATTATGTTCAGTTGAGAAGTGGTCTTATAAGAACTGCTCACAGGTCTGTTGATGCAGGTTTGAAATGCTGCTCCACAGGCTGCTTCTCATCTTCCAGAACTTTGGAAATGCGCTGAAAAAACACCAGAACAGATTTTCCTCTGTTAAAATTGATTGTGCTGGATCCAGTGATATGTGCATTAATTACTTGTGCCTTTAAGCTGTAGCTAGAGAAAAAAYACATTGACCAAATCCTGCATGTTTTGAATTCATTTCTCTATTCTGCAAAACCTTAAACCTGTATTTAAACCTGTCCACATGATTCTAGGCATGTTATGAAGCACCTCACAACTGGGTTTTCAGCTGTAGTGAGTCCTTTTTCTGCCATGTAACAAAGAACATTCTATCCTCTCTCTTATGCACTACATGAGTTTAAATAGAAGGGGATGAGGTAGCACTGAAAAGCTGCAACTCCTGGGTCTGAAATGAGCAAGTTTGTGATAAATTGAATGTAAGTGAAACACTGCAGACTTCACATTAATAGGTAATTCTTGTTCCTACCAGAACAATGTGATTATGAACACATTTCACTGAGGGTTTTCCTAAACGTTGCTATATGGTCCCTGAAGGCATTATCCCTTTTTTTTTAGAAAACCCCAAAACACTGCAGAAAGTAATGAATACAACTGAAACCTATTACCTAGGGRAAAAARAAMMCAAAACAACAAACCYTKTGCAYTGAAAGATCAGAAAASCTAGCATGTAAAATATYACAAATATTCCYGAATCCTTATGCAGTAATTCAWGTTGGTTATTATTATCTGCATTAAATGTCACCCTCCCACTACCTTCAAAGTGGGAAATCTTCTCATTCTGTGTCTGAATAGCTGCTCTGGACTTTTGTTTGGGTTTTTTTTTTAATATATTTTCGTTTGGGTTTTTGTTTGGTTTTTTGTTTGGTTTGGTTTGGTTTTTGGTGGGGTTTTTTGTTTGTTTGGGGTTTTTTTGCTGTCAAGCACTACATTAAATGAGGCAGTTTTAATTCTGTGAAAATGTCAGATATCAGTGGCACGTTCCTCACTTTAAAGGAAGGCAGCCGGCTTTAAKCGAGAGTGCCCCTGCAGCGGGAGCGCTTTCCAGGCTGCGCTCATCATCCCCGCGCACATCCCCGTGCCCGGAGCCGCGCTCAGCCCGCCCCGAGCCCGGCGCTCCCGGCCCGGCCCCGCTCCGGGAACCGCCGCTCCGGGAACCGCCGCTCCGGGAACTGCCGCTCCCCAGCTCCCGGTGCCGGCTCTCGGCGGGCAGCCCGCGCCCTCTGGCGGGCCGGGAGCGGAGCTGCACACGCGCCTGCAGCCCTGCATGCTTCCCATTCTCCAGCCCTGCATCCCTGAATCCCTGCATTCCTGCATGCTTCCCATTCTCCAGCCCTGCATCCCTGCATCCCTGCATTCCTGCATGCTTCCCGTTCTCTAGCCCTGCATCCCTGCATCCCGTTCTCCATCCCTGCATCCCTGCACCCCTGCAACCACCCATCCCTGCATCCTCCATCCCTACATCCCTCCATCCCTCCATCCCTTCATCCTTCCATCCCTGCATCTTTCCATCCCTCCATCCTTCCAGCCCTGTATCCTTGCATCCCTCCACCCTTCCAGCCCTCCATCCCAGAATCCCTCCCAGTGGAAGTGCAGCCACGGCCAGCTTTGCTTCCACACTGAGCTCCCACCCTGCTCTCTGACAAAAGCATAATGAAAAATCCCCGGAGTTTGACTAATGAGCCTATTTGTCTCAAAAACACTTCGTTTTCATAGCACTGGATTTTTGAGCACGTGACCCTTCCTGTTCCCCCCCACAAGCACACAGGACCCACCATTGTTTTAAATAACTGGTTCACTTTCTTTTTTTTKGAGGATTTCTTGTCTCCATCAGAGGTGGAAGGAAACACTGGGTGGCTCAGCCTGTGAGAGGCAATTGTTTCCTCAGGTGCCACAGTGCTGACAGACAGAGTCAGTCCTTAGAAGGAAAACAATATTGGTTACACAAAACAAAATCAAAAAAGGAGAGTCAGACTGTAAGACAAAACACAACCAAAATTGTGAACTACTGTAATGACTAGAAAAAATTGAGACTTTTAAAATCTAACTATAACCTTTGAATAAAAAATTAAATWATAGGGAAACAATAAACTTCATTACATTGAAACTGAACAGTGAAAAAAAAGAACCAATCTGGCCAAAGAATTAAAGATAAAGACAAGACAAAGAAGTGGGCCATGGCAGTCTGCTGTGCTGTGCTAAACATCAGTTACAGGTGTCTGGGAAGAGAGGGGCAGTGAGAGAGATGGATGAAATGCAGGCCAAGGACTGGGATGTCCCACGGAACAAAGGGGAAAAGAGAGACTGAAACTGGGCCTGTTTTCTCTGTGTGCCCCAGCCTAGGGATGAGCTCCAGCTCCAGTCACACTTTCCCCTTTTCTCTCACACAACCACCCCTCTGCCTGGGGGCAGCTGTGTTACCTTGCTGTGTTACCTTGCTGTGTTACCTTGCTGTGTTACCTTGCTGTGTTACCTTGCTGTGTTACCTTGCTGTGTTACCTTGCTGTGTTATCCTGCTGCCCCTGCCTCCCTGGTGAGCCAATCAATTGGATTCCTCTCTGCTTTCAAAAGCAGAAGCTGAAATCCTGTTCTGGGGCAGATTTTGGGGATATTGACCCCCAAAGCACAGCACAGAGCATTTCTCYCTGTTTCACACCCTGCCCTTGCTGTGAGCCCTTCTCTCTGCTCCTGAGCCCCCTGAGCAGGGAAGCTGAATGAAGCTTGCCTCTTTGCAGGCAGCAGGAATGCTCACACTGCACAAGGACGTGAAATTCAGAGCTCCAGGAGTAACAGTTCTGGARTTTGCATTTTGGCACAAGGTACCAGGGTGTCACCAGGCACTGGGAGCAGTCCAGCCTCACAGGCACAGTACACTCTTCAATCATGACTTTTGTCCCAGTGGATTTCACAAGGGTGGAGAGAGCTGCCAGCCCTGCTTGGAGCAAACCCTTCATTGCTGCTTTCTTAACATCCTGCTAAAGCTCAGAATTGTCTGCCTGGTGTGAGCTCCTTACCTGGGATAGTTGGCATGGAACGACTGACAGTGCTCATCTGCTTGAGGACTGAACTTTTCTGAGGTGCCAGCACGTGTTCTGACAGGTTGGTGTCACTCATGAACTCAGATTTCCTTGACAGCTGTTAAATAAAAACCCCCAACATTAATGATGAACTGAGACTTTGGTTCATGTATCATATAATGTACAATCTAAAAACATGCAACAATTTTGTATATAATTTATAGTTAGATAAAAACTTTTCATTCTTTGTAGAAATAAAGAATTCTTTAAAAAGTTACAGAAGTGATCTGTGATCTGAAATCTGAATTCCTACCCTTTTTTGGCATAATACCATCAGACAACTGTGGGTGTGATCTGCAAAGTAAAATGAAGTTTTGAAAACATTATTCCCTGTTGCACAAACATGCCCAGCCTGGCTGCTGCAAAGCCTTGTCACTGCTTTTCTGAAGCAGAACAAAACCCTCTAACTCAACACACAGTGGGTTGTTTGGTGTGTGTGTTATCTAATTCCATCAAAAGCCRAAGGTGTTACTGGGTTTTGTATCTCAGTGCTGCTCACAGCATGACTGTGCCTTATCTCTCTTCTGATGAGGACATGCAGTGTAAGACAGTCAGAATCATCAGGAATTTCTCTGTGCTTCCCCAAACTGTCTTGGCTTTCAACTCCATTCATTTTACCTTTGATGATTCCTTCAAACATTTTTGATCAAATTATTTCTGCTCCCTCCATGTAATTCAACAATCTGTTACTGCCTGGCTTTTAAATTTAGAGGGGCTTGTGTATCTAGAGGACATAGATAAAATTCTCCTGAGGATGGAACTGTCTCCAGAAAAGGCCCAGTATAAGTGACAKAAGTGACTGTAATGATCCAGCAGCACAGTGAAAGCCCTTGGATGATCTATGGAGTGAGAGGTGCCAGTGCTCCCAAACTTCAGCCTGGCACCATTTCAGGAGCAGTGTTTGCAACCTTGCACTTTGCTAACAGCTGCATGTTCCACACCAAGGTACAGAGTGTGCAGRGCTATCACTGCTGAGGTAGCCCTGAGTGCCAGGAGCCAATTGCCTCTSCACAGGAAGGCAGCTGAACCTCCCCACACAGGGCTCCTTCCTGAGCTAAGCAGGTTCARAGCTGCAGCCTCTGAGCTCTGTTATCTGTCACCAGAAGCCAGGAGAGAGCTGATTTCCTCACTGATTTGTTTCCTCCACAGCATCTTGCATTCATGTTTCATTCATGGCAGGGCAGATCAGCTCTGCACCCTGCATCCCTCCCTTTATGACAGCTGGAGTGCTCTGGGGTGTATTTTTCTTTTTCTAAGGAAAGGAGTAATGTCCTCTTTTTCATGGATTATAAAACACTAAATCAGTAACATACACATTTCATGTCAGAGATGGAAATATCAGCTGCTGTCTTCTCATCAGCAAACAGCACACTGCTCCTTTTTCTTCTTTTTTTGGACCTTCTCATCTTGACTTCAGGATAAGGATTATTTTGTGGAGCAATCTCCTCTGATTCTGCTTTCCCTTGCTTTGGCAGCACTGCTTCCAGATCAAAGCTGCAGGAGCAAAAGAAAGAAAGTACAAGTTGCTGAGTGRTATTTTAAAAGCTGCTGGGATTCTGATGTCATTTCCCCATGAAATATAAATGCAGGTCATTCTTTCCTTCTACTTTCTAGGCAGCCTTGCAAACTGCTGGCACAAAGTATCTGATGTGCTCCAGCAGCTGGCAACTGGAGACACAAATAAAATACTTTTAGACAGTGTGACACCATCYTAAAATGTAGTGAAGAATGTGAAATATTAAAACCAGCTCAAATCCCTGTTTAAAGATTTGTGCATCAGCTTAAGAACTCCTGAAGTAAACAGAGCAGAGCTGACATGGCAAGTTGATGTGTGGGGATGGTGGTGCTGAAAGCAAGACAAGCTGTTCTGGGTGTGCAAGAACCAAAGTGGAACAGTGCTGCTGTCTGTTGCCATGTTTTAAATGCCTTCTCCTATTTATTTCACCATATTGGACAAGAATACACACACTCAGAGATTAAAAGTTTAAACAGTTTAAAAACTGGGCTACTTCTCCTTAGAAAGGAAAAAAAAAAACAAACCATGAAATTGGTGCTGGCTTTACTCCCTTCTTAACCTTCAGAACATGGGACTGAACTTATATTACAACATAAAAACTGCTAAATCAAGAAGTGTGGTGACTTTTGGCCTATGCTTCCCAGACACAATGAGCATGCCAGGAAGTCACCCCAGGAGCACGATGCCCTGGCTGCAGTGGCAGTGCCATCCTGGCTGGCTCTGTCACAGCTGTCCCTGTCCTGCAGCACACAGAGGGTGTTTGACTGCCCCACCCTTCTGGGGGGGAGCTGGAGGGGAGCAGGAGCAGCCTCAGCCATCTCAGAGTAGAACAAGGGCTAAAGAACCAACCCTTCCCCTTTAGGGTCACACACCACTGGACTTTTCCAAAGTGAGCTACTCAAGAAGGAGATCAGATGTTTAAAATATAATCAGGCACTGCTCAACAAGTTCAGTTTTATATGGACCTTGTTTGGGAAGAAGTTCTGTGTGCCTGAAAGATAGTTTATAAATGAACAAGACAATTTGTGGATGAAAAGCTTATTAGACCCATATTTGTAATATTATATATTATTAATATATATATAATATATATTAATTATTATTATACCTATAATTGTTCTCTCAAACTTATAAGTCTTTTTGTTTTCCAGTGTTGCAGTTAAAACACATTAGGCAAAGCATTTTATATTACTAAAATCTTCCACCTCCTTTTCAAGTTTGTAAAGGTTGTTCCTTTCCTATTCACATTTTACAAAAAAAAAAGATGCTAATTAAGTTAAAAGCTGTATAAAAAGAAACTTGCAAAAAAACCCAGATCTTGGTAAATTTTTTAAAAGCAATTTCATTTTTGAAATACTTATTTTCTGCAAAATGAAATGCCACTTTTTTTTTTTTTCAGTGAGAGTTGAACACATTTTGTCTATTAAGATTGAAATTCTGTAGTTTCCAGCCTGGAGGAAGTGATAGCTACAGTTAAAAATAACGTTGGTATAGCCTGAAAAGGCTGCTGGAGGTCATCATTCCTTTTAAAAAATCATTTTGTTTTGTCTCATAAAACGGATTACAAAACAGGACTGAGAAAGAATTTGTACAGTATTTATAACCAAGCTTTGTGAGGCAGAGCCCAGTGCTGTATTTGTCACCAACCTTTCAGAGGCAGCTCTGCCGGGGGTGCTGCAGTCGGAGCTCAGGGAGCGCATGGAGATGAACGATAACTGCCGGTAGGATTTGAGCACCGAGCGCGGCCGCCCGAGCCTCCTGTCATCAAACTCTGGCTGCAGGGTGGCACACACAAACACATCCTGTCACACCTCTGGGCTGCAATCCCTCCTGCTCACACCTGCAGGCTGTGCAGGTGTTTAACACTTGGCATGAAAGAAGTTGGCTGCTTCCATGAATCCCTGTGATTTATCCAGTGATGAATCCCTACCCTTCAGACCTCCCAAACTCAGTTCACAAAGCACATTCTCTGCACAATTTTAAATGGCTTGGGCTTTTTAAGTGCTGGTCCCTAAGGGTGTTGGAGGGTTCATGCAAGAGGCAAGATTTCTGACTGTGGATTACAGCCTCTGTGATTGAAATGATTATTGCAATTACAGCCTTTGATATTGCAAAATAAAAACCATATTCAGAGAGATACATAGAAGCTTCATCATACAAGTGTATAATACAACACATATCCAAAATTTAAGTTAGAAACTTGCTACTTTTACCCCTRCAACAGAAGAAATAAATCCTTATAAAATCACCAATGCTGAAAGCAACAATATAAAATAATTTCCAAAGTAACTGTCATTTAATCACAAAAAGCAGGCAATGTCATTCTCATAGCCTGCACAACTCAGATAGGCTATTTTATTCCAGAATTGTCTTGGGAGTTTGTGTTCAGGAGTTATCCTTCAATTCCCAGATATTTCAGTTTGTTCCCAACTAATATTTATAGTATTATCCACATGACAGGTTTTACTTCACAGCACAGCTGGAAGTGGCTGGCACAGGGAAACATCAATTGCAGATCAAAGCCCTAAACCCTCAGAAAAATTACAAAGAGAACAAACATAAGAACTTGCTTTTACTTCCTCAATAAGGCTTGCAATTTTAAGTTGTAATAAAATACACTAAAAATCTTCTAGAATGAGGAATATTTGATGTGTCAGAGAATTGGATCAGCTCTTGGATGATACAACTCAGCTCTTGCTACCTTTAGATCACAAGAAAACCCATAAGCAAAAAGAAATTAGCATGTTTTTGTGTAGAACAAGATGTGCATTAAATGAAGAGAAATGGGGTTAGAGGGTGAAGTGGTTAATGGAGAGCAATACCAATTCTCTGGCTCCATATTGCTTTTCCACTTTCACTTTCAGCTGCATGAARCATTCCTCCATCCGCTCGTGGAAGGGACGCAGATTGTCAGAAACTCTTCTCTCATGGATTTTAATTCCAGCCCCAAGGAAAGGTATCTTAGGAGGAACAMAAGGAAAGAAAAGGTGAGACTTCTCCAGTGGGTCCAACAACCTCTCTGGCTCTGTTGAAATTATCTGGGAAATCAACTGCAGAACTCTTCCTGGGACTGGCAGCTGGGTTTGCCCATTGAGCTCAGCTTGGGGCAGCAAATCCAAAATGGAAAAGGCCCATGAAAAATGGGTTTTCCCAGTGAYTTGTTGAAAAATGTTGGCTGCCTCACAGAGGCTGTGTTCTCTCTTCTATGTATTTTAATGTTACGAGATTTGTGCAAATATTTTTAGCTTCTCTTCTGCCAGTAACCTTTTCTGACTGCTTTACTACAGCTTTTAACACTTTTGCCTTAATATCTGGGGGTTTTTGGAAAATCCACTTAGATTCCATCCTTCCTTTTTGTGTTCTGGCTCAGTAAATACTGTGAACATTGGCCCACCCATCACACTGATCACATTTTATGGGAGTGCAATTGCAATATAACTTTTAAACTCCTGGTATTAAAGCCCATCAGTTACTGACAKATCAGTTTGTCCTCCTTAGAGGGATTTGCAGGGATAGGTAGAAATTACCCCTTATTTCCTATTGCCAATGGTATTGTGGTCAGTCAATCCCACTGAATTCACTGGGTGAATCTGATGGCCAGAAAACAACACACAGAGCTGTGGTGGGCAATGATACAGGAGAAACTGTGAAGGTACAACTCAAATAATAACCAAACTTACAACTCAAAAAATAACCAAACTTACAACTCAAATAATAACCAAACTGGGATGAATCAAAATGAAACAGGAAGAAACTTCAAAAACAATAAGAACACAGTACAAACAGTTCATTTTGAACTGTTTGGATGATTCATTTCAAGGCTGAGAGAGGAATAAACAATAACTTTCTGCTGTTTCTCATTTATGAAAGATACACAGAATCACAGAATCATTGAATAGTCTGGGTTGGAAAGGACCTGTAAAGGTCTTTCAGTCCAAGCCCCTGCCATAGACAGGGCCCTCTTCAATTCCATCAGATTGCTCAGAGCCAGCCTGACCTTGGATGTTTCCAGGGATGTTTATAGTAAGTACAAAGCATGAGTCATGGAACATGAGGAGAAACACCTTGAGCCATTCATTTCTGACAGTAAAACCCCAGATGAATTCTCACTATTTCTTACCATCCCTCTATGTGTCTATTGATAGCAATGATTTCTGTTTTGGACTGGTTAATGGATATAGAATGGATAAGTTCTGAGGCCATGGTTTTTTCTGCTCCATTATCATTATCAGGTCAACAGAAGGAGCCATTTCCCCTTGAATCTCAGCAAAAATTTAGGTTTTTTTCTGCTACCACCTTTCATAGGTGCATTTTCCTCCTCGAGGACAAAAGGGTTCTGCAGGCTGGTTGTCTTATCATATATACACTGTATAGAAAATAATGAATACTAAACTCAAATAACCCCAGTGCTGCCACTATAGGGAGAATATTCAGTTCTCCTCTGGAGATTCAACTTAAAAATATTTCCTAATAATCTTCCATGCTATTTGTCACACAGAAGACACACAGCAGCAATCTTGAAGGATCCCTGAGCATGAAAATAATTCCTGAGAGCAGCAAATACTCCMTTAATGTTTCTAGTGGGGAAAAAAAATCCAAAATCCTCTACAAAAAAGAAATACTCTAGGAAAGAGTTGTTTCCCAAGAGAGTTTCTGTTATTTGCCAACCCCAGAAATGCATAAAATCATTATGACCTCTGTCATGCTCTCAATTTTCTCTTCAGGAATACAACCCAAGTTGCAAATCCTGGCCCTTTTAACCATAACTGTAGCCTGCTGTATGTGGCTTTTGATAAACCTCATTCCAGATGCTGTGTTCTACAAAATACCTTTCAGGGGTTAAAAACAAAGTGGAAATGACACAGTCACCTCAATGCTGTGTCCTCCTGCTGGACAGGGGTGGAGCAAAGGAACCCCTGGTGAAGCCTCAGTGGTGGCTGTCAGTGAGAAATTACCTGCCAAGCAATCAGATCTTTGAGTCTGTTCAGTTTTTCTGCATCCTCTGGATGGTTTCTGATATATTCTTCTGTAAAGAAAGCCTTAGACAAAACAAACAAACAAACAAACAAATAAATAAATACAGTCCATCATTTTRACAGGTAAAGGATGAAGCATTAATCCACACAGCCTGGCTGGTAATGGCAACACTGGGCATCAAAGAGAGAGGCACATCTGGTCCTTAGCCAGGTGCTGCTGGGGATGATTCCTCCTCCAGCAGCTGGAGCTGAGGTGCACTTTGTAAAAACATATATTTGGTCTTCATCCAGCACTTCTGGCTTTGAGACCCTTATCATGAAACCCAATTGTTGTTTCTTTTATTAAGTTTACAGTGAAACTGAAAAGGCACAGATTTGGAATATCACAACTTACATCAACTTCAGTTGTTCTGGTTTGCTTTCAAAKCCAGAGGTGACCAGGAAAGGAGGATATGAGGATCCTTAACTGATGGAATGATGGCTTTCCTATTCCCCATCCCCACTGCACTGCCACTTTAACAAAGGATGCAGGAGGATTATGAAATGATTCTCCTGAGAATGTTCTTTGCAGTCACTCAAAAGCTCCTACCTTCTCATATTTAGCAAAGCCACCCATAACAGCTGGATCAACAATTCCATTCAGAAGCATGGAAAGTGGATTAATGGGGAGGTTCTCATCACTCTGGTACTGGTTAATCATCATCAAAATCTTCTCATTTGTTGTGGACATAGTCTCAATAGCATTCTCTAAAGGACTAATTGTGCACTGGAAAGAAACAAAAGACTTCTAAGGTTCATAAACAGGTCTTTTTAGTTTTCTTAAACTCAGTACATGAACAACAGTTTTGCAATTCAGCAAACCCCCCCAGACTTGTTCAATTCTGAAACTATAAATCAGGCACAAGACATATTGATCCTGTATTGAGCAGCAGAAAGATGAAATGTAAATAATGCCCATTTTGTATGTATAAAAAGAAGGAGCTGTAGCCTTGTGTGAGGACTTTGCAGGCTGGTTTGTCCATGAGCAGCTCAGTACTCACGTGGGATGTGGAGACCACCTCAAACCAGCGCAGGATCCCTGGCAGTTTGTAGGCTGTAACAAAGGATGTCCTCTCAATCCACA
Source organism: Alauda arvensis (assembly GCA_902810485.1). Lineage (NCBI taxonomy): Eukaryota > Metazoa > Chordata > Aves > Passeriformes > Alaudidae > Alauda > Alauda arvensis. The sequence goes on along the minus strand of CADDXX010000127.1, from coordinate 1,498,208 downwards.
TAGACTAGTGAAAAACAGCAGGAGAAATGATACATCAGGATTGAAACTCCCATCTTTTCTGCCTTCTGAGATGTCAGAGTGAAATGTATGTAGATAGAAAACATTTGCATATTTTTGCATAAAAACCACTGCAAACTAAATCTAGCACAGTGACTTGAACAAATAACTTTCCTGATTTCAGATTACATCATCTTCAGGCACASAGCCTGCACAAAGCAGGGGAAAAAGAAAATGACCCTTGAATCTTTTAGTCTGCATTCCTATTTTTGCCATTACAGCTGGAATGGCTGCCATTAAGTGACCCACTCTTGCCTCTACCCAGATTATATTTCCTCTATCCACATTCAAAAGGTATTTCTGCAATTAAAAGCAGCAATAGCCCTCTAACAACTTGGCAGCATTCTGGCCTTGTTTTTGGCCCCCTCATTTTTCTTTTCTGAACAAGACTGGCTGTTGGTATTTTAGAATAGTTTGGAATAGCCACTGTTGCATTTACCCTGCTGCTCCTTATTTCACTATCAGCTCAGAAACTGCCAGTGCTGTTAAATACCATAATAGATGAATGAAGACACTCCAGCTGTCCCAGTTTCCAGCTCTTTGAAGGAAACAGGCATCTTATCTATTGTCCTCAGCAATAAAACATCAACAATTTAGCTCTTGTAAAACCATTTCAAGGTATACTCATAAATGGGCCCGAAATTCTGTTGTTTGCAAAGGAAGCCAATGCACATCCTGAGCCCTGACAATACATCCTGGGATGTCAGGGTAGAGTTTGTGTCTGAAGGGYTGATTTAACAGCAGGTAGGAAGCTCTTACATGAAAGTGTTGACTCTGCTAATCAGCACACACATAACAGAAATTGTACATTTTGGAAAGAAAAGCCTTTTCCCAGCAGTATGCCAAAAGCACAGCTTTAGCTTTAGGCTTGCATGGGATGCTTTTCAAAACAAACCATAAAATACCAGATACCTGTAAAATGAAAATACTTACCACATTTTTATGCTTAACACTGAAAAGTAATTTATGGTGGTGTGGATTTCTTAGGCTATTTGAAGAGTGAAGGCCATTACTCAGCATTGCACCATTAGGCACAGGAGGAAAAGGGACACAGGCAGTTCTGTCATGAGGTGAGATTTCACAGGACTCAGGGGAGCAAACACTCACCTCATTGCCAGGCTGGCAGCTGATGGAAGTGTTGCAAACTACAAGCAGCAATGCATTTGACATTTATTTACATGTCACCTTGTTTCCTAATGAAAATCTGGACCAGAAGAAGTTACTGCTGAGCACAAACATGTTGACCATGTTTAAGTGCATCATGTTCACCTGCAGCTGGAACAGTGATGTGTAATTAGGTACACAGGAATTGTGCTGAAATAGAGAAGCCTTGCATTTGGTTTTTTTGAACCTTAACTTAAGGTGTCTACAAAGAGCAATCTGAACCTAAGAAAGGAGCTAGGATCAAAATTCAGTCTCAGTTAGCAGGACTGCATCATCACCTTGTCATTAATTTACTTACAGCAAATTCATTTTGAGGGTCAAYAGATCCTTTCCTGACTGGTCTGGAGTAGTGGAAGCGCTGCACGTTGTTTGACTTGTAAAAGCTGAAAGATTTTAAAATGACTATTKTAAAGCACAGAAACCAGAAATTAATGGATCTTGTCATCACAGAGAAATATTTCATTCTGAGTAGTTGAGTTTTTAATTAAAAGTAAATTTACTGCTCAGAAAAAAAGGACTTTACTGCAAAATCAGAAACAACTACTTTATCTATAAATCAGAGTCAGCACACAGTATTTTACAAGCATTAAGCTTCAACTTGTGACTGGATCTATTTCCCAGGTATAAAAATCCCAGAACTTCCAGATTGATATTCAAAGCTACAGGAGGACTAGAAGAGATTTTTCCTCTCTTGTCTTGCTGTGGCACATGCCCTGCTTTATCCTGCTTTAGGAAAGGAGTCTCTGCATTCTGAAGGACTGACTGAGCAGAGCAGGGATTTTCACCTGGAGTGGAACAGGGCACATGACAAAGCAGTTTAACCTTGTGCAACAATCCTGCTCACCATGCTGAACAACATCCAAAAATCAAGCAGCTGAAGCCATTCATATTGATTTACTGAGATAGATAATAGTATGTATATAATATAGGTACATCGRGTACACCAGTGTAAAGAATCCTTTGCAAATTTATGTTATGGTCTGTTCTATTCAGCCAGTGTTTCAYCTCCATCACTGTGAGCACATCTTTCCACTAAACTTGTAACTACTTGGCTTTTAGCACTGGGRCTGCAGAGCTTTGCTGTCCACAGAAATATCTCTCCTTTGGGTTTTTAGTATTTGTTTTCAAGATGAATTAAACTCCTGCTAAGTAAAAGCTGATTTTGCAGAAAAAAAAATATCTCAGAAATCTCTTCCAGTAAAACTGAACCATGTTTTAAAAGCCCAGAAAAACAAATGCCCCAACATCTGAGTTAAGCAGACCATGGTATGTTAGTTCACAGGAAACTATGATTTCTGATCCAGACTGTGAAGATTTTCTCCATCAGTAAAGAAAAGCAACTGGAAAATACTGGCACACTGAGTCAGATCCCTTCATGCAGTTCCATCTGAAAGGGCAGATATTCTGAAGCTCTTTGATGGAATAAAGGCATTGTCACCACCTAATGTAACCAACAATTAAATGCCCAATAAAGTAAACTCATAAAAGTAAATCTTTAAGCCCAGATGGAATCAGCAGTTTGGTTGAATTCTGCAGCTGAGACAAACATTACAAAACCTCCCCTATGAGCAGAGATTGGACTTTACATGGAACACTTTGCTCCATAAACTGAAGCAGTTTGAAGTGTGGCTGGCTCTACACCAAAATCTGGTCCAACAGGATCACATTTATAATCTGCCTTTCAGTTACTGATTTTAAAATTAATCAAGTTGAAATTAGAACCATAATTTTTTTTTGTGGCTTTTTGGGTTGGGTTGTTTTTTAGTCTGTGTTTGTTTATTTTAAAATCCTGTACACAAGGCCTGTGCTTGGATCTGCTTTATTTACTTTGGTGTATGTGGGGAGGTGATTCTTATTTCTCCAGCCTGAGTCAGGTGCTACTTCAGTAAAGATTCCTTAGACAGGGCTTCAGAGCAAGGGCATGACTGGTTTGGAAGCAGCTCTTGGCCAGTCTGTTCTCAAAATACTTCAGCCAATTCATTTCCTTTGTTCCTTTACAAACCCCATACTCCACAGCCCCAGCAGAAAGCACTTTGCCACTGTGCACTCTGCACTGCACAGACAAGATTCTGTCCTTCAAGAGCCTTCATTCAGCCACTCACTGCCAGTCACCTCCCAGAGCCCTCTCTCCACCACCTGGCTGAGAAGCTGAGTTCAGAACTCAGGAACTCCCACCCAAAGCACAGATTCCACCTCCCTGCCCTGCATCCATGAGTTATTCCTGCAGTGGCAGATGGATTCAGGCTCTCTCATGGAATTCCTGGGGAATATCCAGGACAGGAGCTCTGAGCAATGTCCCTGGGGCTGGACTGGGTGGCCTGTGAAGGTGCCTTCCCTCACAAACTGCTCTCTGATTCTATGAATACAGAAATCAGTAAATTAAGACAACAAAAACTCCAACATCCATTGGCAAATGACTGGAGTCACAAAATAATTGCTGTCAGTTTAGGAATATGGACTGATTTTCATTATCCTATCTACTGCAGAAATTCACTTACTTTATGATTTGATCAGGCACTGCCTTATTTTTGAATCTAGGCTGCTCCTCCAGGACTGGCTGCACTGTAAAACATTGGATATCTGAAATTGTGGAAGTTAAGGGCATGTTATGAACTATTAGTATGAAATACTGTAGGCTGCAGGGGAAATAAAAATAATAATAATAAAAAAAAGACATTTTCTGATGAAAAATCTGAAGTGTTCAGGGTTTCATTTCTGGAATTTCCTTGGCCAAAAAAGGAAATATCTGCCAGTAGTAACCAGTGAATACATATTAATTCTGAACTGCATATTTTTATTATTTACTGAGCTTGAATATCTGCAGCTGAATTTATCACACTGACTCATTCATTAAATTTTTAAGCTCAGGCAACTTACAAAAATAACATCAACCACATCTGATGTTAACAGTTTCACTGTGTAGCTTTAGGCATGCATAAAGTGATGATGGGTAACACTTTTGAAATCTCTAACTGAAMAGCCCTTTTACTTGAGATTTCCTTTTTCAATAGAAGTGCTGTTTTTACCATCTGAATTCTGTATTTGTAGGTAAATATATCACATCCTTACATATTCAGTGTGTTTGAAACTCATGCCCTCTGGTTAGATCCTTTTGCAGAAGTGCAGAAGCAGTGCTTATCTCCTGCTCCTTGCAGATAGATGAGCAAATTCTACCTTAAGGACTGAGGCATGTGTTCTCAAAAAAAAATAAATTAATTAGTTAAGAGACAAGACAGGCTTTCAAGCTTAATGTACTATTTTAGACAAGCCTGTAATACTCCCACTTCAGTCCCAACAGTGTGAAAGTATTYCCTTTCTCCTCCAGAAAGTTCCACCAGAAGAGACTCAAGGGAGTATGTGAAGTGCTACAACATCACCTTGAAAATTAAGAAAGGAAAATCAGCATGCAAAAACAAATGTCTGGTACAGTGAGGTGATCTCTTACCTGCTCAGCCAGTAATGACTCAAATCAAAGAAAAAGATAATCAGAGTTATTYCAACCAGGAAAAATTGAGGCCACTCTAAAAGTTGATTAAAAATGTTTGTAAGTTGATTTTCCTAAGAAAATTTTGGAGGGACTTGGGGCATGTTTATGTTGCCAAGAAATGGAGGTGATGCTGAAGTGTGGTGCCAGTCAGAGCAGTGCTCAAAGAAGACATGAATTTAATATCAAGACACAACAGCTATGAATGTGAGGTGACAGAAAATTTGCTGCTTTAAACTGGATCTCTCCAAGTGTGTGACCCTGCTTTTGGCATTTGAAGAAAACAAAGCCAAACCATGTATGAACTCCAATGAATTTCCTTCCCTAAAGGGCTGTCAAGCCCTAGCACAGGCTGCCCTGGGAAGAGGTTGAGTCACCATCCCTGGAGGGGTTTAAGAGACTGTAGATGTGGCACTTGGGAACATGGGGGAACAAGGTTTGTGCTTGGACTCAATATTTTTTTCCAGCCCAAATGTTCCTGTGACGAATGAAAGGGACAGGCTCCTTAGAGCTGGCAGAAAAACAGGAGCTCCCTTAGGAACAAACCAGAACATTAACAGAGCATGTGTAAGCAAGGCTGCAAACTGAGCTGCCATGGTTCAACCTTTTCAGGAAATTCTTGTTTCACACAGATAAATTCCTGCTAAGAACAAGGCTCCCAGCCCCCCTTCCCTGTGCCATGTCCCACGTGCCCAAGGATACGCTGACCAGGAGAGTTCCTCACATCCTCTCCAGGGGCTGCAGTCGTGTTCATCTTCTCAGCACTGGGAAACTGGCTCATCAGCTGGGCCTGGAAATCCTCCCTCCTCTCATACTCCTTGCCACGGTAGATGAACACTTTGTTCTGCAAGGAGGGAGCAGTTACTGCCTGGCTGCTGCTGGGGCACAGGCTGCAGTTCCATGGTGATCAGCACAGACACAGCAGTGYCCAGGCTGCTTCTGCTTCCTGAGCAATTATCAGCTCTAAAGCCAAACACAGCTTTGACCAGGTGCTCAAAGCAGCACTGACTCTCCAGAGACTCTGGACTCAAAGTTTTATTATTCAGAAATAATAACACTGGTTTAACACCAGCCTATTATTTCATTGCTTTCCCAATGTTTTCAAGGCAGCTTTGACCTTTTAAACTTGGGAAGCAGGGCCTCTCATTGCTTTGCAAGTGTGTAGAAAGCCTCCCTATTAATTGCTGTGTGTAAGAGAGAGTTTTAGTAGTAAGAAACATTTGGTTATTTTTGTGCTCTGAACTCATGCCTCACTGTGGTTACAACAATGACCTTTTAAAAAACTACAGTACAACCCAGTTGTGCAGCACTTCCCAAGTTTGTCAGGTTTCTTTGGAGCTTTTTTCTTTTTTCCCTTGGAGCCTGGATTTCCCTCATGGTGGTCAAAACCAGAGAAAAGTAAAGAGGAGATAGTAGATTCAGCATATTTGAATAAAACCAGTTCAAACCTACCAGGATTGTCCTAAAGTAGGAACTGTTGCTGTTCAGGAAGAAATTAGAGCAGTACAAGACAGTTGGTATGAACAGGGCAGCCCAAAGCATGGCAGAGGTCAGAAAAGGAATCTGGACATTAACCATGAGGAAAAYAGGAAAACAAAAGAAGAAAGAAAATAGATGAAAAAGTAAGAATTAATGAAGTTTACCCTTAGAAATGTTGGGAATCCTTGGCCATAATATCCAACAGCAAAATAGTCTGGTTTAGGCCTCAGAATTTTCATGATGTTTTCATAGAACTTTGCTTGCTGGATCTGAAAGCAAAGCCACCAGCAATTACTTGTGTTTGGGSGTTTATCTATGCATTTTTAACCTCTACTACACATGCAAGAGCTATCAGCTATCAGCTGATGAGCTACAGCAAGAATCAGTTTTCACACAGGGTGCTGCAGGGGAACATTAAACACTATTTACATTTATATGCAAATATAATACACAGCAAAATGGGTATGGCTTCAGCTTTAATCYTTGACTTCAGAATTGGGCTCACCCTTCATTTAGGAGAAAAGCAAGTACCAAAATGATCCCTGGGCACTGATAACATTACTGCAATAACACATCTGGAAAAACTCCCTGCCTCCAATGTTTCCCAGGGTATGGGATCAGCTCCAGTTTTYACTGCAGCCTTGCACTAAGGGCACACACCATGGAAAGGGCTTAGAACAAGTTCTTCCATAAAATCCCAAGTGTCAYCTAGGTGTTATGTCTGTGAGAACACAGCACTGCTACTTAAAGTGGCTTTAAAAATGTCTTTAATTCATGATAAAAACAGAGCAGAAGCTTTCTCTATACACAGAACCATTCAAGAACATCATGTTTTGATTCCCACAGATTTCTGAGGAGGATTCAGGGATATCTATTGAGTGAGCCCTAAACATTTGTTAAAAATCATATAAACATGAARTATTGGGAGTAGAAAACAAAGGTTTGTAGGGGGTGGGATCTGCTTTGGATTCATTAAATTTTAATGAAAACAAATAACTAAATTTTTWATTTTCCTTCTAGCCTTTGGACCTAGTTCTAATTCCTTGTGCTGTAATAATTCCACAGTCCTGATTAGGACAGAATTATCCAGGCTTGTCAAGATCCAAGCTGCTAAAATTTAAAGAAAAATTTAGGGGGAAAAGTTAATCCAGGTGTTCTTTCTACCCTAGGGCAGTGCAGAGGCTTCAAAAGGTGGCCTTTCAATTTCCCTAGGTGAGAAAATGTTTATGCCATCTACAGACATTTTTAAATACCTCCATAAACAGATGTTCATGCAACTTTACCCAACAGTTATTTATGAACATTTACTTTACCACTGGATTGCTACAGTGAAACAGGAACTCTTCAACAAATGAATTAAAAATCCATTTTAGACCACGAGCTCATAGGCAGCTCTGCTGTTTGACAGCTGAAAAGCTCTAATTTCTGTGACTGCAGTAATCTTACCAAGTTTTGACTTAGAAGTTCATAGTCAAAAACCTCCTTTTCATATTGCTCTGCAAGTTCTTTGCATAAAGCTATGGCTTCTTCCCACATCTGCAATGCAAGAACATTCAAAAAGTAAACCCAGTCCCAACAAATAAGTTTTCCATGCATCAGAGTTTAACTACACTTTTATTGATTATGYTGTCTTTAAAGTGCAGTCATTTATTAACTGCACATTTAGAGTGGAAGACTCAGGACAGTCATAAACTTAAGGAAGGCAGATTAATGTTAAAAAATAGAAGTGTTTTATGATTCATTACAGGGAGGAATAAGTAAACCTATATTATTGTTAGAGTAACATTTAAAAAAATCATCTAGCCTTTCAGATATAATAAAGAAAAAAAAAAGAGTGAATCACTGAGGTGATAAGAGTCAGAACATACCCCAAGCACAGAGCAGTTTATGGGGGGACTGACACCTGCCTGTCCTCAAAACACACACCATTTAACAAAATATCCTGCAGCATCCACAGTCACAGGGAGCCCTGTCTGTGACAGCTCTCCCTGTCAGCTAAATAACCACAAGTCTGAAATTTCCACTTGCCCACAGCAGCAGCTTCCTTCTTTCCACACAACTTCCCAGCTGCCTGTGACCATGAGTGTCACTGCAGGACCAGCACTGCTTTCCTCATCTCTGTGGGCACTTCAGTGAAGTGCTCTTAAAGCAGGAACCAACTCCCTCTCATGGGGATGTTTCTCAAATTCAGAACAGGAGAGACCAAGGGGTCCCTGAGCAGAATTCAGTGCTGCTGAGGGGACACTGCCACTCACACACCAGGCCATTCCAGTGCTGCCAGCTACTGCAGGCCCTGGCAGCTGAGTCCTTGGCCCCTGGGCTCAGCCTGAGTGCTGGGTGCTGCAGATCAGGGCTTGGGAGGGTTTGGCTCTCCTGGGCCAGTGGGTGGGCACTGCTGCAGTGCAGTCACTGCACATGCCAACACAGAACCTGGGGAGCTCAAACTTTCACCCTTGGGAATTACAGGAGGGGCTTCTTCTGCAAGAAGCTGTTATGAGTTGCCTTCCTCCTTCATAMCTTTGGCTATGGCTGAACAAGACAAAATTACTTAAAGGTGCTGTTGGTCATGGGATTAATTATCTGGCACTGCAGAGTTTCTTCCTTTGCTTTATTTCCAACATTCTCAGCTCTAATGCCATTGCATTGATAGGCAGTTTTATTAACATTTCTTTTGTCTTAAATTGAACTAAACTGAGGTGCTGAACATCAATATGTTACATTTTAAGTTTAGGATACAATTCTCAGTCCTCTCTGAAACAAATAGGTCTATTTTGAACCATCCGGATTTGTTTTGAGATAAGGGCAGAGTTGTTTAAGAAAAGGAATCTGTGTAGTCCACACTCTTTTCTTTGTAAGGGGAAGTAGATTAACTTTTTTATTGTATTTTGCTGATGTCTGACAGAGATGCTTGTGACAATGTGCTGAGACATTGGCCCTCCTTCCCTGTGAATGAGGTAATGGAGAACATTTTCCTGTGGAACAGATATGCTCTGGAATAAGCCTCCAGGACACAATTTTCACTTGACCCACATTTCAAAGAAGCTTTTCCTCACAGATGTTTTATGCAGGGCACATTCATTAAACACGACTGTTGAGAGCAGCACAGCAGAGGGATTTGGAGGGGCAGAACTCTGCAGCCCTACCTTTCCTTTGTCAAAGTACTCTATGATCTTTTCATACAGGTTCTCTTTCAGGTGCCTGTAGGTCTGGGAGCACTGGAACTCTGTTGACATGACCTGGGGTGCACACTGCTCATCCGACCACTGAGAACCAGAACACATCAAAAAGAATTTTCAAGTTCAGAGTTTCACATCAAAGTCCCCCCTCCCATGAGGTCTGGTCCCCTGGGCTCTTCTAAGTGTTTTCTTCCCAAGTCTTTTTTACCCATCCACAGGCAAACTGGGAAAGGCACAGGGATTGCATTCACTGCCTCTTCAGACAAGTGCTGTGTGATATCCAGCACCAGACAGAATATTTAAAAAATATTTTAAAATGCTATAMCTGCCCATCCTTGCCCCACTAACAAATGTTGTATAAAAATCTATGTGAGAAAATTAGTTCCCTTCTTTTTTTTTTTTCAGTGGTATCATCTTGACTGACTTGATTTAGATTTTTTTGTATTAAAATATTTCATATACAATTATCTTTGTCTATACCAATACAGACAATATAACTCATATTTGTACAATCATAAAAAATCAAAATGTAGTTTAAGCAAAATAGCACAAATTTGTWTAGTTCTGCACTAAAGTAAATTCCATAAGRAATATCATATTTTTGCTGAAGAACATTTAAATTTGGAATGTGCCCTTGTAATGGAAATTGATCTTGCTGACCATTTTAATTGATACTGYCCATTACATTGGAAATGAACAATCATTATAGTGAAAGATAATTAATTACCAGCTACAAAAGAGAGCCAACTTAACTTGGTTATGTAATGCATATTATTTAAAATTAAAAGTTAGATGTCCCCTTGTGAYAGCTGGAACTGTGTTTTATTTTCATAGCTGTTATGTTTAGGATAGTAAGAAATTACCAAAATGAAAACTACATTTGTACACGTTGTAAAGGAAAACTGTGTTTTCTACCATATTTAGTTTCAGCAATATATGGCTTTTAATCACCTACTGAATATTTAATTTCAACAATTAATGCTAATTTTGTATGACCTACTGCARTATTTCTAACTAGAAACTTGAATACCCCTGTGGAAAATAACTCAGAGATTAGAGCATTCACTTAAGAATATCAAATTGAAAACTGCAAAAGCTTAATTATATATTGAGTTGAGCAAATCTAACCTTCAGGAGCCACGTGTGGAGCAGAAGGGTGTATGCTGCTTCTGTGTAATTCTCACAATCTAAATGAAGATCTCGCAGTTTATACAAATACCTGATAGAGGAGAGAGCCAGGATTAGTTTGGGACTGGCTGGAATACTGAGTGTCAGAATGTCCCAGATAACAGGRAGCTCTGTGGATGTCACTGTGACTGCCCAAAGAGTCTGCAAGGACACTGAGGGGGGTGAAGTTCTGAGAATTTCAGAATTCTGAAATTCTGAAATTCAGAATTGCTGTGTTTTTGTGTGCTGAAGCTTTGTGCAGGAAAGGAGGAGAAGAGCTGTGCTCCTCCTGTGAGCTGAGGTCAGCTCCTGCTCAGAGAGGAGGGATTGCTGCACTCAGGGTCTGAGAAACCTCCAAGGCCAACATTCCTGGAGGTTCCTCAGGGTGCCTGCCGTGCCCTGCAGCATTTCCCACCCTTCCTGCACACAGGTGCAGCCACAGCTGGTACCMGGGGGAAGCAGAGAGTGGAAAACAGCAGCCCAGAAAGGCAAAGCAGTCCCTGTTCCASCCAGGAGGTGTTGGGGGCAGAAAAGTTGTTCTGAGTTGAATGTTCTCCTTGTTCCCTGTGGCAGCATTGCTGTTTCCAGCATGGTCACTGCTCACATGGGGACCAAGCTGCACCTACAGGAGGGAAACTGAATCCCTTCCTCTCATCACACCAGGAGTTTTGAGTCACAGSAGCTCTGACACCTGAGCCCAAGGCACTCCCATTCCCAGCTGCCAGCCCAACTGAAAGTTTCCCCTCAGCAATGCCCACAGAGGGAGCCCTGTTCCCCCAGGCACTCCAGCTCAGCTCCGGGGTGAGCCCTGAATCACCTCCTGGGCTCATTTCAGCTGGCACTCTGGGCTTTGTCCTGCAGATTTTGCAGGAGAAGACAGGCTGGAAATGGGGCTTTTGAAGCAGCAAGATCTGCTGCAGCTCACAGGCAGAACTCKTGGAGACAGCAGGAGGYCAKGGCACATCTGCAGGRATTGGCCATKGCAGACAGCAGGAGGCCATGGCACATCTGCAGGAAYTGGCCAGAGACAGCAGGAGGCCATGGCACATCTGCAGGRATTTGCCTRTGCAGCTGCAGCTCCCACAGAAGATGCCTCAGCTGTAACCTTGCCCCTGGAGTGTTGCATATTGAAGGAGACTCAGCAGACTGGGCCACTCCACAAAACCAGAATGTTTTCTCTGCCATCCTAAATRCCTGCTACACCCTCCCTCAAACCTCAAATCTATCTGCTCTTTCTTAATTTTAAACAATAGACAATGAATGTTGAGTGATTTGATCAATTAGAAGTTAATTCTTGCAGAAAAGAATGCTCCTGCTGAATCCATAGCACAGATTCCCAGTTGCTGAAGGCTAAGCTAAGAGCAGAGTGAGAATGCAGATGAGGCCATGGCTGCCACAGACTCATTTGGGATGATAAAGTAACAATAAATACAGAAATCCAGGCACAACAATAAAACCAGAACTCACAATAGGAATTGCCCCCTCCAAAAGAGATCAATAGAATGGTTGCCATACCTGATGTACATCTCTTCACGGTTAATGTTCTTGTAGAAATTCTAGGGATACAAATATTTAAAGTTACCTCCTAATGTCCTTTAATATAATGCTATATAAAAAAAAATTAAAATATATAAAATTATATATATATAGAGAGAGAGAGACTGAGGTTTTGCCTTCCTTGTAGTTAGAAAGCAGAGACAGCATGAAGAGTAGATTATTTACCAACCATCTGAAGTTTAAACCTGGAACTATCTCTCCAATTCATATTTTTATTAGTTATATGTAGGGTTTTATACAAACATGGACTTCTCCTAGTTTATAATGGGGTCATTCCTGAAGATTTTTTTATTGGAGAAGAGGAAAATATGGTTATCCAAATGTATAAACAGAATAAACCACATGCTCCAGCTACACTTGGTGGAAGCTGGTACGTATTGAATCAGATATGCAGATGTGTAGTTATAAAGCACTGTTGTGTAATACCTCTAAAGGGGCCAGTTCCAGGAATAAAATTCATTTTTGTCACCATAACATGTTTGCAGGAATGCAAGTTGATAAGGCTATGCAATATATAGGACAAGAATGTTCTTTTGGAGAGCTGCAGAAATGTGCACCACATTGCACAGTGATTACTGAGAAACAAAGAGTGTGAGTGTAATTCTTCAGAGGTGGCAGAGGTTCCTCCTCAGCCCTGGTGGAAGAACCTCTCTGTGTGATATCCTCATTACAAAACAGGAGTAGAAAAGCAGACAGAATGGCCCAGGACAAGACCAGAGCCTCAGACCTCTTGGCACCCAACTGCAAAGGTGCACATTTGAAAACTGTAACTGTTGAGATGCTGAAGCAGCCTGTGGTCAGTTCCTCATCACAGCTTGACTCTGCCAAGAACCCACTGGCCCATTAAGCCTGAAAATGGGTAGAGGCATGTGAGCAGCTAAATCCCTTATTTATCCCCAGAACCAAAGTGGAGAAAGCATCCAAACCAAACCCAGCCAACGGGTGAACGTTGCTTTCACACTTACACATCTATCCGTGCAAAGAGCCATTAAAATCTCTTGCCCAGAGTTTAAATCACTACAGAACATTGTCAGCCACTCCTGCCCCCAGGAAGATTTAATAAAAGGATSTTTARTGACTGGATTGTGATGTCCCCCCCYRAGGCAGAGCCCAGCAGAGAACWCACCAGCAGGTTCACGGTGCAGCTCATGCGGTTGTCCTTGYTCTCGTCGCCCATCACAGCCCGATAGTCCAGCAGCCTCTCCAGGAGCCCTTTCACCAGGCTCACAAAGCTTCCCACCAGGCTGCAAATGCCAGGGTGCTGCTGGGCACACTCTGTGAGGCTGCAAATACAGGAACATTGGTACAATTCTGATGGCAAACACTGCATTGGGCCTAAATCAACTGCAGAATGCACTGGAAATTCCCTCTGTGAGGTGGTAACTTAGGTATTTATAAGACAGATGGCATATAAATAAAAAGGAAAAAAAAATAAAAGAGACATTAACTTTTGCTGTTTGAAAATTACTTTGAATTCAAGGGTGTACCCACAGCTTCAGGACAGAGAAATCTGCATCTGTGCTGTCACAAACTCAGGTCTCTGAGATGTCACACCATGGCAATAGACACTGCACCTGCCTTTCCTCAGCATCAAATGCAAAAATGTTCTCCTTCTCTTTGTACTGTTACATGTGAGTAAAAGTTCAAAGGAACAAAATTTACAATTTTAGCTCAAAAAAAGACATTAGAGTAATTTTACTTTGAGAAATAAGCAAAGCCAATCAACTTTCTGCAGATTTAAAAGAGCAGCTTGATCTCTTCTGATAAAAATACAAGAAAGGGAATTTTATCCTTTGGCATCACCAGTTTCAATTTACATGAACAAACCATTAGCATCTATTGTTTCTAAAAAGTGCTGAAGTGATTTAGGAGTAAATTTCACTTTACTGTCAGAGCTGTGTTTTCAACATTTAACTGTTTTAACATCATTAAGTGATTAGCTGCATCTAATTATGGAGTATTTTCTTTCTTTGCTTAAGAGAAATTATTTCTTTCTTTGCTTTTCCTTTGTTTCCTTTACTTAACATTCTGGTTTTCCATTGGGATCCTCTCTGACAAATTGCAGTTTTTATATATAATGTATATATTTATATACACACATGCATACACATATTTTCACATTTATAATTATAGATACAAGCATTGGGTCAGGCAGAGATGCAGTKAATTTTCTCCAAGGCAGTCCTGCTTTTGCTGGTAGCTGGGAAGGTTCTGATCTCTTGGTGCTCAATTGAGCTCCACATCATTGTTTTCCAGTCATTCAGGTAAAAAAAGAATCATTAATAATCTTTAGGCACAATGTTTTTAAACTCTCATTACAAAGATATACTGTTTTAATGAATAGCAAACCAATATTTTTTTTCTCCTCATAATTATTTGAACCTTCCTTAGAAAATACATATTCATATTGACTCCAAGTGCAAAGAAATCCTCAAAGCTCTGGCCCAGAATGGAACCTCTGCAGAATACCCAGGAATAAAGTCCCAACTGAAGTTTATTCCTTGGATTGTGCAGCTCCAGTGGAKTCCTGACACAGGGGGAATGTGTACATGGATGTCTGAAAGAACATTTCTATTGTGTGAGATAGGAGGGACAGAGGCCAGCTGATAAATCCAGAATACTCCAATTGCTCTTGTCTGGCTGGTCTGGAACTGAAATATTTAACTCAATAACTGACACATGGCTTATAAAATACACTGCAAATGGAAGGGAAACACCAAAGGGGCTGAAGAGCTGACAGTGACAGAAAAGGAGCACATTAAAATATGTTTGTGGGAAAGAAAGTAAGAAAGCCTCAGAAACACACAGCAGACTGCACTATTGCACAGGAAAATGGTGTTATTTACATCTCCAAGCATCAGAACCAGTGTGAGGCACTGAAGAAGGAAAGTGCAGCCACCATTCAAGTGACCATTATGGATTTGTGCCACAGGTTCCCTTGGAGTAACAGCAAACAAGGCAGAGCTGGGGACGTTCCCTGACTGCACAATGAACCTGAGGCACCAAGACATCACATTTCTTCCCAATACAGGCAGAAAAACACTGACATAAAGCACAAGCTATTGCTGGGTYTCACCCAGCACRAAGTACATAACTCCWGTCAGTAAAGAAAGGTGAACCAGAGTGCACATAAAACTACAAAAAGAACAGGAGAGAATTCCTGTCTCTTGAGGGAAGATTCAAAAAGTTGTATGGCTCAGCTTTATACAATAATCCAAATAAAAAGGACCAAAAACTTCAGAAGATTTTTTACCTCCAGGAGGGAGCAAGAAACCTTTGAATTTTTAAATAGAGCTTGAAAAAAAWTAYAAAATTTTAAATAAAAAAATATTTGCAATAAAGCTGGAGAAAAACAACTGCAGCCACTGCAATGATGGGGAACTGGAAAGCTGCCAAGTGCCATTTCCTGTTGTGCCTGTATTAGGAACTAAAACATGCCAGAACTCATTTTCTGAGCCTGAGGACAAATGGCATGGCACAACTTGTGTGCATGGAGGATTCTCCTGCATTTCCCACTGCCTTGTGCACTCTGCCTGCTGAGAACAACCTCTCACTGTCCCACACCTCCCCAGCTYCCCCTGGGGGTCTCTGGACAGGTCACAACCCCTCGTGGGCCACACTCACATTTGGCTCTAGGGACAAATGCAAGGCAGTTCATTAATTCATTAATTAAACTTGTGCTGAGCTTGTTTAGTTTATTATTGTAGGCATGGAGAAGTTCCCAGCAAGCACCAGGCTGGGCAAATGCTGGTTGCAGAGGTGAGCAGCACAGCAGTCACTGAGGGCTGCTGAAYACCTGCCTTCAG
This sequence comes from Alauda arvensis, assembly GCA_902810485.1. Lineage (NCBI taxonomy): Eukaryota > Metazoa > Chordata > Aves > Passeriformes > Alaudidae > Alauda > Alauda arvensis. Next base: position 1,482,318 of record CADDXX010000127.1, on the reverse strand, counting down.
GTGACACCTGGARCTGTGCAGGAGTGCAGTTATAGGAGAGCAGCTGATGAAAAGTGACCAAGTGAATAAATGTGGAAGCAAATTTAACTGGGTCTCCTTCCAGTTTGAACAGGGAGTTGGGGACAGAGGCTTGAAATCCCTGCTTTGAAAGGTGTAAATGTAGGAGGATTGAAACYAAACCAGCTGAGAGAACAGGTCCTGCCACAGGCAGGTCACCAGCCTCTGCTTCAACACTCCATCTACAGGTGTCATTCAACAAAATCTGGAGATAAGAGGAATTGTCATCTTTAGAAATGTGGAAACTTTGAACTTGAGGCCTTCTGGAAAGTGGGACAGTAGCAAGGGGAAAAGGCAGATATGTCAGAGCAAGAAGGGGGCCTTGCAAAGGCAGCAGATCAAAAGCTGTGTGCTGTGTTTGATGGCACTCCKTGACTGCACTGCTCAAAGATGGGGTTTAACTGGGTACTGCCACTTTCCAAGAAAAGCTCTGGAATGAAAGAGGAAAGTGCAAACAAGGCAAGCAAATGTTACACAGCTCAGGAAGAGGGAACTTCAAAGAGTCACATACACGAGATCTGAGGGGAGCTTTGCTTTTTGCATTGATAAAGTCTCAGTTTGAATTCTCTCTCCAGCTTTTAGGCAATGTAGTATTTCAAACTAGATGGAGACATTATAGCAACGTCCAGAAAAACTGAATAAACTGAAATACTGGGGTTGATTACCCTAGGGGAAATCCTGAAGGAAACTAGACAGCAACAKTTAAATTTGATAAAAGCTGCTGCAAAAAGAAACAGAATAAATGATTCTTCATATCCCCTGTGAGAGTACCCAAATCTTTCATGGTTCCTTTGATGGGAGATGTGACTTTTCACAGACTGCTACCCCTACCCAGAAATACAGCCCATACAGGGCAGCAGGCTTTGAGGAAGTAAAACATGCACATGACATCACAAAGTCTTACTTAAATTCAGACTTGTCTGAATAATCTCTTGGAGTCCAATYCAGAACTGTAAAAACACAGGTTAGGTATAACTTCTTCATAATTTAGCTGAAGCACAAAACAATGAAAAGCAAACAGGAAAATAATTTCAATTAGCAAAACTGCAGTGCAAAGCAGGTGTAGTGAAGCATTATGGTMTTTCCAGTCCCCTCATGAAAAAAGTTGCTAAGATTCTATTTTAGGTCAGGTTACCAACCTGAGTACTGGGAACAATGAGATAGAAAATCATCCTGAAGGCATTTGTTCTATTTGTTCTCATGCACTACTTACATGGACTCAAACAACTGCATGTATTGTTCATCCCCTCGTCCTCCTTCCACCTCGTGATCCAACTTCARAATGATTTCATTTTCAAACTAATAAAGGAAGAAAAATCAAAACACTGAGCAGCCATCCAGAGGTCAACACACTTCAACATGGCATCAAAAATGTACCTTTGTATAATTGTGTCCCATATTCCCAAAGGTTAAATGCTTGGGCATGTTCTGGGCTGGGCTTTTAGCACAGATTTTCACAGAGCTTGCCCTGCACTGGGCACGTGAGACACAAGCTCAGAGTCTGTTACAGCTGCAGACAATCCTTGTCCTCATGCCAACATCTGCACCCTGTTCAGGAGGTAGGGAAGAGCTACCTCAGGGTTCTTGACAAGTCATTAACACATCAAGAGGCACAGGGAGAGCATTAGTGGAGACCTACACTCAAATAAAGCTCAGTTGCTTTACATTGATCTAATTATTAAAAGCACTGTAAAAATGACAGAACTCATTACTGTGCTAATGCAGCAAGTTTTCACGTTCTTCTTTGATACAAAATTTCACACAATTGTCAGTACATGAATAATTCTGTTTCTCCCTGGAGTGTTTCTGTGTAATTGAGAGCTTTGGCAGGCTGGGATCCAGATCATCCCATCAGAGAACTGGAAGCCTCTCATGGTGCAAAGAATTACTGTAGTATTTCAGCTRTGGCACTTTCAGATAACTGCAATGAATGAAATATTCCACCTTATTTCAATATATCCTCATCAAAACATTCAGCTCTGAGCTGAAGAAGCCAAGGCAGGGCTMCACAGAAGGGAACAGTCCTTCCTCTTAGAGCACCAAGCAGGTCATGCAGCTCTTCAGATGTGTTTGTGGAATTTCTTCCGTTTTAAAGAACATGACATTCTAAATGAAAATAAGTTACCAGATGTACTTCCTCCAAGTAGGTCRTGATTCAAACTCTCCACCCAGAAAAATGATGCATCATTGTTCAAGAACAAAGGCCAAACTTTCCCCTCTTCCCTCCAGTGTCCAACCCAGCTCTATTGGCCACCCTGACCTGCAAACTGCTCTGGAGGCAGAGCCTGAAGTGGCTGCTTCTTTCCAGGAGCTTTGAAACAACCTCTTGAGCTGCCAAACTTCTCCACTGCTCCCAGCAAGAGCAAAAGCAGAGCTCAGAGCAGTGGCAGTGCAGGCACATTCTGCTCTGGAAAGGGGAGCCATTTCCACCACTTCCTTACTTGCAATATTAATTCTTTCTTTCTCTGTAATTAGCATACAAATGAAAGACTGCCTGTTGAACAGTACATCCTATCCTAATATTAGAGAATAAAGAGCTAGCATTGAAAAATAGCTTAACAGAAAAAACCAAAATTGCTCTGTCTCATCCTGGCTGAAATAGAAGTCTAAAGGGCTCCAAATTAATTTTTATATGCAAGCAGGATGTGTATTAGTATTTAAAGTGGGTAACACAGGTGCAGAGCAGTTCCAGGAAAAGGAAATATTGAGCAAAAAYATCCAATCCAGCTATTTTCTGTGGGCTCACTGCAGTAAGACAAATCTGAGAATACAGTACAGGTCAAGCAGCAGTTAAATCCACTTCCTAAATCCTTCCTACTACTTATTCAGCAGGTAGAGCATTGATTAGTTCTCAAAGAGGCAATAATTTCACATTGCTGGATCTGAACAAAAAATTCTTCCTAAGCAAATTTCTTGCAGTTTCCCAACAAGCTGCAAGAAGAGAAAAAATCAGTTGCTTCGATCAAAACAAAAAAGTTGGCAGAAATACAGAATAAAGTTTCTGTGCTACAAAATTAAGCTCTGAAAAGTGTCTTTCTCCTCTCACCTAAAGAGAGTGTGATTAATTGTCACTGGCAGCAGTTCAGCTTTAAACCCACCTGCTGCTCTCATGGATGCAAGGAATCCAGCCCTGAGCACACCTGGGTACCAAAGCACCACACACATCCATGTTCTGCACATGGRTCTCTCTGAAGCACCAGGTGTCCTGGTGATCTCTGCTGCTGGCATCACACCCTTCACACAAGGGTGTGAAACCTTCACACAAAGCCAGGTTTCAAGAGCTGAGAGACAGAGATGTGGCTGTTGACAGCAGRTGAATGTCCTGTGCCAGAGGAGCTGGCTGAGGACACCTCAGTCACTCTGCAGTCACCTGGGGGAGCTCAGAACAGCAGGACACTGCCACAGAATCAGAGTGTGTCCTCTGACAGCCAGCACCAGCCTGCACTGATTTCTGACAGGGTCCTACAGCAGTCAGCAAGGAAAGCAAACACAGAAAACTTCCCCAGATGGCTCCAGCAATTGGCAGAGCCCACGAGAGATACTAAACTGAAAATACCAAACACAAACAGAATGATTTATTTGAACCAAAATATAAACACAGATGAGTTAATCTTTCCTAAGCCAAGTTAAATCCACAATGTAACTCAAATCCATGTTTATTTAAATGATATTTTCATTTACTCTGCAAAGAGCCAATTTTCCTTGTTTGTTTATTTGTTTTTTAAACAAGCATTTTCTAACTCCTGCTCTCAGATCACAGCTAGAACAAGCAGGTTGCTTGATGATTTTACTGAGATTTCCTTTGGGAAGTGTTAATAAAATGCACAAGCTGATCTTACAGGAGAGGAGAGGTGTGTTATCAGCATTTGSAGGATGGCACCTTTTTAATCCTGCRTGTCCAACACATGAGCAAGGAGCTTGTCTCATAAACAACGAGCTTCTCTTTCTATTTGAAGGAGAAAAGGATCCCTTTACAGGACTGAGCCTATCCACAGACACTGAGAGATGAATAGATTGGCTTTCCAAGATTCCCAGCTGTCTGAGCTCATGATAGGCAGAGCCTCAATAGCTAAAATTAGTAGATATTAATGGCTCCCTCTCTACATCTTCAATGAGAGTTAAAATTATGAGCTTATGTAACACTGCCCTGGGTGAATGGAAATTACATGTGCAAAGTAGAAGAAAGGACTGCAGGAAAATGTCTTACTGTGTCCTACACCTACATACAGATTCCAAGCCATTAAATGCATTTGTAGAGCAATTCATTCTTGAGACARCCACAGGTGGAATTTGGTTTTCTCTGGGATTAGATGATTTCCTAGAAATAGCTAAATAAAATAAAATTCTTGCTTGCTAAATGTCAGTGACTTCCTGTCCTCACTGCCTGTATGTGCACAGAGCAGGACCCAGCCCCAGCACAGCCCAGCACAGAGCCCTGTCCCTGCACACAGGCCAGAGCCAGAGACAGGAATTTGGGAAAGGTTATTAAATGGTGTGGGAGGTACCAGAAGGCTCTGGTTCCTGTGCTGGTACAGTCTCAGCTCATAAAGAAGGTTCTGTTTGAGCTTTTTTYCCATTTCTTCTCTCATTAGAGAAGATTAGATTAAAAATAAATTATTTATTTTTAAAGTTCCACAAAATTATGTTTTAAGTGAATGTCATTCTGGGCTCCTGAGTGCCCTAGGCACTCTTGAAATAATATGTTGTCATTCTCAAAATTTCATACTGAAGCTTTRAAAAACATCCTTTATACTACTAAATGTCAATTTGCAAATTAAAATTGCCCACTACCAAAACCTGGATTTTCTGTGTTGGTGCCTCCAATAATTATCCATTCATATTACTTATTTGCTCCTTTAAATTAAGGTGGGAACAATTTTAAAACATAAAACTTAATGTGTCTGTCCTTTAAAATATGTATTTTAAAAAACTTACCAGAATGGCTAAACTTACAGAGGCAAGTGTTTTTATCTTAATTACCTCATCTGTACAAAGGAGAGGATAAATCCCATGATTCTTGATGAGCAAATGATCCCAATTCCTGAAGCAGAACATCAGAGTCCAGTGAGACTCAGCTGCTCAATTATGAAATAGCTTTTGCACCATTTCATAGAACTCCCCCTTTTCCTTCAGCTGTAACAAACCCAATGTCCTTGTTCCTGGCACTGTAAAATACCACCTGAAAGTGATTGTTCTGCCAGAAGGGATTCAGTGGGCACAGGAGTGCCTGGCCTCCCCCAGGCTGCTGCTCCTGCTCCTCAGGAAGGATGACTGATGGGTTCCTGGGCTCCACAGATCTGTGTGTCTCTCCCAAGAGCTGAGGTGTAAGCCATGAGCAGGAAAACATTTTTAAGAAGGCAAATATAGGACTATCAGGACATGGAGGGAACAGATGCACAGAAACAAAGTGGTTTTTAATCTTGGCCTTGAACCAAAAGCTTTGCACTGTGGAATAGAGACCAAAATGGAAATTCCATCTGCTCATTTGTTCCACACTTCATTGACACAGAAATGCCCCAAATGATTTAAAGTATTAAACATAGCTGGGTATACGAGATATTTATATTTACATGTGTCTAAAATGAGGCCTTTTTGTTTGTCATTTTCCCTTACACAGACTGCTCTGAATTAATAATTTGTGTAACTACAAAGCTGAATATGCAGTTTATCATTTACTGTGGGAGGCAGTGAGCAAACACAGAACAAGGGGAGCCCATGCCCAAAGAGCTCAGGGAGAATGGAGATGTCAGGCAGGGATGGAATCTCCACTGCCCAGGCAGACAGCAAGCAGTGGCAGGAAATGCAGATCACAATCCACAGTGCCCTGCCCCACCATCCCAATTTCTATTCCATCAACCCAAAATATTTCATAGTAGTGACTTAAAAATTCTTTTTCCTTTTCAAAGTGACTGCCAAAAACACTCCAGGAATTTCAGTCCCTCACAGTGATTATTTTTTCTCACAATGAACATCTAGAAAAGTGACAGTTTCCTGATAAATCTGATAACATATAATTAACTATTCACTGCTCCTCCTGTCAGATACTATGTATTAAAACCTGGAAGTTTTGGCTAACCAATATCTATGACACAAGGAAGGGGGATAAGGAAATACTTAGATTACAGAGGATCCCTAGAGGTCATTTAATTCTATCTCCTCCTTAATGAAGGGCTGACTTCAATGTAAGTCTTGCTGCTTAGAACCTTTTCCAGTAAAATCCTGAAATTTTGGATTAAGATCCTGCAGTCTCTCTGGGCCCCTCTTTGCTATTCCATCTATTTGTTGCTGTCATTGCAACAAATTTTGCCTAATTCAAAGTCACTCTGGAGATCCTGCACTTGCTGTTTCTTTGGTTCTTAATATTTGGGATTTCCCTTTGAGCAAGCAGAAAAGCTCACTTGGCAAACATTTACCAGAAACACTGAGCTTATGTCATTTAAATGCATTTTCATGCAGAGAATTTGTAATTACCTTTTTGAATTCTCCTGTCCTCTGATATTCACACAGCATCATGTCAAAGAAAATGGGGATCGTGGCTTTCCGTAGCTCAACTTCTGGAATAAGAGTCATTTCCAAGATGGGCCCMACCATCCCCGGAATAAAGCAGATTTTATTCTGGCCTGAAACAAAACCAAAGATTGAATATTTGAGGAGCAAACCAGRTATTTTTAGGAAGACATCTAGGAGCTGCAATCATTTAAAGGAGTGTTTAAGCCATCTGTGTTGGTCAAGTCTTACAACTCAGTCATTCAGTTCTTCTCATAAGCTGGGGCATTGAATGGATACTGTCTCCTTCTAGAGGGGCCAGAATGCAGGGCCAGGAAKAAGCAGGAGTGCCAGAGGAGTTGATATTTTCAGTGAAGAATTCAATTTTTCAGTTTTTGACATCTCCTTATAAATATTTTGAGTAGAAAATAATAAAGTAGCCTAAGAACCTCCCAGATTGTACCAGCAGGAGAGCCCAACACAACAGTGTCACATGGGGTAACATTTCTGCAAAGGAGAAAACCATTGCTGGCCTTTGAAATAAAGTCAGACATTGCAGCAATGAATCAAACCAACCAATGCATCAAAATCTGCWGCAGCAACACAAACTCCATCCACAGGACTCAGATGTAAACCCACAGGGAATTGTCTTGCAGCACCAAGGTCACATCAGCTGCCAACAAACACCAAAAAATTCTGCCAAAATTGTGCAGAACACCCGGGCAGGCCCAGGGGTGGCTCAAAGGCTGCCCTGAGAGATGGAGCAGAGCAGCAAACCCGAGGAGCTGGGAGAGTAAGTGCTGCCTCAAGCTTGCAAGGAGGCAAAAATGTTCTCATCAACAAGYGTGAGACTTGTTCCAAACTGAGGAGGGTTCTGAGTTTGATGTTCCCCACTGATGTGTGCCATGTGAACTTTTAATGCAAATGCCACAGTAAGGTTTTCCAAGATAAAATGAATATCCTACCTAAGTTCAGTTAATAAGAAATGATCCCAAAGGAGTGAATAAGAAACTCAAAGAGGAGCAGAAGAACCTGGCTGGATGACAAATGTAAAAGCACTTCTGGAATTTTAATCTAAACACATTCCAAATCTGAGTCTCCTAGTTATCAGAATGATAGGTTCAGGCTGAGCAGTRACCTTCTCAGGGAAAATTCATCCAGTCTCAATCCTGCAGAATAAGGYTCTGAAATCTGATTTCAGTCATGTTTGCAATCTGAGAGAAGGTTGTGAGTTCTCTCTTAAATACAAACCTGGCAGTAGTCCAACKGTATCTCATGTTGGCTCCAAGATTAATCAGAGGAATGAAAACATATTTTAAGTTCAAATAGCAGAAATATTTACAAAAACACTTCATGTCAGCTATTTCTCAATGGAACAAACATTATGTGACAGATYCAGTTGCAGTGAAGCTCAGTTTGCTACTCACCAAGTTTGTACCACATGTCACGGATGGCAAAGCCAATTAAACATCTCATATCTCCATATCTGGCAGGAAAGGAACATGAAAGGTGTTTTTATCATTACCTTTTTTATCATTTTACCACAAAATTAAAGATATAAGCTAAAGGATMTATTTTGCTTACTTGTTCTGGATTTTGTTGTATTTTGCATGGGARAAGTTTTCCAGCTGCAGTGAATCCTGGGTGATAAAAGCCACAGCCAAATGAAAATAGTTGTTCCACAGCTGTAAATTGAATATAAGGAAATTATAATAATTTTGAGGAAAGCAGGAATAATATTAAATGATGCATAATGCAGAATAATTTATGAAACCAAATGATGCAAGCAATATGAGATTTTTATATTATGCAGAGATGTACATCATTAGTATTATGCAATTAGCAGAAAAGCAAGAAAGATGAATTTTAATAACCACTACTACACATTTGCTCTTAATAACAGAGCAGCTGAATAAATATTGCTAAAAAAAGGTGCACATGAGATTCATTAGCCAACAACATTAAACCCTGAACCACAGCAGGGCTGGGGGAACACTTTACATGGTGGTGGATCTCAACAAACTGGAGCTGAAGCACCCATGTAATTACACTGCATTTGAGCACCACTTCAACAGGCATCTCCTGACTCCTCTTTGGATCCTAATTCAACAACCATTTGTATGAAATTCCAGTGTAATTTGTGAAGGGCTCTCCACATGAAAGAAGGACAAAATACATGCCTAAATAACAGCTGATAGTACTGAGTCTGTACTTGGAGGAGACAAAAAGCCTCTGTGCTTCCAGTGCACAACCCTTCATTCCTGAAAGCAAACTCTTTGTTTTACACACAATCCAAAACAAGCACTTCTCACACACTAGAAATGGAAAGGCAAAAGAGAAACTTCCCTAGGAAACACAAATATAAGGAAGGAAACACAATTTTCAGAAGCTTTGAGGCAGTCAGCAGCAGCTTTAAACACTTAAAAATGCAGCTGTAGCTAAAACCAGTGGAAGAGCTCAGCGAGGGAGCAGAAGGCAATGGGAAATGTATTCAGTGGTGGTTCAAAGGATGGAACAAAACATGGGACACAGCTCTTCATTCTGCAATACAAGCCTGGGTTGGGAGCCCACACTAAACAGAAGCTCCATCAAAAACTTAAGTGGTCTCTGTCCTTTGCAGCCTGGAAAACTCTGGTGCGCAAATAACCAGGAAAAACGGATCCCAACACACAAACCCACACCCATTTCCCATCATAAATACAATTCTCAAACGTCCCCCTTAATTAGAAGATGATCCTGCTGTTAATTTATTCCTCCCTTGGAGGCCCAGCCAAGGCTCTGCCCAGCAGAGCTGCTCCTTTCAGAGCCCTGCAGCCACTTTAGCCTTGCTCATCAGGATAAATGTTGTTTGTGCCCTTAAAGGATGTTTTACYCTCTCACCACATATTTTAGGAGATGAATGTGAGCAGTGTGGAGTTCCCAGCCCCTTGAGCAGCTGTGTTTATTGGTGTGCAGGGCACACACTCTGTGTGTCAATTATAGCAGTGACATGGAAGATTTCTCAAATTGTTCTGGATYGTGGGGAGAAAAATGAAGGCTGATTCCTAAATGGTCTCTTATTTCATTTAATAGCCCCAAGTTCAGTGCCACCTTTGTCAGAGCCACACCCTACAGACTCAATCTCCTTATTTATAAAATACTTCTGCTTCCATCCTCAGAGTACCCCAAAACAGCTGAAAAATGGGATCCTCTCCCTTTTGATAGCATAGTCAAATTAAGGACTCACAAGATTTTAAGCACCAAAACTGTCTTTAAAACTCTATGAGACAAACTAATCTCTCTCTACAGTGAAAATAATATGGAAACAGATTTTAAAAATGCAAAACTTATTCTTGTGAGACACCTTTTGTTTTCTCTTAACCCCACAATAACATTCCAAGGTGTTTCAGACATCTGTTGAATTGGAAAATGTGGAATTAATTTAGCAGGAAATTTCCAGCCATCTCACAGAGGAGATTTGGTAGTTATCCTAAAAACCCATCCAGGAGTAAAGGCTGCTGCCTCCTCCTTCACACACCTCTGAAAGCTGAYATTTGCTGGTGGAAGGATCAAATATGAACTTCAAACTGTGTAATTTGATAATTTTCAAATGCACAATACAATATATACTATATAAAAATATAACACTTTAATATTTCCAGTACAGTGAATTCTAGCTAAATTTCCCAATGCCTTCATTCCCTGTTAACCTMTGCATTGTCTCTGCATTGTCTGTCACTGTCATACATGGATTTTTTGCAGTGTGTATTTTTCCCCAGTGTATTTGTAATGCCCTGAGGGTTTTGATTTCGGGGTTTCTAAAAGAAGATTTTAACATAAAAAATAAGCTGCACAATTCTGTTTGTGATGTTGCCATACATTTCATTACTCCTGAGTTATTTATGGAGCATAGCTCATGCAAGGAGGGTAGGAAAAACCAAACAATAAGCATTTWCTTCAAATCAGACTGACATTAGATTTTGGACTATGCCTTTTCTAATAAAATTCTGTGGCATAGGTGATTACTATATGAATTATAATCGTTGTAACAGTACAGATATAGAATTATAATCCCTTCTAGTGCCCTATAAATGTAGTGGTGATGGAGGGCAGGGAGGGAGGAGCAGGAATCAATAACGCTGCATTTCCAGAGCACAACAGAATGGTTTGGGTTTRTCCCTGCCCTGCCCCGAAGGGGTCAGACACTGCCACCTCCAACCTGCGACATTCCCCAGGGAATCCTGCACAAAAGCCACGGCCAGGATCCAGCGGCACCAAGGGTGGGGACGGTCACAGGGCAGTGTCCCCTCCCTGCAGGGAAACTCCTCCTGGAACTGGGCACAGCCAGACTCCAGAGGTGATGGAGCCAGGAGGTGACAGGGACAGCAGAGTGGAAATGCTCTGTCCTGCACAGAGGTGACACCTGGCAATGACATCAGCTGCCAACAGAAACAAAAATGGCCTGGAAGTGTCCTATTCACCACAGATGACATCTTCTCAGACAGCTGTGGAGGATACCATCAATGTACTGCACAAGTACAGAAAATCATGCAGGTTTTGTTACTATTAAACCAGGGTGAAAAACCTTTAGGGAACACTTTAAACAAAATATATCCCACAATTTTTAAGATTTTTGTTTGTTTGTTTGTTTGTTTGTTTGTTTGTTTGTTTGTTTGTTTGTTTGTTTGTTAAGCCTCTTCTGAAGAGCCCATCTCAACTCCTGCACCCTAAATGCAGAATTGACACCTTTGGATGGTGTAGCTGTTCTGCTGCAAAGCAGTGCTCTGGACTGCTTTGGTCCAGTCTTCTGGTGTCCAATCTTCACATCTGAAACTGGCAAATCCTAAACTGTCACCTGACACAAACCAGCAAAAATCCCAACATTGCACCCTCTAAGAGTGGAATTTATGCCAATGGCTGAATTTCCCTTGTCTTGACCAGGAGAAGCTGATAAAGAACCCTACACCAGCAGCACTCCCCACCTCCAGAGGAAAGCAAACATCAAAGGCAGCCACAACAAATCCTCTTACAACTGTGGTCCTGACTGAGGGCACCAGAATATGCTGGGGCTGTGGACACCAGCTGCCTCAGACACTTCTGCCATCAACTAAGGGAATTCTTGGGAATATTATTTTAAATAATATTGATTAAACAAAAAGAAGGAAAAGAGAAAAAKAAGCMMTTTGYAATCACASTGATAAGACTTTTTCATTGAYATGAAATGCAACAAGGAAGTCAAAYGAGCAATAAGACATTGCTTGTCATGGCCTTCAGGGGAAAGCCTAACCTCAGACCTGCTTGCCMTTTTTTCTTGTATGATATCAATATATCTCCTTTTATTCTCCCCATAAAGTCATCCTGAATACAGAGCCTTAGTCTAGAATGCTTTCCACAGCTGCAAGCCTTCAGATTTTCCTTGCAAGCTCTGAAGGTGCTGGAATGACACCAGCCAGCTCAGCTGCTCCAGCTCCACGTGCCAAGGCAAGAGCTGCTGAGCTGCTTCAGACAGGTGAACTGCTGAATTCATTCCTCACAATGCTGGAGTGAGAAAATATTCCCTGCCTCTCTAACCTGTTTCAATATTTAACATAACCTCTTTATATCTAACATAAATGCAAGAAAATAGCTTGCTTCAAATCCAGGGACATGAATAGAATAGAAACTGCTAAATATCAAGGGGTTTTACCTATTCCAATAATTCCTGCTGGAACTCCAGATTTCTGTGCATTAAATCCTCATGTTCCAGTTTATGTTCAGTGCTGAAGAATGCAGAGTCATGCATTATGCAAGACCCTGTCCCTGTTTGTACTGTAGGCACCATGAATATTGGGAGCTCTCCTTCACTCCTACTTCATGGTTTATTTTTGGTCAATCACTTAATGAAAATTTCACTCTCTTCTCTCCTGTAAAATTATTTCCTCTGGAGCTAACAGCTTTGTTTTATCAGCACAACAGTAAATATTCCATAACAGAAGCCTTCCAGGCAGACTGGTTTTATTGTGCTGAGTTTTGCTGCATGCTGACACTGGAGAATCTCTGCAGGACACAACCTCTGAGTGCCACTGATGTACTGAATCCATCCCTCGTGCACTCTGTGTGCAATCCCAGAAAAAAAACCCAAACCACCCCCTCACCCAGCAGGCACAAAGCCTCAGGTATCAGGTGATGTTTTACCTCCAAGACCAAAGATTGCCAAGGGCATTGTGGCCCTTGGTGCCTGCCCAGTGCGATGCCAACCGCGCTTTCASAGCTCTGGGATCAGGGAAGGGCTCCCCACCAAACTGGGAGGGTGAATCTGAGGGATGATGTGCTAAGGCAGGAAATGTAACAGCCCTTCACTGCTGTGCTGGGCAGGGTTGGGATTTKTCTCTCTATCCAACAGGCTCAGCATTGAACCTGTGGCTTTAAGGYAATGCCAAGTTCTAGGCTCCAGGACTGGAGCCACTCTTGATCAGACACAGCACATCCTTTCCCAGGCCCTAACTGTAACATCTCTTCCACCTGAATAATTTCATAAATGAAAAAAACAGTTTGGTTTGCAAACAAGAAAGAGGCCAAGAACCCTTTTTTCCTCCATTTAACAAGCTCAACCAGAGTAGCAAAAACTTTCCTCATTGTGTTTCTCTAGATTTAAACCACACTCTCTTAGATGCTCAGTTGCTTCACAGCTGACTTGCTTTGTTTGCTTTGGTTGTCTGCTATTTATTGCTGTGCAGCCACTCAGSCAAGTGAAAATCCTCAGATCTATTTCCCTGTGCTTTAAACAGCTTTTCAAATTTTTCTTTTAATTAAGACTTTTGCTTGCAGCTCTTAATAATCTGATCTGAGAACACCATCCTGCAAACAGTAAAAATCATGCACTGGTTTGCACAGAACTTAGAGGTGTGACATCTTTTGATTTTAAATAACMCTTGGGCTGATTTGCACCTCTGTTCTCCCCAGCCCATTCAGCTCCTGCTGCAGTGGGCTCAGGGATTGCCCCACACACACCTGAGGGTCGGGATGTGTGGGGCTGGAGATGGCAATGAGCAGCCCGGGTGATGATCAAACTGCAGCTCTTAACAAACATCAGAGTTACACTCTTCCAAATTTTCTCTCCAATCAAAATAGAAAAGCAAGTTTCTTTGTCCCAGTCTCAATTTTCATAGGCATGTAAATAAAAATGGAATTACAGCTCCACAGTAACTGTATAGTGTAAGGTGAACTATTTGATAAAGTACTGGAGTTTCTCATTTACTTCAGTTAACCACTGATCAGGTTTGCTTCCAGCCAAGATATATTTATACCAAAAAATAWACTGTGGGAAATCAAATTTCAATTTATAATTAAGGATATTAGACAATGTGAACTTTGAACTGTTCAGACCTCTATTAGTCCAGTAGTAACTTTTTAAATAGATCTGTTTAGGGAACTCTTAGAAGCTCTGCAGAGATTTTATTAAAAAAAGAAAAGTAAGGTTAACACCTTGGTTTGTACTTTCAAGTCTCTTATGAAGACTAGAAGGGTATTACAATTCTTTGCAGGGCACCACTTACTATAACATTCCCTTCTTTACTGTACCACTGTTTACTTTCAGAGCCTCCAGGTATTTGACAAGTCATGAATAAAGGAGCATWAATGGCTCCCCTTGAACTGCAAGGTGCAGTGCTGAACTACAACATCCCTGGCTGTTTGATAACGCTTGGGGAGGCTCAGAATTGCCACAGGAAAAGCTGAAATAAAGGCTCCAGACCCAACTGCTGCTTTCATGTTTGAAAAAGGCAGTGTACACCTTCATAAAACTTTGACAGATCCAGTCTTTACAGGCTRTGTGGTTTTGGCATCCTGCACATGGTGATGTCTTTCAGGCCTTTAAAGAATTCTGCTTTTAAAAATTACTGACACATCATGCAGTAAAAAGTGATCAAGTGCTGCAGAAACAATGGGTTATAACCTGCTTGTTAATAAACTGATAGAGCCTAAGACAGATTATATCATAAATATGTCAAGGGCCTGAGAGTTTCCAAGAGGGATATTTACTAAAAAATATATTTTAAATTTGTTGGAAGAAACATCTTTCATTGTGATTCAAAAATCATAATTAACATTATACATATATGCATTTGCATAATCTCACCTTTTGAAGGGAAAACATTTTAATGAAATAAAGCAGGAAAATTTCCTACTTGGAGCCACTGTAACTGAGTGTGAATCTTTTACCTTTCTTTTCACCACTGTCTTTCAAACCCTTCCTGTGGAACCACTTACATGGTTCCTCTGCAGCTGTTTGGGACCAAGGGGTTTTGTGCTGAGGACCAATTCCCAAATAGTTTTTAGTACAAATAGAATCATTTAAAACAGATTGAAAGGTGTGAGATGAGCAGTAAAATGTAATACCCTGAACTTTATGTAAAGGGTGATACAGAATAACTTCACATACCATGATCAGGCAGCACTTAGTGACAAATCCTGAATCTAAAAGTATACTTGCATTTTAGCACCAATTTAATGAAGGTGAAAACTACAGACATTTTCATTTTATCTAAAGGAGGCCAAACGTGGTACAATGCACAACAAAATAGTTCAGTTGCACAGAATGATACTGAAGAAAAAAAAAAAACAAAAAACACCACCAAAAACCAAAAAAACCCAAAAACCCCCAAGCCCAACTAACCCTAATTTTAAAATATTACAGAAAGAACTAAGAAAAAAAATAGATGAAGATAGACCTGTCAGGGAAGACTACAAGTCAAAAATAAATTCTAAGTGCTAAATACTGCAGGAATCAGCAAAGTTAAGCTCTTTCTGTCCTACATCCATGGCACTGACATAGTAAAGGCTTCCTGTGTTACATCTGAGATTGACTTTCTGAATTCAGTTGGATGGCTAAGAAAACAAAAAAAGAGCTTTCTGCTTGCCATTCCTGAGCAGAGCTACAGAAGGAAATACCCTGATAGGGTGCTTTATCATAAATAACAAAGAATCAAAGCCCAGTTCTGATGTCACATGGAAGATGGTCCAGTCCTTCCCCTCTCAAATCCACAGCCCTTCTGATACTGCAAATAYCAGTCAGGTTCTGGTGCTGACACTGGGCCACAGCACCAGCAGGGGCTCTGGCAGATTGGCAGATGTGCACATGCACATGCTGCCTTAGCTCAGCTAAAAACCCTAAACACTTACCTGGACTTCAAAATTCATGTTCTCCAAAAATTTCTGGTTCATTGTCTCTGCAAATTTGTTGATGGCTCTCAAGAAGACCCTGAAAAAAAAAAAATCAGTGATACAGACAAATGAATGTAACCTCTGCAATCAATACCCACTTGTTGCAACCCTGGATGCTGAAAATTTTGGTTTTTCTGTGTTAAAACGTGCTGACCCTCAAACAAGCACCACATTTCACAGAAGGCCTTGGGACAGGCTTCCAATATTGAGTGACAGCACTGGGGCTGTGGGCATGCTTTGATTGGAGGTGTGTGATCTCACAGGGTAAAAAATTTAGGGTTTAAGGTTTTAGTATGTAGTAATGTGTGTGAGCCAAGATGGAGAACTTAGGGCATTGTCTGAGTCCTTCTTTTCACCTTCTTCTTCCTTCTTCTTCATGGGTTTGGGTGGTTTTCTGTAACTGGGCGAAAAAGGTCCCCATTGCAGGCCTTTAGTGGCCATCACTGGGTTATAAACATCACTGATACAGGTGTAATTCATTATTGGGTAAATAGTGCTTAAAAACCTTGGGAAAAGTCAGTAGTGGCCATTTTGCCATGTTTTTGTGGCAGCTGGTGAGAGCTCAGGGCTCGTGAGTCTGTACATTCTCTGGGAATAGATCAGCTATAATAAATCACCAAGTCCCAACTCAAACTTTTGTTTCCCRTGTCTCATTCATCCTGACCTTGGCAAGAACAAGAAAAAAGGAGCCTGCACACAACACCCACTGTGTGTGCTCCTGTGGAAGCACATTTGGCACTGAACACACTGAGAGCATCACACATGAGCACAGCAGGTGACAATCTGCACAGTGGCACTGGACTCATGGTGTCACCCAGAAAAATAATTACACAATTGTCAAATGTTTCTCCACCTCTGCTGGAAAAGTCAGACAGTAGAGTTTTGTTTCCCCTGCTGCACACTCTGCTGCATTCCTGAGAAATCAGAGCAATTCTTTCAARCCCAATGTCACCTTCTGCCAAACCCAGATCACTCACAAGGGTGGCATCACCTCCTCTCGGGGTTTGACAGCTCCTGTGCTCACATCATTAGTTAGGAGCTGCCACTTCAGAGATATTAAGTGCAGCTTTTCAGCTGTCTCACAGGTGGGGAGGACAGGACAACACCTCTGCCCACCTTCCTCCCCAGGTGGATGATAAAAACATTCCAAATGTGAAAATCCACATTCAAAAATACTGTACAGTTACTTCTTCCAAGAGTAAGAGCATGAACATTACCCCTCCAGCCTGAAATGCAGCACCTATTTAAGCTCTTGATTAATGCAGCATGATTAAGTCATGTTTYTAAAGCTAATTTCTTTGTCTGACTTCCCAGCACGGGACATTCRTAAAACAAAAATCAATTGTATCTTTAAATATTTATAAAGTTTATTTTAATAATTCAGTTGTTTTCAAAATTGGAAATTGACTGAAAGTGATCATTTGCCTCTGCTTCATAGGTAATTTTTTTAAGCTATTAAGTGGAAATATTTCTATGGAAAACACTGTAAGGGCAAACAGGAAGGTGAACACAAGGGGAAAACCAATCCTAATTGTTCAAATATAATGATTGGCTGTCAACTGGATATTCCCAGGCAGGAAAAAAATCTAAWAGTTACAAGTATCCCCACCATCTCAGTGATTAGCAACATCAGAGAAAGCAATAATTCAATAATTAGGATGATCAGCAAAAGATTAAGGAACTGCAGGATATCCACATGTCATTGACAGAGGAGTGCTGTGTCCTTGGGCTGGATCCTCAGTGGTGTTTTGGTGTCCCATCTCAAAAGGACAAACAAAGAGAAGAAGAAAGAAGAGACAAGAAAGCATGCAAATAATAGTGATCCTCAGTCAGGGACACTGTGACAGAGGAGGGAGGTGRCAGGATCCATAAAATCCAAAGCACCGTGGGGATGAGAGACTGAGTGCTCACAGCTCCTCAGGGAAGCACCAGAGAGCCCTGAACACAACCAGGCTGTGAGCCCAGAATTAGCACAGCCAGGTTCTGTGCTAACCCTGCTCAGCTCTGCAGCTCATTGCTGCAGGATGCTGTGAATGCCTGSGTTTTATAGTGGCTCAGAAGTGATCAGACACATCACAGACTGAACTTAAGGGAGGACAATGAAATGCCATTGGTCACTGGAGGCTGGYAGAACACAGCTGTAGTTACACTGCTCCCCTGGCAGCCCTCTGTGAGCCACTGGAGAAACAGAGCAGTCAGGGAAAGCAGTGTTAGYCTCATCACAAAATAAAGACAAATCAGAAGGGCTAAGTTCAGTTTCTAACTGAGGGAGGTAAAGCAGAAGTTCAGCTTTTGGCAAGCTCTGGACAGGGAATGCCACTTAAGCACTGAGAGGAGCTCCCTGCTGCATTAGAGCAGTGACTGCCTGGAGTGAGATCCCTCGYTGTGGGTGAGGTTCTCCAGGGGGAAAATGTTCTTTGCAAAAACTTAARGAATTTCTCTCCATCTGTGTAACATTCCCCTGTATTGCTGATGGGATCCAGGAAATTCAGTAATKATGCACATTGTCACATCTTGCCAAGTCCTTTTTGCTCAGGTGAGCAGAGGGACGCTGCAGGAGCTGTGGCAGGGGGAGMTAACAGATTTCTGATGGTGCTGTGTCACTCACAGCATCATCCTACACTCTCAGCTGAGCTTCTTCCCCGTGTCCAGGGCATCCTCTGATCTCACCTTCCAGCACGGGCTCAGCCAGTGTCACCAGCTCATTGTGACAAGGCACGTGGTATCAAATCTCCTGCAGTTCAAGAGATCTCATTTTGCTCAGTGCTGCCCTTGCAGGCTGTCCCTGCTCTGCTGAGCCCTGTGCACACTGACACTCACTGCCCTGTGCCCCCACTGCCATTTCCCAGGCTTTGGCACCTTYATGTGATCAACTCCTAAATGTGACTCCTGCTGAAAGCTGGCCCAGGCTGCCCACAAGCAAATAAACACATTCCTCCCTGATGCTCCCTTTACACGGGGACATTTCTCTCCTCCAAGCTGCCTGATGCTTCACACCAACAGTTTAAGATGCTGTAAAAAAGGGGGATTCTAGAATGATTTATTTAAGGCAGCACAAAACCTCACACTGCTCTGCAGAATGAAGACAGGTTATTCTGTTGTCATCATCATCATTATTCTTCTTCTGCACAGGAAGTTTAGGTCAAGACCTTTCAGTGTTCAGTTTTCTGTAGCTCTGTATTGCTCCAGATCCTTGGATTTACAAAGTTTATTTTTTGCCAACTCACATMAGCAAGTTCTTGAGCTCCAGCTGCTCAGGGAGAGCATTTCCCCTCACTCAGAGTTTGTGGCTGGAGCAGGAGGGGGTCTCTTCCATTTCTGAGGTGTTTTTAATTCCCAGATTCTGTGCATTTGCACACTGCTCCAGCACCATGGGGAAACACATCACCTRAATAAGTTTATGCAGACTCAGGTATAATCTGGTGCTAATAACTTCTCTTGCAATTAAAAAATCCCACACTTTTCAGTACTTTACTCTTTAAACAGAAATATCATGCAAGTTAGAGTAGAAACAATCATAGCTTAAACACACATGACATTTATTAGTGACAATCTATTTCCTAATATGGACATATTACTGGGTATAATCAAAATTTTTGTGAAGAGCTTGTGGTTTACTTGTAGCCATACAGAAAAACCTCAAGGACACCTAAGGAATACTGAGGTATTCAATGTCCAGTAGAAATCACAGAAAATATTAAAAATATTTACAGGTTGTTATACAATATAATTATATGTAAGCTGTCTTCTGTAAACATCCTTTTCAATCTCCCAAATATTTTTATCTGACAGACTGGAAGGACACATTTTCAGGGAGSATGCAATATTTCCAGGCTGTCAAGTTCCAAATATTTTCCTGCATTTGTATTTTGCCTAAAGGGTGTATCTATTCCTGTCATTGGGAGTCACTTAGGCAGTGCTTTGAATGCTATTCCTGGCTCCTGCCAATGCCTCAATGATTTCACTGTCCTGCCTCAGTCTCCACTTTCACCAAAAAGGGGCATTAATGAAGTAGCCACAAATATGAAAATAAACAGGTACTTGTAAAAAAATGTGAAATTTTGATGAAAAAAAAAGAGAAAATGTAATTTTAAACACTATTCTTTAAWGACTTAAATTAAATGTTCACATTTTCAATTAATTTTAATGAAACAATAACTTTTCTACAGTCACTTATTACAGAATTAATTTCTCATCAGTTTAAGTAATTGTGAYCTAAAACTGCTGAAACTCCTTTACCCACAATAATGTCAATGATATTTCCTGAGTTTATGAGGATTGATGTTTCCAAGGTACAGCTCATATAAAACTCTTGGGYGTGAAGATTTATGGAAGATCTTCAAAGCCCAAAGTCTCTGGGCTAAATCTGGGTATTAAAACACAGGGTTTTGGCTTAGGACAGCAACAAAACTGCCATGGTTCAGCTGCTCCTCTTTCCTCCCTCTCTCTGAATTTCCTGCTGCTTCTGCTTTATTGTATTGTCAGAGACATTTGTTAAAAATTTTGGCTGGAAAGAGAGCCCAAAGAATAGAAACCTGTGCAACTGCACTCAGTTTCCCTTAGCTGTCTGTTCTAAACAGGGGAGAACAGCACCTTAATTACCACAGAGAAATCATTTAAGACAGAAAAGACTGAAMATTCATGTCACCCTAAGATGAAAATTTGATTTCAAGCTGATTCTCCCTCAAAATAAAAGAGAGGGGTTGAGGTACAGCAAGGAAGGAATTCTGTATTCATAAACAACATCTCAATCAAATAGGATTTCCAGGCTATTTCTCAAAGAGGATGATTTTGTCCAACAGTAAAATAGSTCTGCATGTTGTCCTTGCTTTTGAAGTGTAAATAGGCAATAAACCTAAAATTCAGATCTGCAACTTCAAGTTATTTTTAGCAAGCTAGTTAGAATTGTTACATCAGCTTTTTGCAACATAAAACAAAGAGAGGATTTAATAAAACAAACAAAAAAACCCACCCCTCAAAACCCCAAATAAACAAAACCTTAAATTCCCATTAACTGTTTTTAGGTGGCTTTGCAAAAGCTGGCATTTCTCTGCACCTTGTTCCAAACAAAGAACTCTTCTGGGYTCACAGCAGGATTTTGGGAAAGGTGCATAAATCAGATCCAGCATTAGAAACATTTCCAAAATAATGAACAGACCTTTCCTCAGAYTCTTCAGCTGAATTCTTTTAAAGCAGTGCCCAACTGCAGTGAGATGCTCTCCAGTGTCTTCTCAGGTTCACATGACTCTAAAATCTATGAGCTCAGTGCTTCAGCTCTGAGATGAGTAACCCAGATACTGAGGTGAAGGCTGAATGAATTCACTCAGGTATTTCTGAGCAGCAGCTCAAACYCCTGCTTGCTATGGCTCCTCACCCCATCACTGCACTGATGTAATGACAGGTGGAAAAAATGAATCAAGKACAAACTTCTACTGGATAATCAGACACAGAAAAAGAAAGTTTAAAAGAGCCTATTTCCTGTCTTGTGAAAACTTATTCAAAGAAACCATTCAAATGATGGCATMTGTGGAGTTTTCAAAGTCACATCTAAAAGCCAGTGAAGGCATGGATAGTTTTTACAATTCAGAACTTCTTCCCACAAACCCTAAGTGCTTCTCCTTCAGAGARTTTGGCCCAAAATTCAAGCCAGAAGGAGTTACACTAACTTCAGTGCTTTTTGTAATCCCCAAAACTGATCAATCAACACTTTCATCAGTGAATCCTCCACTGGAACAGACAAGGAATTTGAGGGAAGTTCTTGCAAACTCTGGATATACTGACTATTATTTTTAAAGATCTTTTCTGACTTTGGATAGAGAAAGTTTRGCCATTATGCCAATTCTATGAGATCTAGAGCAGGGAATAGCAGAGCTAAAATAATACTTGTACATAATTTATATCAACTTCTTAGTGTCATCCTCATAAAATGTTGTGCAGGAGACACCTGATGGGTATTGCAATATAAGGCAAACACAAGGGAAAAGCAGCTGAAATAAAATAATTCTCCTGTGGGCTTCTGTCACCTTTTCCCTTCCTTTCTGTGCAGAACATGCAGAAGGAGGCACATTACAGAATGAGARGAGTGGGTCAGACCCAAACCCCAAWGCAGGTCATTGGCAAGGACTGGAACAGTGAATGGCAAACAGAAACTAATGCTGGAAGGTACAAAATGCACAGAGAGAGAGAAAAACACAAAGCTACTCCAGGTGAAATAACAAAAAATCTTCACAAAGCAAYAGCAGAAATTATCTCCTAATAACATGGCAATCACTGATTTAGAAATGAAGGGTAAGATGGAAACAATATTTAAAAACCTTGTGGCTACATGAAACCCTGTTATGAAGAGCACAATAATGGCAACACTTGGGAAGAAATCCACTTCCATGGTAACTGGAAAAATATGGCCAGTGGCACAAAGAAAGGAGAATAATTTCATCATATTTCTCCCTTGTGTAATCTCAGCTTTGCTACAGACTGAGGAATAATTTCTTGAACCATTCATATTGAATTCTAATGATAAAGCAACTGCCAGATTCCCAAATTCTTTTGCAATGCACACCCAGAGTGTAACTAAATAACATGGTCAGAAAGCAACTGCTCCAAAGTGGCTGTGCCCCAGCTGCTCCTGTCTCAGTTCTCACACTGGGGCTTGTCTCAATGACACATCGTGGTTTTCCTTACCAGCAGTATTTAAAAATTTGCATTGAGCAGCTGTGCCAAGCATCCAGGACACTGCATGTCAGAGTTACTCTGGCAGCAGCACAAAGAACTCCCAGAGGTCAGGAATGTGCAGTGGTTTTGTGCCACACAAGCCAAGTCTCCTTGTGAGACCCTTGACTTGGCCAACACACTCYTTGTATGTGGCTTTTCCTCCAGCATCTACCCAAAACATGCTTTAAACACTTGTAGCTCTCATTTAGGAATGAAAATAAGTTTTCAAGTCTGCATATTAGGTGCACAGTTTATGCCAAACTCCTGGAAATGGGATGTTTTGAATCCTTCAAGGAACTTCCTAGCTTGAAAATGAAGTGTACAAAGAGCTGCCAGAATGGGCTCTAAGGAAATCAGCTTGAGAGGTTTCAGTATTTCATTACTTTCATTAGTTTTGCTTATACTGTGACTTTCTTCTCACTTCTGTCTCCTTTGCTTTTCTGTGCATTCCAGACAATTTTTTGCATAGTAGAAATACTCTGAATTAATGAAAAAATTAGCAATCACTTGCTGTCTTTAGTGCTAATCAAGAATGAGGATCAGACACAAAGCTGAAACCCTGTTCTTTAAAAATGAATGTAATGCCTTAACATGGTTGTGTCAGGATGTCACACACTAATTAACTCCCACAGCCTTCACTTTTGAAGSAAGTTTGAATTGATATTGCAAAATTACTTCTCCATTCTTCCACTGCTTTTCGTTGCATTGAACAGCAGACCATGAATTTTAAAAGAGATGATTATGCAGCAAATACATAATACACCAGCAGGGTTATTTTGTGATGCTTCTGGTAAAAACATATGAAAATTAACTGCTCAAAATAATGTTAAATACAAGGAAATTGCATATATTTTATTTCCTCAAAATCTCTAATTAGATGAAGTTCTGGTCAAAGTTACTCAGAATGGGGAACACAGAAGGATTGCTCAATTGCATTTACAACTAATGAAAATTATGAGTATTGAATTTTTAGTCTTTYCTGCAGAGACATAGAACTGTTTGTGTGGGGAATCTCTTCAATGCTTTTTACTCATYTGCACTTTTTCTACAGMGGGGAAAATACTTCTCATTGTCTTCATCCCCAGATGTTTTATTAAAATGAAAATACTTGAAAACATTTCATAAGAGGCCACATAGCAAAGAACCTTAGGGGTTTCTATCTGCAAGTCAAAGTTGTATGTAGGAAGGTAACAGTTTATCTCACTGACTTCCTGAGAACATCAAATTACCAAGGGGTTTTTGTGTGTKGAGTTGTTTTCTCCACTGAGGGCTTTACTCTTAGTTCAGAGAGCTCCCAGTCTGGGCGTGTGAGATCCCAGCAGCTGATACCAGGAAAGATGAGCTCTGCAGTGGCAATGGGACATCTCCCTGCACGTTTTCTCCTTGCATTTCAGAGAAAAGACTAAACAAATGACTGCAGTTCAAACGTGCCAGGCATCCACCCTGTGCCATGGCCAGGATGGGAGCTGCCCCCTCACCGAGCAGGTTATGTGCTGCAGCCCCCACACAAGGCAGGGTTTGTGCTCCTGGGGAGCAGATCATTCCCTGGCACAGGTAACACCAGCAGCATGCAGAGTTAGTGCAGAATAAACATCCTGGTGCTGGCAGGATGCAGGTGATGGCCTGGCAGGGTGACATTGGCTCCTGCACTGSAAGKGGCYCTTTGTGCCAGGCTGGGAGSTGCCAGCAGAGCAARGGGAGCTGCCACAGCTGGAAGTGAAATTCTCCATGGGAGCTCTCCAAGGTGCAGCCCCCAGGGAAAGCCCTGCCTCTGCTCTCACTGCCTTACCCCACTGCCCCACGACTAGTTAACATCATTTCCCTAATTACAAACACTGACTTTTGTAGACACTGAGAAAGACAATGAGGAAACAGARGAATCTGGATTTCATGGACAGCAGACACAAATTTGAGAACACTGAGTCATTATGTACCAAATACCCCAGCATGGGAAACAATAAAGAAATACATTTCCCTCTGAAAGGAACTTTATATTAACAGGGAAACTGCATTTCAACAAGGACATTTTTAGTCYCATAACAAAGCCAAACTGTCCAAGGACACATCCTATCACTGTRCACAATTAAATCAATGATTAAACAGGAGCATTTGTTTGCACTTGTTATAATACCTTCTTTACCTTTTTCTGCAACCATGCATRAAAGAATATCTTTGTTAGACATTTATACTGGTTGCTTAAAATATTTTTTCATACATTAAAATTACAAAGTTCTGCAATGTGCCATAAGCCTGTTGTATAAATGTGTTCTGCTCCCCTGAAAATTCAAGMCTTTATRAAAACAACAGCATTTCTATAAGATGTTTAAATCAGTCAAAAGTTGCAGAGGAAAACAAGATCAAAGAAARGAGTTACTTATATGCAGCAGATCAGCCTTCTAAATTCTGCCTTATTTGCACAAAATAAACCATAACACTGTCACCCAACCTWAGTTACATAAATGAATCAGCTTTCAGGGTAAAACTAACCTAAACTATTCATTTGGGGGTTGGTGTGGGGTTTTTGTTTGTTTTTAGAAAATGATAAGTTTTATTTCTATAAACAGATAATTGGAAAACTGAGAAGCAGCTCAAATATTTTAATTAATTTGAGGGTTTTCTCCCTTTCAGCTTGAGTTCATTGAATCACAGAATGGTTTGGGTTGGAAAGGACCTTAAATCTCATTTCATTCCAGCCCCTGCCATGGCAGGGACACCTTTGGGACAGGCTGCTCCAAGCCCTGTCCAATCTGGCCTTGAACAGTTATTCCAAGGCTGTGTTCAGGACCATGCATACATAAGTGGATAACAAGTTTTTGAGGTGCCACAGAGCCATTCTCTGGTGATCTATGAAAAGAACAGAAAAACCCCAACAAAACCCAGACCTGGAATCCCTACTGTCCTCTCTTGAACAGGAGTCCCAGCAGGCCCTTGCTGGGCACCAGAGAGGAATTTACTCCCTTTGCCTGGCCAGGAGCAGGATAACTGAGACCTGCAGGCTGAGGAGTGCTGAGGTCCTGGGGCTGCAGGTGACACTGCTTTGAAGGCACAGAGAGCTTTGGCTGAGTTAATAACAGTGCTCCAAGTGTGAGCTCCATGAGCTCCACGTCTGCAGGGTGTTACAAAGCAGTTCATCAGCAAGTGAGCAGCTATTTTTAGTATGTATAATGAAAGAAAATTGACAACAATTCCAGCTCTTTTGCCAAATACCTGCAGTGCTAAACCTTTCAAGTTAGACTTAAAAAGCACTGGGGAAGACTTGACTCTGACAGATGTCTGAAAACACTCAGATACACAGGTAATGAAAACATATTTCAGAAAAAGCTGAACCACTGGTGTTAGAAAATACTCTACAGTGTTATCTTGTAGGAGTTTCTTCAGTGAGTAGGATCTGACCTTGGAATGTGCTGGTGACACCCTGTTTCCATTTATCTTTAAATACCTCAGAATAGTGTGGGCAAAAAGGGTTCAAAACCAACCCAAATGGGCATGCAAACAATCAAAGTGTTCACTCAGCCCCTTCAGACTGGACACCACCCAGACTGATCCTAGGCACCAATCATGATGAGATCAAATCCCTTCAGGCTCCCTGTGAGGAATGAGCATTCCAAAGCCCAGAGGACAAGGGAAGGGGTGTGAACACTTTCCCTGYAGTTGCTAACCCTGCTGGCTGCTCCTTTTACTCAGCCAATCCCACTCCCCATGCACTTCATGTTGACAAGAAAGTACATGAATTTCCTGGTAGAAATTACATCTCTCTAAATTAAAATTGTGAACAGCTGAAAGATAAACAGACTATATATGGTATTACCTAAAGCAGCTGAGCATTTCCCCACAAATGCCATGTACTTAGGAATTACTGCTTTTAATAAGTTAATAGCCAATATCTAAGTGTCATGAGTGGAATAAAGTGCACATACAAGCAGTAGTAACTAATAAGAATAAGGCAGTAAGCAACTTTAATTAGAACAAAAGTTAATTAAATCCACCATGGAGGATCATAAAARCAACTCAGATATTATATCCTCACGACCTCAATGATGATGTTACTGTTTCCCAAAGTGCTCTGCCCTATCTAGCATGCCATAAAAAAAGTGTTCTTTCCACTTGCTGCTAATGGAAGGGGGGAGAAACAGGAAAAAGAAAAGGTATTTAACTATTTCATGATTTCATTCTCTGCTGCTCATTGAATACTGCCTGTCACACACAGCCTCTGCCTGCCTCACAAGTGCTGTGGGGTGAGCATGCTTGGCAAGCAAAGAGCAAGTTGTTTATCACAGTGATTTAAAGTCATTTGAGTTAAATCATTCCACCCTGATACAGGCAAAGCTCCATAAGTAAGTTTAGTTAGTTAAGCTTCTACTCCAATTCTTTCAACTCACCCACCAGAATTTCTCCTGGAGAATGTGCCCATTGTCCCTTCCTTTGGATCCTGTCAGAAGTCATTCTCTCCTTGTGTGCCCCCATCTGTGCCAGACACCAAACCTCTACCTGAAATACCCCTGATGTTATTCAGTCACTGCCTGGTTTTACCTCCAGAGAGCAGGACTGGGGTGTCCTGCTCAGCAAACAGGAGCAGACCTGCAGAGCTGGGGATGTTCTTCCCTTCCTSTGCTCTCTGTAAATGTACTGATCTCACATCTCTGTGCTGCAGCCCCTCCTACAGCAAAACTCCTCCAATTCCCACTTTCCTTACAAGCCACAAAACGCACAGGATGATGCAGGGGAGCCTGCCAGGCTGTGCTGCACACCCTGGGGGCACAGGTGCCACCAGCTGCACCCTGCCACTGCCCAGTGTCACACACACCACAGGTGAGCCCCACAGCCCTTACCAAGCTCTTTGCTAATGCAGAGAGGGGAGACTCGAGGCAAAACACCTCCTCCAGGGAGTAAAAAACCTGCATGGAGCCTCCTGTTCACAACAGGGGAACAGAGAATGCAAAACTTGTGCTGTGCTATATTTCTTTTGTTTGGTTTGTTGAGGGGTTTTTTTAATTGTCTTTTCTTCTCTCRGTGTTATTACAAGAGACCTAAGCCTGATCCCCTGTGACTTTTTCTCTGCTACTTCTCTGGTTTGTGGTAAAGAATGTTAACAAGGCAAATCTAGAAAACTAAATTAGTCTTAAATTTATTTTGTAGAACATTCATTGCCTCAAAAAAACCACCACAAAACCTGAACAAAGAAAAAAACAAAACCRAATTTCCATAAAGACTGATAAAAATCCTCCCTCTCAGTTGTTGATATAACATAAAATTAAGACATAAAGTAAGATCAATAACTCATTTCCTTATGCATTCCAGAGAACAACAACATAATCAAGGAGTATAAACACTGCCAAGTTATTTTAGGTAAGCAATGTGTTTACAGGGGAACTATTAAATAGCTTCTAAACAATATTTTTTTTGATGCTGACTTAATTCTTTACACAGGAGAAAGCTTAGAGCAACAAAACCTGCCTGGAACAACTTGTCCACAGAGTTCAGAGTCATTAGGAGGCACAGGAACACAGATAGTCCCCCAAAGCAATTTTTACTGTCAGCACCTGACAAAATACACCAGCAGGAGAAGCCTCAAGCCTCAAAGATATTCTTTGGCCAAGGACAGACACTTCCTACTCTCACAGAAGAAAATAATCCTATACTGTTGGATAATCCAGGTGTCAACAGCATTTTCTAGGTAAGAGAAACAGTTTTACACATGAAAGGTTTGATGTGCTGACATGTGCCAGATGATTGTAGCTAAACTGTTATTTTTTAGAGTAATCCTTGCTACATCAAAACTCACTGCAATCACAGCAGCAGCAACACAAGAGTGTGCAAGGAGTTAGATTTTACCTGAGAGGCCAAAGACTGGCTCAGACAGAACTGAGAGGGATGAAACTCCTGTAATGTACAAARTATGAATTGACACATCTGTACGTGCCCCCCTCAGAAGAGGGGTCAGGGATCTCTCTGCATGCTCATTAATGTCCATGAGTGACAAAGTGAGCTTTGGACACCTGAGCAGAACCATCAGTACCCACTAGAACATAACCTTCACTTTTGAATCATGGAATGCAAAAACAGMCCAAAACAACTTTTCATTTAACATCATTCCATTCAAATCCTAGACTAAAATGTATCCAATATTGAAATCTGGTATCAMAAACTGTACATTTTGTTGACAAATCTTTTCCTCAAGACTGAGCACTCTCAGGAGATGATCAACTTCATTGAGTATCCTCAGTCCTCTCTTTAATAAAAAGTGGAAGAACTGTGTAACTGTGACATTTCAAATAAACAGCATCTGTGGACAAGTACATTCCAACCCATGAGCTTTTGACACTTAGCTCTTAGACCTGTCCCTCTGCAACTTCTAGAAAATTCAGTGTCATCACCACCTCTACAAAACTAAAATAAATATAGTACAGGTGACTGTCAACAGAAGTCCTGTTTAAAAAATGTATTCACTTCATAACCCAATCGAGCACCTAAACTCAAAGTGTTTGTTTGAAAACAAGGAACCAGAATAAGTTCAGCAGTAAAGGTAACATCCAAATAAATAAAAAAGTAAGTAATTCTCCCTTTCCATTGTAAGTGGACTTTCAGCACAGGCAAGAAGCTATTTAATGGATTGTTTCAGATAATCTTGGCATTCCCCAGACTGGAATGATAAAGTAATCCTAGACTGAAAACTGGTTTGTAGGATGGGAAAAGAGTCACTGTCCACAAGCACAGAGAACAGGAGCTCTGCTCCTGTACCCCTCTACCTGTTCTCACCATGCTCATGGCACAGAGAACAGGAGCACTGCTCCCCTCTTTATCTGTTCTCACCATGCTCATGGCACAGAGAACAGGAGCTCTGCTCCCTCTTTACCTGTTCTCACCATGCTCACAGCACAGAGAACAGGCACACTGCTCCTGCTCCCCTCTTTACCTGTTCTGCACCATGCTCATTGCCATCCAGTCCGAGGGGTAAACGTTCTTCCCAATGAGATCTTTGAACATGATGAAGGTTTCCATCAGGAAGTCCTGGAACAACAAAATGCAGTCAGGCAGGGGCTGTGGAACATGTCCCTGGAAGGGTTTCTGTGGGATTGAGAAGCCAAGATGGGGGGTTCCAATTTCTCAGKGAAGTCAAGAGAAGAACTCCTGGTGATACCAGTAAATCTGAGATTGGAGCCAAAGCCCTGTAGAACAGCAAAGATTCCAAATGGAAGCTAAAAGCCATTACATTAAAGTCCTTGTACAGGGCTCCTTGGAAAATTGAAGGTATAAATCAATGGAAAGAAAAAGTTGTAGTACTTCTGAGTAAAKTTTGATATTTTTTATGAATTAGCCTCACTATGCATAAGAATAAATAGGTTTGAAAAATACAGGATTTTTCATTTTTTTACTCCATTTAGTCCATACTTAAAATTTCAGTTCTGGCACCACTCTGACTTTAAAAAAGGAAGGTAAGTGATCAGTTCTTGACAAGYGCAGATATTGCCTCCATGGACTAACTGCAGGTGTAACCCTGTGCCACCACCCTCACTTACCTGACAGCTACACCAGGAGTGTTAAAGAAAACACACAGGACTATGAAACTGCTGGTACCATTAAATTCTGGTAGAAACAATTGCAATACAGGGATGCACTACAATAATAGGGCATTTATTGAATTTAGCTTACAATGTTATTTGCACCAGGAGTAGACTCAATAGWGGAAATGAAAATGGAAATGGAAATGGATCACCATGTGTGAAATGTGGAGGGAATGTTCAAGYTGAAGATAAGTTTTGCTGTTGTTTTGTTGTGGGTTTATTCTTTTCTTTCCCCCTTCCTCAAAAGAGTACAGCACAAAGATCTCATTACTTATTCTGGATCATTACATCACCACCTTGGTGCCAGGATCAACAGAGAAATTTGTTTCTTTCCAAAGTTCTGATCRCAGTGTTGTCCAGTGCCACCATGAGAAGAGGGAGGCAGTGAGGTAACACAGAGGCAAAAAATGTACAGCAACAGGATTTGTTCTAGGAAAAATCAGGTAAGAAACTCCAAAAAAAYTCTGATTTTTCAMAGGAAATCAAACACTATAACTATCAACTCCACAATCACTCAGTACTCACCACTAGTTCTGAACTTGTCTGGAAAGTTTCGATGTACACTGAGTAATGCTGGTCTTCCATCTGGTTTAGGATTGCTGTCATGCARGCCACAAAATGACTCTGAAAGCAAACCAGGCACAATCAACACATGTGCATTGGATTGTACTCTTTCTAAAGTAGAGGCATGTGAAATGCCTGAAAAATCCCTTTATGTATGTAGAAATAAATAATATTCAAGCTTTTGAGAGCCCAGATGAAAGAAACAAACTCAAAACTCCAAAAGGATTATTCCAAAGCTGCCTTGGCAAGGGACAGGCTCTTGTGAGAAAGCTGCATCATTAATGAGACACCACGTGGAAACACACATTGTGACAGGAAAACTTCTTATATAAACTACAGCTCAGTATCACCTTAAGGCTYCTAAAAGGCATGTGATATTCTGTAGGACTCTTCTATTAGGAATTCATGGGAAGAAAATACATTAGAATCAAAAATTTCTAATAATTCTATTATCACAGGAAGAAATAATGCAAGAAATGCTGKTTTTTACATTCTGCAGGTGTGTAAGCAGCTATTAGAGAACTCTCAAATTTTTATAGAACATTATGACCTTCATAGCTCAAAACTTCTTTCAAACTTACTCAAAAGGAAGTATTTACTCTTTCTCAATTCCTAAAGTCAAAATGCTGAAAGATACAACWTGATTTCCAGCCCTGAGTTTTCACTGTAAGTTACTGAAAGTCCCAAAGACGTTTCTTTCCCAAGCAATAAAAGTGACTTTCATGATTTGCAGTTTTCCTTTAAGGCTGTGAAGATTCCTCCTGATCGATTCCTTTGAATTTGGTGAAGTTTTAACTCTTGGTTTAAAAGCGAGCCTGCTTTCACMGCTTTGATTTTATTTTAACAACAAAACTGATGAGCACACAGAGTAATTCCCTGGATTTCCCTGAATGCTCTCTCAGCCCCGGCTGGGGGATGCCCGGCCCGGGGTGTGCGGGTTGTTTGGATGGATGGAGGGATGGAGGGATGGAGGGATGGAGGGATGGAGGGATGGAGGGATGCTCGGGCTCGCCCTGTCCCGCTCTGACATCAGAGTCGCACCCAACCATTTTGTCCCCGTTCCAGAGCAGGAGCAGTCCCTGCTCAGCTGCTGCCTGTCACCACTAGAGGTCTTGTACTTCCCTCCAAGAGCTGCTCTTCGCTTCGTGCTGCCGGGGCTTTATTTATTTATTCCTACGTGAGCAGACCCGGCACGCTCCTTGCACACACAGAGTGAAATTCCAACCTAAAGGACCTATCGWACCTTCTTTGGGAGTAACCTTAGTGCTAGTGAGAGCCTTGCCTACTTTTTAAGGCTGAGAAGACTCATTTTCTGCAGGTAAAGCAAAAGCTTTCAGGTAAGAAATCGTGTGTTCTCGGGTGCTGATGCTCTTCTCAAAGAAATGCTGGATTTCCTGCAGTAGTACTTCACTTTCACAGTTCTGGAGCAGACAATCTTTGCTGTGGTGTTAAATGCATAGCTGAAAGGAATAATGAATTGCAAAGGATTCGGTGCTGAAATTGTGTGGGGGTTTTCTTCTCATGCCTTGATTTTGAAAAAAGATTACAAGCAGAAGTTAGAGAATTGACACGAAAAGCAGCTCGTATTTTTAGCAGTTCAGCATTCACCACTGAATGCCTTTCTAGACTCAAGTGAAATAATCACTGCTTGAAATAAGCAGCATTTCTTCACAAGCATTGAGTAGATGTATCATGATGCTAAAGGCATAAAGACTTTAAGAAGGTTTTTTCTTTTGTTATAACCAACTTCAAAAAATGTGCCTAGCTATGTCTGTGATCGTGGTACAGCACAAATGCCTTACTGAGTGGGTACAGTGATTTTCAAATTAACAGATGATATGCCTTGAAAAGAGCCATAAGGAATGATCACATCTTGCTGGCCAGGACCTTKCATCAAACCTGTCAAATTCACATCAGTTGGACTGAATGAGAATAAAAAAGGTGTCAGGAAAGGTGCTTTGCTGCAAAAACTTCCTCCACCCTTTCCMTGTAACTGTAAAGCAGGGAATTACAAATACTGTCTGATCTTTAATCRTTTTCTTGCCAGCAATCTCAACTATCAGAAATCATCTGCTAGCATCTTTATAGGTTTAAAGCTTGCCCCTCCCTCCTAATCCCCAAATGGCAGCAATAAATATTCACTTCTCAGAGGCAGGCTCAGGTCTCTGA
Organism: Alauda arvensis; assembly: GCA_902810485.1. Taxonomy (NCBI): domain Eukaryota; kingdom Metazoa; phylum Chordata; class Aves; order Passeriformes; family Alaudidae; genus Alauda; species Alauda arvensis. The sequence goes on along the minus strand of CADDXX010000127.1, from coordinate 1,449,589 downwards.
AGWGCCCCTGCACCCCCAGCACTGCCACTCTCCCTGGCTGACCTGGAGGAGAACACAGGTATGAGTTTGATCTCACTGCTGTGATCAAACCTGCAGATACCTCTCTGCCTTCACTGAAATTCTCCTCTGGGGTCTCASTGCCTCTTCCTGGAGTGTGCAAAGAGCACGAACTGCCTGTGAATACAGTGAGTTCTGCACAAGGACCTGCTCTGACACCTGCACACAGCCTGGCTGTGCACAGGATGGGCACAGGAAATGCAGAATCAGACAACAGTCTCTTAAAAAACTTATTTCATTAAGTCAAACACTGTACATAGGGCTGAATAGTCTAGAAAAGRTTGTGGCAGACAAGGTGAAGTTCAGGTAGAATCCTAGCAAATCATTTTAGCTGTGCTCAGGCTTGTTGGGATTTAGCCTGTGAGTTACAGCAGAGAACATTGATTAGAACTAGGTCAAATGYATAAAAAATAAATGTATCAAAGGAAACACTTGACTGCTGAGACAATATGAACAGAAAAAAAAACCCAGAAAGAACTCTGCATGACTGCAAGGAGATCTAATAAAATACTTCCCAACTTCAATACATTAATTTCCTTATGAACACAAAAGAACCCAAAACAGAAACAGCACTGAATTCTATTTTTTTTAATAATCCAATTTTCTGTCAGACTTTAAAAAAAAGTGTAAAGAAATAGGGAAATTGATAATATGCATGCTGCACTGCTGTCAGGAGCAGGAACAYGAGTAAATAGGTGGTCAAATGAAAATAAAACAGAGGAAAAAATGTTGAGGAAAGAAGCATTAAAATTTTCCATCCACTTAACCCCCCCCCCCAAATTAATACCATATACCAAAGAAATAAAGTGCTGGCTTTAGTATAAATATTGCAAAGTAGTGGGTAAGGTGAAAGAGATGTCATTTTGATTGAGCATGTACAAAGTACATCAAAAGGAATTGCAGATTATTTTGTAAAACAAACAGGGCTTCCTAAGGTCAAGGAATCTCTTRCACTGCTGCAAAAGTGCAGGTCAGCTGTGGATGCAGCATGTGCAGGAAAAGAAGCAGCTGAGGAACATCAGGATCATATGAGGAAGATGACAAACTTCAACACCTAGCAACGAAAGCCCAGCACACTTTATAATAGCAGATGGTGACAGGTTGCCGTAGTAACTTCAAATAGAGCAGCAGCACAGGGATGAGGCAAATGCACTGGAAAAACAACAGAAATAACAAGGAATGAAGCTACATTTTGATCTAATCCAGTAGAAKGGTTTCAGTGGCTGCAGGGCAGGCAATCCTCATGCAGATGCACTTCTGGAAGGACTCAGGGGGATTTTTATTTAATGCAGGCACTTAAGTAGCATTTACCCTCATTAACAGAGCACTTCACCAACACAGAGCCTGAGAGTAAACACAAAACCACGGGGACATGCTCATTTTGCTCCCCCTCACAAGCAGGGTGAGGTAAGGGGGCTCTGCACCATCCTCACACCCTGTGACCCACACTAAGGATGGTTCATGTTTAGCACATGGCTTTCCCTATGGGGCAAAGAAACTTATTCAAACAACCCAGCTTTTTTGTGGTGTTTGCAGCAATCATAGATTAGATTTAATTCTGAACTCCCTGTTAGGATAAACCAGAAGTTTCAAAATTCATTGCATGTTAGAAAGAGTAATTGKAAAAATAACACACATAAAGAGTGACAAGAGTTTTATTGGGCCAAAAAGTTCTGTTTGGGAACTGTGAGTTCCCAAAACAGTTGAGTTGTGTTGGGTTTTTTTTGTTCAGAAATAAGTACAAACATGTTTCTGGAGGAAAAGTGATAAATATGCCATCTTGAGTGAAATTAAAGAAAAACTAACCAATCAACTGTTTTAATCAAGTGTTAAAAATTATCAATATTTATGTTGTACCACAAGTCTGTTATTGAGAATGTCTCCAAAAATACTGTCTGCACAAAATGATTGAGTCATCACAGCTGTTCCTTGTCATGAGCTAAGGAGCAACATGAAAACAAGTATGGAAGATGCTCAGTGATGCCACAAAGAACCAGAGTAGTTTGAAGCCACAGTTCCTCAGAAAACCCCAGTAAACTTTGACAACTGTGGCATATGTAGRAGCTGAGACAAACATCTTGATCATATTATGCAAATACTAAACAATACCAATCTGAAAGGGAAAATAAACAGAATTTCAAGTGACTTGCTAATGCAGTAGTTCTGTTTCTCTCCAGAAATAGATGTCCCTGCCAATGCATGTACAGTCTGAAAATGCTGGAAAGGCACAAATACATAAACATTAGGACAGGCTGCTATGCAACAACCTCATGCATCCATCACGTGTGGAATGGGGAATAGCTCCCAATCCATCCAGCCTTGGAGCCTGCCAATGAGCACATGGTACTAATAATTCATTTACAGTAACATTCATCTGCTCTGAGTGGGGGTGAGGTTTTAATTTTCCATTTATACATTCATACACTTCATTGGTTCTGTCTCCTTGTGTTTTATAGCTGACTGAACAGCACCCTGCATCTCACTGACAGCCTTGGATTTCTGACTGAAAACACACTGGGCTGTTTTAGCCTGTTCTACCATTTTCTTTACRTTCACAAGATTTAGCTAAAAGGATGTACAACTATAAAAGCAGCAGACTACCAGGTAGAATAATAARCAACAATTTTGTAACACAATGAGAGAGTGACAGCAGCTGCTCTGTGCAATTCTAAGATATGTTACAAGTTAGATAAACACAACAATTTCAGCATTATTTAATTCAAGRCTTTTCCATACATAGATAAAAGAAATGAAATAATGGCTCATGGGAGGACATAAAAGTAGCTTGATTTTCATGGAGTATGTACTTCACCCTCTTTGTTATTTTATACAGGGGTGTATTTTCAACTTGGTACTGATTTTCCAGCAATATTCTCAAAAAGAAGATTTTTCATTCTCCGCAATGTTTTTTCTGCTGCTGGGTTTTGTTGTTTGGCTGGTTTTGTGCCATAAATCCACTCCAGAATTTCTGCTACTGTCTCTGGTTGATATGAACAGTCCACTATAATTGATTTAACTTCTGCTTAAGTCTGTGTTTAAACACAGTTGTGTAATTTACTACTTTTCCTGTAATGTTAACTTTATGTTCATCTTCAAGGCATATTTACAAATAAATTATGAATAACATTAAGCAATGAGGCAGAAGGCACTGAGTTGAGCTCAGCTGGTCAGAGCATGGTGCTAATAACCCCCAGGTTGTGAGTTTAATACCTGTGTGGGCCATTCCCTAAACTCAGTGATCCCTGTGAGTCCCTTCCAACCCAGAATATCCTGTGACTCTTCTGTGGTGCTGTGATTTGGAATGAGCAATCATTGCTTGGAAGCTAAACTAGTCCAGAGCACAGTTATCAAAAAAAAAAAAAAAAAAAAAAAAAAAAAAAAAAAAAAAAAAAAAAAGAGCTGATTCACCTCCTCACTTCAGCACTGCTGCCACACTCCTGATCTTCACAGTGCTGATCAGATGAAATCTCCCCTCCCTTGCCTGCAGGGATCTGTGCAGCTTTTCCCTCCTCCTCTGCATCCCCCGATGCCTCCTCACAATCCCCTGAGGCACTGCCCAGGCTGCTCCCTGGGGCCAAAGGACCTTCCTGCCCTGGTACATGTGCAGTGAGACACCCCAGTGTGCCGGGCCAGAAGGACCTTCCTGCCCTGGTACAAGTGCAGTGAGACACCCCAGTGTGCCAGGCCTGGCACGCTGCTCCTTTCCCTGGTTTCTTGTTCCAGGTGCTGTTGCACTGATGCCACTCCAGCAGAGGGGCAGGCAGGCAGAGCAGGGCTGCTCCTGCCCCAGTCTCAGTGCACTCACGCCAGCCTCAGCATTCCAGAGGAACAGGGGAACTACACACCAAGGACAGGCAAGGAATGAGATCAAAATTACCACCCATGCTTTATTTACTGTAACTGTTCATTTAAATTTAAATTGTTTATTTACTGTATTGGCCAATCTCTCCCATTTGAAAGGACTGGAAAGCAAGCTGGGAACTTGCAGGAAGTGATTCAGGGGCTGGGGGAAAGTTCCCTGCCCTGAGGTGCAATATTTAACAGCAGGAACCAACCCAGGCAGGGCTGCTACAGGAGGCTGCAGAGCAGAACAGAGCAGCTGCAAAGGAGAGCAAGCCTGGGGTCAAAAAGAGCAGAACTGAGCAATCCAAGCTCTTCAAAGTGCAGTAACATCTTTTATTGCTAAGCCGTGTACTTTAAATTTACCCAATGTGAAGACGAATGTCTAGGATGATGATTCACTTCCTTAAAATGAAACAGAGCCACCTCCTGTATTCCCAGAACTAAAGCACTCTATTTGATTTTCTTCTTTTTCTGCTGCACTTACTGAAGACAGAAAAATTAAATTAAATTTCAACTACTTGATCAGAGATGAGACTATTAAAATATATTTATAAACGGCTAAAACAAAGTTTTATCAYAATAGTTCAGTTTAAAACTGTTGAAAGTCATTTTACTCCAGAAACTTCCTTCTTACTGCTAAATTGATCTTCTGGAGAAAGTAGGGTCCAATAAAAATAATTTTCCAACAAATTACATCCATTACACTACCCATGGCATTTGTTTAGGATTGATTAAGAGCAACTAGCAACTGTTAGAACRGTTTTAATTTGCATCTGAAATATTTTTCGTATTGAAAGGATATCCAGTAGGGGGTTTTATTAAGTTTTTAACAGTTTTGTAATAGTGAACTCCACTTTTAAGCTTGAAAAAAAATCTTGGAGTCTGGTTAGCAGAGTAACAGGCTAAAACAAAAAATTCATAGCAAAGGCCAACATCTTTCTAAAGAGAGCTTTTCATACTGAGTCTTGAATAGGGTGCTTAATGGAAAGCACAGGGAATTCTCAGTGGAAGAAAACCCTGTGGAAACTCATGTATAAAGATGAAAGGATAAAACTCCAAAAATTACAGAATGTCCTGCCAATGGACACAATCCACAACCTACAGCCAATTATGCATCCTCCTCAGGTGTGGGTCTCTGCAAGGGATGTCACTTATGCCCCAGCTGAATGAATTTCAATTAYAATGTAACATAAACAGAGAATTTTGATACTTTAATAATATACAGATAGACATTTCCCAAATAGCATTGTCTGCATCAATTATTTGTGCATATGGTAATTTGTATTTTTTAGGGAGATTCTAACACAATATCCCTAGGCTCTGGCAGAATAAGGAACACTCCTTTAATAACTTAGCACCAGCTCAAGAGTTGGATTCATTATATAGAATTATATAATGAATTCATTATAGTAGAATGAAGATGAGAGTTGAAATTTCTTTGAATAACTAGGGAATAAATCAGGGATTGTTTTAGTTCTTGGTTTTTCTTCCATTTTTTAAATGAGAAAGAGAAAAGCCAGTCAAAAGCCTGTAAAAGGGCAAGAATTCCAGCGTGCCCTGGCTTAGGTTCCATCAGAGGTGTGACTGTTCCTTGGTTGCTCAGTCACTGCAGTCCAGGAGCCTCTGAATCCTAAAAMCACAATGGGACAAGACTGAACTCCTGCTCCTGGCTGTTTGGAAAATGCACCAGGATGGTAAAAGCTGGCACCTCTGCTCCCCTGGCATTAAATCCCTCTGACAAAAAATTATATCCTTTTTCTGAAATTAAAACTTGTTCCCCAAAAAAACCCCAAACACAAAMCAASCTCAGAAAAATGGGTGARTACTGATGTAACAGCACTGTGTTACAACAGGTCTTCCCAAACACAAACTGGGCTTCAAACAGTTTTCAACAACTTCCCAAACTTGATTATCAAAATATTCTGTGGTGCCACATCATCTGTCTGGACTCCTGAGSATGATGACTGCATGCCAAAAGGACRCTTCTTTGTGTTGCTCTACTGCCAAAATATTCAAGGCTATTTGCAGAGATTTATTTTTCCTCACTTCTAAACTAGGATTTCATTCAAATTTCATTCAAATARATTGCCCTGCTAAGAAGCCAGGGTGCCAACAGCTTCTCCTGGATGGAGCAAACAGGAATAAGGAGGGTAGATACATGTTAGGGAATTGCAATCCTAGCAGGAAAAAAACAGAACCACACACATACCAAACAAATTTGATCAGTGAGAGTGCCAGGGAAATAKAATTTGTTCTGCCTCTGATATGTGGAGTTTGCATCACCTGAGCAGTCTTATAGTCTCTTATTTTTATGACTAGTCACGGCAATACAGAGTGTGTGGGAGCATCAGAACATATCTAACAACACACACAGAGAAAAGGTGATGATGAGAACCATTACAACTCCACCTCCACTGCATTTTCCATATTAGTGCTATGGGGTTCAATAGCAGCTTCAGGGCCATGCTGCTGGAGCTGTTCACAAAAGCTCCTTAGATCATGGCCAGCAGTGTCATCCTTGTTCTTGCCTTCCCTGAAATGCCACCCAAGGACCTGTGTGAAGCAGGTAATTGCCTTTTTTAGCTCTACAGAGCTGAGGGACAGAGCCAGCATTTGGTAGATGCTGCACCATCACACAGCCAAAAGGACTTCCAAGGTGTTTGAAGAGATATCTCATAGCTTGACCACATYATTATGGTGTGATTTCTAAACAAATCCTTTTCCCATATTAGTTAACATAAAGCCATTGAGCTGAATGCTCCATTGCAGCTTCCTAGAGCTGGATCTTGTGATCTATGCTSTGGTTCCTGGGCAAAGACTCTCTGAACTATGGCTGCAACATTATAATATAAGGCAAGAGTCTGGGAAGCTGGAGGGACTGGAATCACATTTTCCATTTAGATTATTATCAGTTTTCAAGATATGTTCATTAAGAAGAAAAAAAAAAATAGTAACTTGTTCTGCTCAGTTTTGGTTTTAAAGGAAGCTGTTAATATTTTGTATCTTAAAACAAGACTTCCTAGACTGCAGAGCTCAGTGTCAGGGAGTCAGTAATGGAGGGTATTTTTTTCTTACGTATTTCCCTTAAAAGAAAAATATCTTTCTTATCTTCAGAAAATATGAAAATAAAGCATTTAGTACTAGATCAAGGCCATTTGTCTTTTTTCAAATGGCACTGTAGTCACATAAGGTAAAAGTGCCTCTTATTTGATCTCCTCTTGCTCTGAGGTCTTGATGTCCAAGTCAGTTAAATACAACAAACATTAAAACACTTTAGGAAGATTTAGCAAATTATTTAAAATAATTTCTATACATATAAAAAAAGGTTCCAAGTAAACAAGAGGAGAACTAATATTGTTCATATGTTATTCTGAATGAATAAGGCAGTAGAGAAGGAGGAAATTTGAAACACAGGAGCAGTAGTGGAGCTCCCTTAGCCCACATTATCACAGAATTCCTGCCTGTGCTGCAGTCAGAGAGTTCCAGGACATTAGGTCAGCCCTAGCAGGTTGTGCAGCTCAAGGCACAGATGCTCTGCAAGAACAGAGCATCCAAGCATGAAAACAGGAAACCAGTAATGTGGTCCCAGGGATTTGGGAGAAGGCAGAAAAAGGAACTTGCACTCTGCTGAAGTGAAGAACACTGCCCAGGGTTTCACAGCAGTGTGTGGGGAGCAGCTTCTTTGGTGGCAGAGAAACTGGGGAGTATCAATGTGTAGGATGTGGGCATGGCCTGGCTAAACACTGGAAAAACCCAAATGTGGCCCTTGTTCAGATGATTTCCATGCTGCTGGCTCCAAGTCCTGCAGCAGTGGTGTCCCCACAGGTTTGGGCACACCGGTGTTCCCAGAGAAGCTAACGGGGCAAACAGCCTGGTGTGCAAACCTGGGGGATAACCTGGGGACATGCAAAGGGCATGGAAACAAGCCTTAGTCTAGTAACAGAAATCTTAATTATTGCAGCAGAAATAGCTCTGAGAACGCTGGGATTTTCTGGAAGCTCTTCACAAAACAAGTGACACCAGGATTACAGACATCTCTATCAATGTATGAAACTTATTTTGTTAAAAAAGGAAAGGCTGTTCCACTGAACCAGGTCGATTCCTGTTACACAAGGATACACATGCCCTCAGGCTGCCAGTGAGACATTCCTGCCTCATAACTGCTTCTCTGGACTTAGGGGAATAATGAASCAATCTTGACAGATTACACATGGCAACATTTCTGTGGGTTCTATCAATTTTTTTTTTAAACATTAAGTTGGTGGTTTGGTTTTCTTGTTTATTTTTTTCTTAATTTTACAGGACAAACAAACCAACCMCCCAATAAGAACCTGAAACACACACCTAATTTTATACACCTAACAAATTATATGATAACCTTAACCCAAGCCTCTCTAACAGCTTCTGGGTTGTCTGCCTGGCTCAGCTTTGTGGAAAGGTACTCAGTTGGCTTCTTGTTTAACTTTTGATGGAAAACACTGGAAAAACTGCATGTCCAGTAATGTCTGAAATGAGACACAACCACACCTACATGCTCCATGTTTTACCTGCCTGCTAAATAGCACAGCTTTACATTTCAGCATTTTGTGTGAATCACACTGCTGCTTACCCAAATTAAACCTGAAGCTATTCCCAAGGAGACCTTTTGCATTGAAATTATTCTTTAAAATAAAAAACACTACAGTTTTCTCAAAATAACCTCATTGCAGGGCCATTAAGGCAACACAGTGTTCATATGGAATAATGAAGGGAGGAAGGCACTTGTGTAAAATTGCTGATATTTCACTAACAGGCCCTGGGAGATTATCCCAGGGATACAAAAAAGGAGAAAGGTCATCTTTGTTCCTGAGACAGAGCAGGCCATATTCCACATTATATAACAACTTCAGAGAGGGCTCTTTTCTTCCCCARCTAGAGATGAGACAATCATGTAAAATACTCAATTACTTGGGCCGTTCTGCTTTCTTATGCCCAGAAGAGGATCAGAAAGTACAGGGAAAGTGAGTTTAAGCCAATATTCTCTGCTTATGCAATTAACTTACAAATTACTTTCAAAGGACTTCACATATTTCAAAACATATGGGCAACTAAAGTTTCTATTAATTTGTACAGAATGCTGCATGTCCTCTATCTCCTGTCTTCTTTGATATTAATTGTGGAAATCACTTGTGGGAAAATAATTTGAGCATACAAAAATTTTTTGAAGATATTTATCTCCATGCAGCCTTTYAGTTAGGCTGATTGCAGTTCCCAAATAGGACTCCTGGACTTCTTCAAACTGCCAGCCTCAGGAAAGACTGAATGACAAAAAACACAACCCTGAGACAAGCAGGTGCCACACAGCTCAGGATACTGCAGATGTATTACATGTATCATCAATTATTAACTTCTCTGACCATCTAAATACAACTTGGTAAGCTAAAAATAAAATCTGAATTTATACAATAACTATAAAATCAGTTACAAGGTACCAATATTGAGAAATACCTGAAAGGGGAAAGGCAAGGAAACAACAGGCTTTTGTTTTGCCCTTTGCATCACTGGGACATGAGCTTGTGTTGCCCAGAGGTGGTGTTCATTTCTCCAGCAAGGTTCAGAGCTCTTGGAGTGCCCAGAGATGTTCATCTTYCCTTTAGTGACCATCAGCAGGTCATCAAAGGGTCACCTCCCTCCCTCTGTGGTGCCATCTCAGAAACTCAACAATGTGAAGAGTGAAATGTTTATCTGCAGTTTCCTGATTTATTGTTGTAAACCATGGTTGCCCCTTTGCTCTCTGGACACGTTCCAGGACAGCCCAGACACAAGATCCATGATTCTAAGTGTGCCCAGCAGGACATAAATATATCTGTGTGATACTTCAGTGTGTTAACAGATCACTCCTCTCCCCATCCCTACACAAAATAAAGTGTCATCATCTCACCTTTTCTGCCATGGGATGGAACTCCTTTCAAATATCATCATTATTATGCACTCTTTCCCCCTGCTAAGACCCCACAGTTTTACAGGATTTCCTTCAGCCTCTGTTTCTGCAGGAATTATGCTCTGTGCCAAAGACCCCCAGCTACTGAATCTCAGCCCTGAACTTGGGGACACTGTGGCTTCTCCAACAATAACCTCAAACTGCAGAGTCTCAATTTCTCTACATGGAGAATTTATGGATTTAAGAAATTATTTACATTGCTTGAATATTAAGAAATATTAAGAAATAACAGATACTGTCATGATTAAGAGCTAAACATAGAGAAACAATTAGTTGCAAGGTTGATAGTAAAGTTGTTAATTCATCCTTTGAGTTTTAAGGGTTTTTTAACATGTCACCTCAGCCCTCCAGGGAACTTTTCATCAGGGGCATTTGAGTTCCAGCCAAGTGTCCAGTCCCTTTGTAACTCAGACTGYTCCCAACTTCACAAGAAACTAAACAAGCTTTGGATAAAGAAGAAACACACTTTTCTTTCAGATACCAGGAGAATAAGTTGCTTGGTATTTTTTTTTTGAACATTCCATATTCCAGCATTCCTCRGTATCTGTTAGTACTGAGACAATTTTAGCTTTCATAATCTGCCCCAAGCCAGCAGTAACCACCAAAACCAAAGTAAAAATAAAAGATTATTTGAATGAAGTGTGAAGAACAAATTAGCCAGTTGTTTGTCTTACCCCAGTGGGACAAGTTTTGACTGAATTTTTTATTTTATTGCTTTGAAGAAAAACCAGTATCTAGCGATAAATATTTTAATAATATAAACCAATGCTACACATGGTGCTAATGCTGTAAGTGACAATGGGTGTGTCTGTCAAAGCATGAGCTGCACAGAAACTTTCATTTTCCTGGTGCTCCTTACATGTGGGGGGAGTGGTGCAAAGTTTGGAGAGCAATTGTGAGGYTACGTTATTTTTCAGGCTATAAATAATTAACTGAAGTGGGATTCTTTCAAATCCTCTCCTCACAAAAAGCAAGGCTTCTCAAAAGCAAGTTCTATCTACCTTTAGAAGAGGTAGTCAGGCAATAATGATTCTACAATTCAAATTTAAAGGCACCTGCCCTGCATAATAATAATAATCTGTGCACCTCACAAACAATATTAAGCGGCAGATTGTTTAAATACACAGGGCAGAAGTGGTCTATAAATTGAAAGAATAAAGTCACAGAGAATTATGGGTAAGTTGGTGACACAGAATTAAAACACAACCCTAAAAAATACCTTTACAATGCTCATAAAAGAGAATAAACCTGCTGCCTTTCTCCTGGATTGAAAGAGAAGTATTGTACAACAGACCAGACACAAATAAAATGTACCTTGGTTGTCCCTTCCCATTTTCCATTGCAACATGAAGCTACTGAGGTGTTAAATAGACAGTCATGATACCAAGAGTTGTGTTCTTACCAAATACTTGTAAGTCTTGTAAATCTGAACTTTGAGTTTCCCTAATGCCTTTACCATTGATGACATGGAACAGAACTAAAACTTGCAACTGCTAAGTCAGAACTGAACAAATGTGCAAAGATTTATCACACAATTCTCCTCTATTTAATTGGAACCCCTAAAAAAACGTGACTGAACTCTCCAACATCAGCAGGTTGGTGTCATTTGATATAAAATTACTTATAGCAAAGACTCATAATAAACAGAGGTTTCTCTCTTGCTCTGTTTCTCACTAATCCCCCTCTAGAATGGATAATTCTGGCTGCTGGCAGGTTGAGGATAGAATGAAACAGAACTCACACAAGAACCTGAATTACAAACCTTCTTGCCAGTCATGTCACAGCTCCATTTTGCAAACACTGAGAGAGGAGATGTGCCAAGGCATCAGGCTGACTGAGCACACTACACTGCAGGGTGATAAAGCCTGAGAAAAGCTTCCTCTGCCACTGAAAAGAGCCATGGCCATAACTGATGAGAGATTTTCTCACAGGAATCCCCAGCTCATTGTATCCCAGCCTCCATCTCTGCTCCACCTGTAGCTTTGTGTGCAGGGTTTGGGAGCCTGTGGGCAGTGGCAGCCTCTGCAGACACCCTGCCAAAGGCAATGAGCACAATTGCAGTCTCTCCTGCACTTACTGTCAGCCAGTGGCTGCTAACCCAGTCTGAGCTGCCGTAATTCAATTCCCCCACACCAAAAAGGTTTTTCAAAACCAGCATCCAGGAAGAGGCACAGCCAGGTGCATTCAGCTGAGTACATGAACTACATCTCTGGAGGATGAAATATCCAGTTACTCACATCCCTGATGTCATTCACTGCTCTGGAGGAACACAGGTAAAAAAGCCTCAGGATGCAATTTTAAATTCCAGCCCTGTTACCACGATGAGAGCTGGCACAATGTTCCCAYCCAGGTTCCAGGGAACAGAAACCATGGGATAATGTATTTCAGAGAACTTGGCATGATTTCTTCTCTCCCTGCCTCCCCAAACACCCAGGTTTGTGACACAAGTGAGAGTAACAGTTGACTCCTTACATTTACTGAACTCCCACATACTGAAGTGACAAAAAGAGTTCTGGAGATCCTGAGGAATCATAACTGAGCACACAGTGCTTACAAGGCATTCCACACAGCTGCAGCACAGGAAGTGCTAAATACTTTTGGGTGCAGCTTTGCCTGGTCATTCTTGATCCAAAGTGATAAATTTATTGGAAAAAAACCCCAGAAACCAACTGAAACCTAAGGGTTGCAGCAAGTACACACAGAACTTGTTTTTTAGAATTAAATAAACACTGAAATGATAAAAAAAAAACTCCAGTGTTGAAGTCACTGTCCTTAGCAAGCACTTTAGACTGGTTTTAAATGGTTTTCCTTGTAGCAGTGTCTCAACAGGAGAAAGGTGCTGGGCAGTAGCAACCTATCACACAGGAATCATGAAAATGCAGCTTTTAAGTTTGCTACCTGGGAAAAAGTAGTAAGTTTTGCTGTTTTAACAGGCATAGTCAATATAACTGCAATCAAAGAGAAAGTACAAAAGGTCATATTTACAAACTAACCTGTCTCTAACCAAGTGCTGAGGCCTGCAAAGCAGCCCAAGGTGCAAACCTGCCTATGCACAGGTTACCTGCAGATCTACATAYAGCTCTGTTCACATTTCATGGAGCCTGAATCTAAAACTGCAATAATCTAAAGTGTAAAATGCTTGCACACTTTGATACAAACATCAAGTACTTAGCAGTATTTTTTCAACTGATAAGATTTATTCATGGAAGAGCACTGAAATTTTGTGCTGTGAAGCAGCTATTTGGACCCTTTCCAGCTCACCAGCCTGTCACATTGGATAACTTCCCTCTCCCTGCAGGCATTCAAACAGTTCTTCAAGAGAAAATTCTCAGTTTTAAGTAYACTCATCTTTGCAAACTAACACTGAAAAAAAAAATATCCAGCTTGTGTCTGTATATAAATATGTGAGTGAAATGCTTCCCTCTGAAGTGAATAAGGAGTTGTATCTTACCTCCTGACACTAAACTTTGCATGAACAATTTCCAGCATATGCTCCAGAAGAAATACTGAGATAAAAATGTTTTCTAATCCATGAAGTCTTTTTTTTTCTGACAGAGCAAATGGAATCTATCATCCTTTCAAAGGAAAAGAACTTTTATTTTTGTTWAAGTAGAATAAAGGAATTTCAAGTACCATGGTTCTGAAAGTTATTTCAGAAATAAGATCATCATGGTTTTATCTCTTAGTGCATTTTCAGCACTTCATGTGGAATGGCATTGCATCATCTCAATCAAACTATAGGCAAACCAMACTCCATTTTCATCCCTAAAACTTGCTAAGCCCATTTTGTGCTGCAGTAAATATCACATCATCTTCTCTACCCAGTCTCACCAACCTGAAGGAATTTTCAGCTCTTGCTGCAAACTTAATCAGAGACAAAATCCTGTAATCTCTTCCATCAATGAAATAAATGTTCTCTTTCTGAGAACAGAAGCTTCCATCCTACCCTGTATTCCTTATCTCTGCCAAATCCTCTTCTCCAGTCACCTTGATCCCACCTGCAGGTGCCTTGCAAAACCCACCAGCAAGATTTGTTAAAATTTGCCTTCTTMAGTCCCTTTTGCTCAAGCAAAGTTCCTTCAGCATCTCCAAACCACTGCTGCAGGGGAAAACTGAGCACACCCAGGAGCATMCAGAGAACTCCTCTGAGGCTGTGCACACCAACAAAACAGGTATTCTGTGTGCTGCCCAATTAGAGTAAGAAATAGAAGAATATTACACTAGACAAGCTGTGCACTGGAGAAAACTCCAGGTACAAAACTGTATTCCACTAATTACTCCATCTCTTATAATAAACACATTTACTTTCATAAACGGCTTTGTGCTTTATTCTGGGGTACCCAAAGCAATAAGACTTCTTGTTGTGATCAACAACAGGCCYCTGGACACAGAAGCCATTTAAAAATCTCCCTCAGCAGTTTCCTYTTTCCTGTTCCCTGCCAGCTTTCCCTGTGTATCACAACAAGCTGCAAATTTGTGCTTCTGGGGAACTGTTCCTACTTTATAGGCTCTGCATCTGTCTCCCATTTTCATCTGAAAATATTCCCTTCAGAGGCCTCCTTGCATGAAGTTCCTCTGGAACTCTGAGCTCATTCCCATCCATTTCCCTCTGCAAGAAAGGAGGACAGAAAAAAGAGGTAATTTTCAGCATCACCCAATTCCAGTGGTTTCAAATCCATCTCTAGCTCTCTGTGCTGGCTGGTGATGTTTCACTGAAGTCTCCAGGGATTTCAGAAGCATATCTAAACTTATCCTCAACATCTCTCATTATTTTGAGGGGAAAAAAACCCAACATGACTTTTATGCAAAGAAGAACTATGACTAAATTGAGCAGCTTGGCCAACAGCTACTGCTGAAGTTCCTGATGGAGGCAGAATGTGAAGGGGAAGAAAAGCAACGACCAAATGCACTTAAAGCCTCAATTTGGACTTGTKAACTGAAAAAGGTGCATTGCAGATATTAATTTTTTGTTTTGAAAAATGAATCAGCATAGAAAGAGAGCTCTGCTGAGGCCAGGCTGACAAGCACACAGCTCACAGCAGCCCCCACATGAAGCCTCTGATCCCAGCAGTAGTTTAGGAACCCTGGAAAGATTTGCAACATGAAAGGAAAGTAAGAGTCACACAAATCTCTTAGAACCTGAGAATCTCCCACCTAGAAAACAGYTTCTTATCAAACACAAACCATAATTAAATACAGCAAGCTGCCTCTCTAAACTGAAAAAATGCACCACAGAAAAACTGTATTCYACAGGACAAACCACAAATCAGACAYGACAGAAAACTGCCAAACATTATCTTMCAGTTATTGCAGCTGTTACCTGCCACAGAATCAGAACAGTTTATGTTGGACAGGACCTTAAAGATCACCTCATTCCAAGTGAATTGAGAAATTTAAAGTGTGGATGCTCAACAGTGGAAGGCAAATTACATGAATCATCCTCCTGTTGAAAGCCTCCACAAACTTTACCTAGTTCCTTTATTTATTGAAAAGGTTCTGTCCAAACATTTAGTTTCAAGAAATATTKTTCTTAAAACATGCATAAGGGAAAAACAAAATTCTAAAATACATGTCACACTTTTCCTATAAGAAAAACAAGTTTTTTGAACAAACTTGTCAAATGAAAAGTTARGGTGTCCAACTGCAGCTGAAAGAGTTTGAAAGCCATGTGAAATAAGTAACTTTTGCCACAAACTGCAGGAAACCCCCAGGAGCACSACGCTCACACATCTGCACTCATCCCAAATCCCCACTGTGTGCTGCTGCATGGTTTTTTACTCCATGGAATTCCCTGTAATCTCCATTTATCCTTACTATCTGCACTTCTCTACCCACAGCTTCAGCCATTAAAGTGAAATATGAACCAAAAACATGCGTTTGACTCTCTTGAAGAAATTGGGAAGGCAGAGGAAGATGGAAGAAAAAAATATATAAAAAAAGACCTATGTCTTGTTGTCAAACTTCCTGTGCCTGGCAGTCTGACTGTGCACGCATTTCTGAGAACTCAAACCCACAATCCCCAGGTTAAAAAGGCAGTTCTGTGGCTCTTGGAGGAGGCTTTGCACCTGAGTGTTTTCTAGGGAGTTCACTTGCTACACCCTGGGATACAATTTCAGTGGAGCAAGGGTAAGTTTACCCTGAAGAGCAACCACCAGCACTAGAAATGGTGTGTGCAAAGCTGGCAGAGACCCCAAAAGTCAAGATTTTCTTTACCAGTATCAGCCAAGCCAAAAGGAAAGAAATGCAACAACATCAGTCAGATTCACAGAGTGCAAAGACTGGAAAGAGGAGCATGGAATGTGCACATGGCTCATTTAAGAATAAGATGAAGCATGCAGCACCTCCCTGGAGTGCCCTCACAGGGCACTCACACAACAGGGGATGGAGGGAGTGCAGCAAACCCCGGAGCTCATGGAGCAGCAAAAGCACTGCCCTGGGGCTGTGCCASTGCCCAGGGAAGGGATGGGCAGGGAGAGGCTGCAGAGCTGGATGCAAGCTCATGGAACATCAAACCMCAGTMAATTTCYTCTACTGAAAYTGTTACTAGTGCTACAAGACRTTARTTTAAAACTGACTTCATCTTTTCTTCATGAGTGAAATAAATTAATGAATCAAAAGCATTTGTATGAAATGGATCCTTAGGATTTTTCCTACTTCAGTCAATGTCAAATAATGAGCAAAACAAGAACTTTAAATTGCTGTGTCAGGAAAGAATAAAGAATTAGGTGCTGGGCAAGGGAAAATGTTATTTAAACTTAGTAATTGGCAATGTTACACTGATTTGTTAACTCAGGCACAGACACCTATAACTCATTGCAATTCACCAGTCTGGGTTTTCAATTCAAATATTTGAACATTCCTAGCTATATRTATTTTCTTTTCTTTCAGCTTGATTTAATATAAACAGCAGCACCAAAATGTTTATTACAATTCATAGTAAACCCAGAGTATTGGACAAGGTAGCTAAAAATCAACAGAGTTAAAATAGCAATTTTCAAATTAAGAATGCAGGAATTTAGCTCAAATGCCTCTACAGCTAAAGGAGAGAGCTCTCATAAAACCCTTAAGGGCTTTTTACTTTTATTTAAAACACAAAGGATTAGCTTTCTAAAGCTTCTTTTGGAATTTAATTGGGCAAGTAAGTGTAACTTTTAARGTAGTCCATCTGCCTGGAGCACAGCAGCTGTGATGGGGAGAATGCTACTGCAATATTTGGATACATTCTCAAACAAAACCATAAAAAGTCTCTGGTAATTAGTGGATGAAATGAGAACTCAGAACTTGGCACTGGGAAGTTGTTTGCAGAAAGTGTTGGACTTGTTTACTGTGATTCTGTTTCCAGTGCACAATCAGCACAGACATTTCCATGACTTCATGCATATCACAAAAGTGAAATTTGGTATTAATGCCCAAATTATTATGTATATATTTATTTCCTCAATGTCTTATGTGACATTTCTCTCTGCAGTGAAAGAACCCAACACTCATTTTCTTCTAAAGCTGTATAATAATGTCACATTGTTCCTTTGCTTAAATTATATTACAGTGCCTAAAAGTTAAATGATGCTACATAACAGTTTGCTATATTCTGTAACAAGATCTTTCCCACTGCACCCATCTCCTCAATTCTTGTAAATTAAATATGGTAAAATCTGTGCAATGCTTAAATAAAAGGTTCTGAGCTAATGGAAGTAGTARGGCTAATCAAATGACCAGTGAATTWARAGGGAACAGGATTAATAGTAAATTACCACTGTGCTGGGAATTTAGCCATGATCTTGTACTCAAATCTGAACACTTGAATATTAACAACTTTAAAAGGAAAAAAAAAATTGAGTTTTCAAACCTCAATTTGCCTCCAAATKAAGAACTCACATATTGTTCAGTTTGGAATATTTTGTCCATTACAGGATTTCATGGCCACTTTCAAATCTGAGTGCTTAAGTTTTAAGATCTGCATTTGGGACCAGATTCAGGCTTATGATGTTTTGTAGCTGTTGTATATAAATATATATATATATATATATATATATCCATTTTTTTGAGCATTGTATTTTGCATGAAAAAAGTAAGCCACTTCAAAATTGTAAAACATTTTTTAGTTTCTGTACAAGTATCTCAAAGTTACAGAAGCAGTGACAATGGGAAGCTCCTAGGAGACAGCAGAAGAAAATCACACACMTTTGCCAGTTTGCTCAGCTACAACTGTTGTCTTTTTATTTTCAGGAAACACTTTCTGCTATTCTGCTTTTTCTGGTTATTCAGCCTGGACCTCTGTCCTGTTTACAGAACTGAGGCAAGCCCTTGGATATGCTCTGMCCTGTGTTTGCAAGACTGGCAGCAACAACTATCAATAACTTTCCTCACTGAATCCCAGTGGATGCTGTGTTTTACCCTGCTTATAAGTGGTGACATTTTCCTTACCTGTTTGGGAAGATTCGTTTCAACTGGACATTAAAAAGATGGCTGAGGAAGAAAAACTATCTCTAAAGAAAGCAATTCAGTTTGGTATGAGTGGGTATCTTCCATCAGTACAACTATGCATCAGAAATGAAAATGCCCCCAGAAGTTATKATGTTTGTTTAGACAACATGCAAATAAAACACATGTGACTGATCCATCAGGAAAATAAGAGCTGGATTCCTAATGGAGAGCTGTTGTCAAATGGGAGCCACCAGGAAAGCCATAGACTCAAACCTACATTTAAATTAGTTAACTGAAACAGTCTGTTGCAGTTTTGTAATACAAAGACCATGTTAGCTGCAGGTAAAAGGATTTCTGCATTCCCAAGCTACAAGAAATCTTTCCTTAAATTTTATATTTGATTTACCTTAGTTTTTGRTCTAATCAGCAATTAAATTTGAAAGAGGATCCCTAAAGAGAATATGCCAGTTGAAAATATCCATAMTAACAAGGAGAAGAATGCTAAGCTCCAGGAGTAAGGTGTTCATTTGTGTCTTAGGAACAATATTGATACACAGGTCAAATGTCAAATGAAATGGGTCGCAAAGAAACACGTTACTTACAGACTTTAAATTGTGATTCAATGGCCCAGCAAAGCATGAAAATGAGACCAGTGCTACTGAAAAGGAACAGTCTGGACTCAGCAGATTTCATGAGACACCCCCAGCACCGCAGGACCAAGTCCCAGCAGGTTCGGTTCAAGGATGATGGTGTGAGCACCAAGGCAGAGCTGGAAGCTAATCCTGCCCGAGACTCACCATTCACAGCTGGAAAAACACAAATACTTAGGGATAACAATTTTTTGCTAGCTCAGTCTCCAACTTTTCCAAGGGCTCAGAAGGGGCTTCGGAATATTGCCATACAAACTTCTCCCAGCCTCAGGAAACACTTCCCGGTTTTTAAAAGGAAAAAGCTGACAGTAAGCAAATCCCTGACAGAAATGCCAGCGGAGCCTGCAAACTCCCTCCAGGTCAATGGCAATCTTTGTGAACCAGACATGCTGTCCTCAGAGCTCTGCTACCTGAGGATAAGTAATCACTTGGAGGATGGATGCAGGAATAGTGAGCTGGGCTTGGGGCAAAGGTCATCAAAAGCACAAAGCAACGGGCCGAGGTACTCGGATGATCTCTCAGTGTCAGACAAGACAACTGCGTCCACACAGGTGCCTGAATACATTCATGTGAGTTTTCCACAAGACAGAAACGTCCCCCTGCATGCACCAGACACARCCACAGTCTTGAGTCATTCACTGCATTCTCCTACTGCCATCAACAGCAATGAAAGTCATGAGAACAGCACACTGTCATCTGATTCTGAAAGAGCAGAGCCTTGCCTAAGCAATTCTATCAGCTGCAGTGAATGTAACCCCCACTCTGCTGCTGCTCAAGTGGAGAAAAGTGATTCTGAGCYGCCTGTAGCCAGTAAAGATGCCAGCAGTAAGGAAACTGCTCCTCTGTCACCCCCATCAAATCACAGCTCATCTCCCTGTTTCCTCAGAGACTGTCAGCAGGCAGGAGAGCACAAGGCAGATTCCGGCTGCGTGACGTTACCAAGGGATGATTTCCCAACAGTGTCACTGACCAGCAGCAATGCATCAAACCCATGTCTGCCATGTAATCCTGCCACTGAGAACAATTCCAGCCAGCCAGATGTTTCCCAGTGTAACAGCTGTGCAGAAGGATTTCACATCAAGTCTCATCCGCCAAGGAATGAAACAAACCCGCAAAGCAACAAAGAGATTAAGGAAATAAATCAAATGCACTTGGCACATGGAGAACTCTGTGCCCTACAAGGCAGGCTGCAGTCTGTAGAGGAATCCTTGCAGTCCAACCAGGAGAAGATTAAAGTCCTTTTGAATGTAATCCAAGACCTGGAAAAATCCAGAGCTCTCAGTGAAGGGTATGGTTCATTTTTAATATTAGTAATTCATCAGAAGTGTAAAGTAGATGTTTGCATTCTTGTAACCTTTGCTACTGAAAAACACAGCTCTTCTGATATTTCAAGATGAGTTTGCAAAATGTATCTTGCACCCTTTYTGTGGTATTTTGTGGCCTCAGCAGGGAAGCAAGTCCCTTCATAGCTTGGCTTTAGCTGACGCTGCCTTTMCAAAATCCAGTGCAAGACCCAGCTTAACAACTCCCTTTTTCATTTAGATTTAGAGTGTTCAAAGCATGGCAAGGTCAGATGCACACAGAGTGCCAGACTGAGAACTAAGGACAGAGCCTGTGAAGGCTGGCAGCAAGAACTCACTTCAGGCTCTCAGGTTTCAGCATGGCTCCCTTCTGCACCCCCATAACAGGTTTACCCTGTATTTGTTGTCAGTATGGTGACACAGGGACTGTGCCAGCAGTATTCATGCATTATTATGCATTCTAAACAATAATAATACCATAAATGCAACGAACATCTAAAGATTGGACAAAGTTAAAAGAGAATTTTACAGGTTTTAGAATATCTTAATAGAGCTTTCCAAACTATCAACAGCATCTCTTACTTACAGTAATTACATCTAGGACACACTTTAAAGTTCTGTTGTAAAGTAGTATATCCTTCAAACAATTTATCTTTGAAAAACTCWGAAATACTTCAAGGGAATAAAGGTTCCATTTAATTTTCTAAAGAAATAAGAACATGAAGAGACTATGCTACCATAAATTTAGTCTTTAGCACAAGCATCTCATGCATGTAGATAGATCACTTATGCATGCAAAACTGCGTCCTTAATTTGAAAATTAGATCATGTGTATCAGTTGTATTTACTGATTACAATAATGACCAAATCAGGGAATATTCCCCATTGCACAAACTGTGCAAACACCACCCCAGGAAAGCAGCACAGAGGGTTTTGTGCAGGTGCAGTTGCAGAAAGAGTCCAGAGCCAGACYCTGCCCTGCTCACAGCACCCAGCACCAGGGCTCTGCACTTGTTCCCATGGGGGCAGAACTCTCAGGACAAAAATAACTGAGGCCACAACTTTATATACCCCAATTTTCTTACAACTTCTGAAGGGAAAAAAAAAAAGGAGTCTATTTTCTATTTTTAAGATTTTTTAAAATTATTTTTCCAAGAATTTTAGCTTGGAATTCAAGTTAACTTGTATTTCTGTTGAAAAACAGAACTCACAATTCACAATTCCCAACTCACAATTCAAATAAGAATTTATACTCATTAAAAAATTTAAAATAATATCAATCAAGTTAGCATGTGCTAATACTCCATACATATTACCTTTTTCATCTGGAAACATTAACCTGTAATGTCCATCTGGCTCTTTAGCATGATAATACTTTCCTTAGCTTCCACTCTGCCCACATAAATTCTTGTTCTGTAGAACATTTTCCCCATACAACTCAGCTCCAGCCTCCCTCCCTCAGAGACTTGTTCCATGTGATTTTCTAGCACCAMATTTGTAATAGCCTAAACGCAAGAGACAAAATCCAAGTAGACAGACTGACAGCAAAAAATGCAAAAAACATTCACAACACTCCAAAAATTCAGGTGAGAGGCAAGATTCAAGGCAGGGATCCAAGTATGTGTCAAGCTTAGGCAGTCATTTCTCTGTAGTAATCTCCATCCAGACACCACCTGGCTGTGCTTCCCTAGGAAGTGACAGSAAAGAACTCCCACTCCTTCTCCCCTGCATGCAGCTCTCCAGGGGAGARCCTTAGTTTCAATTACAATTGCAAATCTGCCCACAGCAAAGACTAATTTGCACTGAAGCATGGTCAGATTATCCTGCAATATTTATAATCCATTTCTGCTCAGTTACCACATGGTTGAAAAGACAAAAATTGTTTAATATCTTGAAGAGTCACTCTGAGATTCCATGAGAAGCTTCAATCCACCTTGGCAGATTCATCTCACACGGAATGCTCCAAGCACTTCTATTGATAGCACAACAATGCACATGAAGAACTCCCATTTTCCCCAAAACTATCAGAAAATTATTTTGGTACCAACTGATCTCCCCTAATTCAAACAAAACTTGTTAAATATAAGTGCTGCTCTTTTTTCAGACAAAATGAACCAATCAATCTCAACCTGTTTCTAATGCAGATTTGTCCATCATAAAAGTATTTCAGTTCTAGTGCTGTTAAGCATGAAAAAGCATGAAAAAAACCAACTTTTCTTGTTTTCTCAACACCTACAAATTTGTAAGTTATCAGCAGTAAAAATCTGACTTGGTTATAGTCAAATAAGGAAACRTGAAAAGGGAAGACTGGAAAGCATAAGGACAGAGATCAGACTGATTCAGCAAACTGCATGTATTTTCAAATACTTGAAGGTGTGTTTGTTAGAAGCAGCCCCATGTCTGAGAGTTTTCATAACAAGTATTCATGCAAGAACCAACCACCAGAACTCCTAACAGCATGAGGTGGGAACAGTGCCAGACAAGGCTCATAGGTTTTGTGTGCTTTTAAAGAAACCTTCCAGCTTTGATTTTGATACTAGAATTTTTAGTAGGGCTGACAGGAGTGGTGACCAGAATGGCTTTTGTTCATAAAAGATTCAGGGTCTGTTGTGCTCTGTAACTGCACATCTCATGAAGTGCTCTCTGTTCCAGGAGGAACTTCTACCACACGGGGCAGGACCTCAACAACTGCAGCACCTGCCAGAACACGGCGTGCATCATTTACAGGTACCTGCTCCCTCCCCCAGGCCTGGCCTCCTGCACCTCTCCAAACTGTGCTCTGTCACACCTAGCAAATGCCTCAGCTGTCACTGACCCAGTTTGTAAGAAAASACCAAGTGTGAGGTGCTTGGTTTGTTCCCCAAGCAGAAAACAATTCACASTGGTGTTAGCTGAAAGGAAAGGGGGTCTGGGCTTGGGAAAATTCAAACAGAAGCTTCCCTCTAAAGTTGCACAGGGTTATTACTGACATGCTTTGAAAACTGCAATGCCATTTCTGATATTGAAATTCCTCTGTGAAGTACATTTTAAAAGCTAGGGTTTCTGTAATAATTTCAGATCTTGGATAAGAAACTCTCAGTTCTCTGAATGCCAGTGAGCTGCAGCTACAGTTCATGTTAACATGCAAAACAACCCCAAAATTCCAACACTTTTCACCTCAGTTGTTAAATTCAGAGAGTGCAATTGGAGTGTAGGCTGCTTCAGATTCCAAGTGCAGTTTATGCTGAACTCTCATGGCCAGAAAGCTTTGCAGGGCTGAGTTCTGGGAGCTGTACATGTTTCAAATGCTGWGTCTGTACAAACACTGACAGAGCCTTCAGCTGTCCTGACATCAACCCAAAGCCAGCAGGTACAAAGCCCTGCTTGGACTGCTCAGCAAGGGAATTTATAAAGACATTATCCAATCACTGCAAGCTCACTTACAAGGCAGAAA
The DNA here is from genome assembly GCA_902810485.1 of Alauda arvensis. Taxonomy (NCBI): domain Eukaryota; kingdom Metazoa; phylum Chordata; class Aves; order Passeriformes; family Alaudidae; genus Alauda; species Alauda arvensis. Next base: position 1,425,901 of record CADDXX010000127.1, on the reverse strand, counting down.
ACCCACACCTTGGGTTACTTGATTGCATTTACAAAAATAAAGGGTAAGAGAATTTCTCTTTGAGGCTGAAACCTTTCCCTTCATTTCAAACACCATTATCCTCAATAGTTTGTAATCACTATAACTTTAATTTTTTAATGGAAATAACTAATAGAAAATACCCACTTGGAAGTGTTTTTTACACTGCATGTTCTGCCTGAACCAAATTTAGTAAAGAGCTTAATAAACTCAATAAACAGCACTGGAACCTCTTGTTCAATATGCAACTCAGTCCCATACTGATGTCCTAAACCTCTGGCAATGRAATCTGCAAGCAATTAAGCACCACAACTCCTCTGAGACAAAGCTGTAGGTCTCCTTCACAGCCCCCTGGATACTGTGGGAAGTTACATAACTTATCCAGTAGCACAGACATTATCCAAAAAAACAATAAAAAAAAAAAAGGTATTTCCTTTACTTGATCATGGTCTCTGAATAAACAATCTCTGTGTGTTTTGTAGACAAGAACAGGTCACTCCCTATAATTTATACAGAGACCACCTTGACCATCTCTCTTTGGGAAAATACCCTGTGTTTTTAAATGTACATGGTTTCAGTGCAGAATAGGCCTTGAGCAACCAGCACCATCATTCAAAACAAAGAACAGAGGAAGTCAGAGAACATTCAGGGSCCTTTTTGATTTACCAGGGAGTTTGCAACAATAATGGTGCCTGGAGGCTCTCACTGCAATGATTTATAGAACATGTACAGAACACAGGTGCTCTAAAACATTTCTACTTCTAAGGACAAAGAGGAAACAGTCAGGAAACAATAGTTTTTGATTTACAGAGCTGTTCCACAGGATGTGGTTCTGAAAAAAGCACTCTGAGTGACTAATAGTTGAAGTTCATTAGACAATATTCTGCAAGAAGCAATTGTTGTCAGTGTTGGCTCCAAACCCATGCAGTTCCCGTGTTCTGTGTGGCCTGAAATGTCCATGCAAGTATTTTCCCCTAAACCAGCATCACAACTGATTTATAAAATCAGGTGTTTTCTCTTGCTGCCAGTGTTGCTGCTCACTCCCCACTGATGCAAGCCCTGCACATGCAGAGTGCTGGGTTGCTGTCACTGGAGCATCTTTTCTCACTCACAGTCCCTGAGTCAAACAATGCATTAATCTCCCAGAAATCCCCGTGTGGATTACACTGATCACTGAAGTAATAAAGAGCTTTTCAGCCTAACAGTGGCTGTAAATTCAGCTTTAATAACTACCCAGCAGGGATTCCAGCCTTGGGATTTTCCATCTAGGTGGTGGAACAGAAATGTTTGCATTGAATAAACAAATGCAAGTAGCAACCAAAMCCAGTTCTCATGGGCAGTATTAAATGAGACTGAATTGACCTCTGGCCTCTGGAGATGATATCTCCAACATTAAATTCAAAATTCTGAAGGAGAGTGGAGAAAAGGAACATGAACTACCCTTATGTATYCTGCAAACTCAACATTTCATTCTCSAGCACCTTTGGTCTGTGAATATTGAAAGATATTGAGTTGCAGTTTTAGTAATAAGCTGATAAAATGCAAGAGGCACTGATTGTATATCACWTCCTTCTGCTTTTTTGTATTTATTATGCATTGCTTCTTGTTCAAGAGAACTCTTCCCTGAATGAAAATAATCTTCCTGCTTTCTTTTTACCCATGGAGTTACATTAGTGCATGAAAAATCCCAAGACACATGAATTTAGGGAAATTATCTTCTAGTAAATTTTAACATACATTTAACATCTATAATGATGTTTATGACTTTTATATAAAAATGCAATTAAAAGTTTTTAAAGATTTGCACATTTACTAACTTTACAGAGTTCTAATCAGTGCCAAAACCAGCTTCAGAGCCTTGAAGTGACATCCCAACCCCCTTAAATGGTGCTCTTTTCTTCCCATCATGGCAAGTGCAACCTTTCCACTCTCCCTTAAAAYCTTCACAGCAGACACAGCAGATACAACTCACTCTCCTGCCCAGAAAGGATGACTGAAATAAGGAAAATACAAATAATACTGCTTAATGCCTGTCCACATAGACTCTTTTGAACCTTACATTTCTCTCTATGCACTCATCTGCTGTTATCTAATTAACACCTTGGCTCTGGKTTGACATCAGTAATAATTAGGGCTTTCAATGGAGGAAATGAGTCCTACTTTCCTCTTAACTAACACCACTTMTCTCAAAGACTTCCATACTGGCTTCATTTCATAKMATTTTGTTCCTAGCCTGTGTCCTGGTGGGAGACATTCATGTTTAACAAAGTTAAGCATGTGAGAGTTCTTAATTATGAGCATATGACTGTTAGATTATGGGATCAAACTCTGACCTTTGAATAAAATGCATTGAAAGGTCACCCTACATTTTCATTTCTGTCCCATGGCTTTGGGCACAATGTTGGAGTTCTTAACTCAAATGAAGTAAAATTTTTCACTCAAAAAAATAATTTAGAGGTGAATTTCTTTTCAAAGGAGCAACCCCTAAACCCCTTGTGTTTAGCCCAGGCTGTGTCACTGAATAACACCAATTATTGTGCTGAGGGAAGCAGACTTTGATGTGTTCTCTAAAGGGGGAATTCCTCACTTACTACCATAGGTCTCTCAATGTTTTTCCATAGTGTAGAATATGACTTCAGGCAACAAGAAGGAAGRTTTCATCAGATYTTGAAAACACTGGACAATGCAGAGCAAAATCCAGCTCCAGCATCACCTCAGAAGCCACCACCTGATCCTCCAGCTCCCGAGAAAAAGGAGTTAAGGAGAAAAACAAAAAAGGTGAAAAGAAAATGCTTCTGGTGGATTTGACTTCCTCATGCATCCTTTTACATTTCAAGAGACACTAAAACAGGAAGAGCTTGAGAGCACACACCTGAAAACGTGCTATTATGAAATCACAAAGGTTAAGAATATTTAATTAAAGTATCTGAAAAATCAAAATAATTGAATTAATTAAATCAGCTCACTGAATAAAGGTGCATGAAGATAMTATTTTCAAGAAAAGAAATTGTTTCTTTCAAAAGGAAGTTCTCATTTTTTTCCAAGGACACTTTCATATGCTTTGTAAAGACCTTTTTTTCAACTTTCCAAAAATAACGAGGTTTAAATCTCTACTTTAAAGAGCAGTGGTAGACAAAGCTAAGCATGTCACACAGACTTCATTTCCCATTTCTAAGTAACATGGACTCAAAGGAAAAAACTTCACTGAGCTTTGAACAAACCACATCATCAGGAACAAATTCAGGGAAAACCKAAATTGTTCAAACAAATCTCTCCTCAAAGGAGACAATTATAATTATTTCACATCCCCACTGAAATATTTTTGTTGCTGTCATCTAATATTGGACAACAAACATAAGAATTTCAGGTTAAGTTCTAACTTTATCCTTTTCTTTGTTCATTATGAAGAGCCACCATTTAGAAGTTTCAGTCATTTAATGGACTTCTCTGAAAAGCACTGGGGAGTTGTGAAACAAGAGAATGTCACAGTAACTCTTGTGTTAAACCCCTGCACAAGCCAGGTCCAGTTCAGTGMATCTGAGTTGTATCTCCAAAGACAAGAGCCCTCAGCTCCTTGGGAAAGGCTGTTCCAGGGTTTTTCCCTAAGATCTCATCTGAATTTCCTGCATTCTGTTTGTGCCCATTACACCTTGCTCTGTCCAAGCACACCTGCAAGAAGAACTGCAAGGACAATGAACTTCTGCCAGACTGAACAAATGCAGCTCCCCTTGCCCCTGAGCTCCCCTGCTGCAGCCACAGCCATGCTGTGCTGTCCCTGCTGTGGGTTGATGACTTTCACACACCTGCAAGCCTGAAACTGCCCATGGTCCCTCAGAGGTCATCACACAATTGCTGGATACTGAGAAATAACTATTTTGGCTACTGAATCATTTGCCCAGTCCATCCATTTAAGACCTGTATTGCTGTACCAAAATATCCCAAGATTTTTTTTTGCCTTAAGAYGTAAATTAATATATGACAAAAAAATTGAACATAAAAATATTTAGTGAACTGATCTGTATCACACACATAAGATTATATGTGCTGAAAAGATTTTATTAAATGTCAATGCAGCTACTTCTTTCCTCCAAAAAYACTCCAGTTACCATTAGCACAGGGTGTGCCAATGGAACCCAAYTGATGATTGGTGATCCTATTATTTTACTCATGAAAACATGGTCACCTTTCATATGGGGGGCAGGGGGAAAAGGTTTTCCAAAGCAAGTTGAGTGGAATGTACTGCAGACCTTTTCTTAGAAGTGRCCCTGGTTCAGGGTATTCCATAGATTAACCCCTGCATCTTATTTTTCTAATTCATCCTGTATTAATTGTGCAATGTTAGTTTTAAATGTCTGTACACTTTTTGTACAATTCTGTGTTCCTGGAATTCTTAGGGTTAATTACACATTTGAAAATGCATTAAAAACAATTTTGCACAGAAGAATTTTGTCTGGGGGAACTAATTTCTTTATGAAACAAATCTTTTAGAAGAAAGTATGCAATATGCCATGGCCTAATTTACCCAAATTCTAAAGGAGTGACACTTAAAARCCATTTCCAAGTTAATTTCAGTTAGCACAGAAATGACAGGAACAAAACTGTTGTTATTTTAGAGGCTTTTCAGACAGAAATTAACTTTTTACTAACATGTCTTGAGATGCCTCTAGTGAGACAGAAAAGCTCTTCAGTAATAGGTTGTGGTTATAAAAAAGGTAAGAATTAAATGGTTCCATCAGAACACATCACTGTGTTGCTSAAGTACTTACACTGCCTGTGCTGCTGTGCCAACAGCATTCCTTTTCTGCATTAGTCTCTATAATTGATGCAGTGAAGGATTTATTAGTGTATAAGTTATTCTTGTGTATTAACATTTTATGACCAATATCCCCTGTGGTAAAGTAAAATAAGAAGCAACACCAAGAGCTTTAACACTAATAAAACCAGCAAGTCTTTTTTTCCTGTAGTGAATCCATTTTTAATAATTTATGATACAAAATCAACTTTTTTGCCTTTCCTTTTGTTGTCAAGCACAAAAAATGCTCATTTTAGGCTATGTTATTGCCCACATAATGCATATGATGCCATCAATTTCTTTTCAAAGGATGCAGATCATTTAATTTAAACAAACCACAGCACTTTGGTWCACCACATAGCACCAATCAATTCCTGGGGTCAGATGAACTATGCAAAGCAGGAATACTCCTTTTAGTTTCAGAAAGTCCAACCAAAGGCAGCTCCAAGTAAGGCTCTAAGTTTCTTATGACCTGAAGAAACATCAATACTCAATAAAAATCTGAAATACACTGATTTAAGGGCTTACAGGTTCCATATTTAACCTCTGAGCTTGATGGGCTGCAGAACTATAACCAATTTTCAATCCTTAATCTCTCAGGCACAATTAGCTTCTGTTTTCCAGATTCCTGAGTTGGTGGGGTTTGATTTCTCTCCCAGTCAGTGAAGTCTGGATCACCCACGGGTGGATGTGAAATTCTGTTTGTGCCCTTTGCTCACAGGAGGTTCCCAGGCCAGCCAAGCCTCAGCCATGCAGGAACATCCTCTCCTCTCCCTGCCTTCCCTCTGCCCACAGTCTCCAAACTCACCCCTTCAAGGCATCTGTTTGCCTTGACAGGAAATATGGAGTTGCAGTGCTGTGAGAGCACTTTSCTTCAGGAAGGAGTTTTTACCCCCAGTCTTTCCCACTGTGCTCAACACTCAAAAGGTTTTCTGCACCAAACTTGAGAGGGAACATTGGAACAAGAGGCTTTAGTSCCACTGAAAGGTGGTGGTGGGGAGGTGTCACTCATGGATACACCAAGAACAGAACAGGGCAATGCTGCTTTGCTGCTGCTTTGTTCAGATTTTAATATGTGCATATCTTAGCAACATAAAATAATTCAAATTTAAGGCTTTAAATTTTAACACATAATAGGAGAATCTTGGCTATATGAAAATTTGWTATGAAAGCATTGGGGAGTTTTTTATTGTTTAATATTTTAAAAATAYTTTAAGTAATTAATTATTAATTCCTATTGGAAATAAAAAAGTACCAGATACAGACTACACAATTTACAGTGTGRAGATTGGAAGAGCAGTAGAAATTGGTAGACTGTTGGAAGACAGAAGTACTGACTATAAAAAACTTCTCTGGTTTACAAAATTACAKCATAATCCCTAAAAACAACTCCCAGAACAGGAAATAAATGTTAGAAATACAAACACTTTCCTAAATTAAATTGAAAAATAATCCACAAGCCCCCCATAAATTGTCAAAAAAYGCCCTCAAAAAAACCAAACCACAGCTACTTGACAGCACTTGATTATGAAAATATGGTTGGCCCTGAGAAATATATCTTTAAATTATATATGCTATATCATATAAAACATTGCACAGAATGCAGTATATCCCAAAATTCCTGTTTTTGAAATTGTTGTTTTACAGAGTCAAACAAACTTTCTTTAAAAATTTAAGATGTATCAATAAAATACTGATTTGTCTGCTGTACCAGCAACTCCTGAAGGGCTCTGATGGTTCTGTGCACTGTAATAATCCTGCCAGCAGAGACACACAACATCTTCCTAGTGGCTCTCCATCTCTAATGTATGCTTTGTGTATTTCTAGCCCCTTTAAATRTGATGCTATCTTTTGCAATAAAATGAGATATTTTTATTAGGTTTCAGGAGTCAATTAATAAAMTTGAGATCACAAAGAAGGGAAGAGCTGTTCTTTGGGAAAAGGAAAATGAATGGAAAGCTAAGAGGCATGTCATGGAATCATTGTGCAGCTTTTCTGAGTAGAGCAAGGATGTCAATTTGAATGCCAAACAAAAAAGGTGTAGATTTCAGCTAGACCATGAGTCTATTTGAACATATCAAATTCTCCAGCCACAGCAGCTCTGCAAATAGTTTCTGTGGTCATTGTCTGCTCTAGAGTAGCTTTGCTAATCAGAGTTCACAAAGTTTTATTTGCACAATATTATGTATAAACACTTTCTAAAAACATCTCTGTGTAGCACAGCTACACTTTTTTCATCCTGTTAAACTGATATTGTGAGCAAAATCAAGTTTGGAAGTGCTGAAGGAAACCTTTAAGGTGCATGTGGTGGATTTATGATATTTCTATTTACCTAACCAAGCCAAGACTGAAAACAAGTATTTCTGTGTTCTACATGGTTTATAAATTTGACTTCCATAATTCCTGTAGGAGACTTCACTGCATGACAATGACCTTTAACTGAAAGTCTCAATCTCATGAAGTACTCAAGGGAAAGCTTGAGTAGCCAGTTTCAGCCAATAAACTTGTCCCTCTTGATGAAAGTGTAGAAGCACTTCTCTAACTACAAACACTCAAGGTTTTGTGGCTTTTACAAGAGAAAACAACCAAGCAGCTGTTAAAGCCTTCAGCTGCTAAAGCACCACAGTGAAGGCAAGAATGGCATTTAACTAAGTCTTCCCTGCAGCAGCTGCAGAGAGCAAAATTACCTTTCCACCACCACCTCCTTCTCCTGGGGAGATGATTTCTTTCTGAGCCTGACTGTTCTCAGTAATTACAGGAACACAGCTCCCAGCAGGCACTTACAGCTAAGCCCAAGGCAGAACCCTCCCTTTCCCTTCCACTGGCACCACAGCATGCAAAGATCCCAGCAACTGTAAACCCAGATCTCTGCCAACAAGCTAGAAGATTGTGAAAAGAACACCTGAACGTGAGAATTAACTTCTTATCCCTGTCAGGAAGCAAAGAAATCCCTCAGGGAAATCAAATCCAGTTATCTGTCAGGTGCAAAGCAGTKAAGCTTGAAAGGAATTACAGGTCTTGTAAATTGTAACCATTGTTCTTATCAAAATAAATCAGCGTTAGCATTACTTTCCACAGCATTTTCAAGTTTCAGTAAATTACACTGCAGAAGTTATTAAAAATACTTGCAATGTTCACCAACTCAGTAACAGATTCAAAATCTAAAGATTAACCTTCTGTTCTCCTGGAAGTGATAGATTTAGCCCCTTTTGAAATGTCACTTATACCTGTCTAACCTCAGCTCCACAGTCCAGCTGCAGAACTTCCACATCCAACTTGTACTTGCAGAATTCACCACACTTTCAGCGACTTGAGCTCATCCAAGCCTTCTCCAGGACACAATTTTTGACTGTCTGCTTCATTTTGAAAAGCATTCAGACTTTCACAGCAAGTCTGACCCTCTCAAAAGTGTTAAAGCAAACCTGAAAATTAACTTGGTGAACTAAAGTAGCACACAGAGCATGGAAAAAGCTTCTTTTGCCAGTTCTCTCTGAATACAAAAGGCTTTTTTTGTTCCTTAAAAACAATTTATTTGCATGTAAAAGGYTATTCTGTTAAGAAGTGTTGCTTCAGCTGTAGAAAACAGCAATTATTGGAATTCCTCTGTGAAAATCCTCTGAAATGCCCAACATACACATATGGAGAGGTGCTCATGAACACAATTAGAAGCAAGAGAACCACACTTGAAAATGCACACTGAATTTGTTCTTTCAGTTAAAACAGCTGAAGAAATTACAGTAGATGGGAGGGGGCAAAAAAAGAAACAGATTTTCCAAGCCATTYCAATTTACTGTAACCAGCTTTTTCCTACTGGTTTCCTAATGGGTCTTTTATGCAGCATTAAAACAGCTTCCCTTTGCTTTTTCRTGTGCTGTTTATGGTACCCAGAAATACTCCTAAATAGACTGGTTAGGTCATGCACAGCACTCATATCATGTACAGAAAGCATTTACAACTCTCTAGAGAACTGGAAAGGTCACAGGTCTTCATTGTAAACCATTTGCTGTTGTGGCCATGGATGAGCCCAGGGGTTCCACAAAAACAACAACAGCCTGGAGTTCAGCTGAACAGCTACAGAGATGTCTCAGACTTGCAGATGCACCACCAGGGAGTTCAAAGCAACCAGTGGCAAATACTCCCTCTGAGGAACTCAATTAGTCTCCTCAATTATTAGGAGCCTGATCATTAGGAGGCACACATGCTCTGGCTGGCAAYGATCTAAAACTGYTATTTTCCAATAGAAATAAACAGGSAAACACAGGACATTTTAMAAGGCACAYACAATGTACCTCTTGTGGCCAAAATCATCAAGTAAATGATGCKATGATTTTGTAGAATAAAATAAATCTCCAAAGACAAACCACTGAAAACCATCTTCCCATAAGTGAGCAGTCTGAAGGGCAAGCTCTGAATTCCTGATGAATTCCTTGCTTCCTCACAAATACTCTAAAAGCAGAGGAGCACTCAGGAGATGTGGACTTAAATCTGAATAAACTGCAGAATCTGTCCTCAAATATAACTCTTAAATCATGGAACCACCACAAAAAAAATCTCAGGTGAGTGCTAAGTGCCAGCACATGCCCAGATATTATTTTTTTAGTTTTACTCACACAATTTYACTTTAGATTAGTAGAAATACTCATTTCAATGTCTTAAACCATGTCCTTTATGCAGATTTGTAAAACTTCTTTCTTTTTCAAGTATCAATTAGCTTTCTAATTATCATTTATTCTCTTAAAGRATGTTCAAATCTTACAACTACACTTCAAAAGACTGACTAGAGTGTCACACCTGAATGAAAGAAGAGTAAAGCTTGAGATTTTTAAATTAAAGAAATAATTCACAAGGACTCCACAAATGCCATATTTGCATTTTTTCCAGGATAACTCTAAAATGAGTTTCCAAGCATTGAGAATGCATTAAAACACTACTCACAATTAATGGATCCCGTCCCATTGCAATAACAGTTCTGTTCACTGTGCGCAGTAACTGCACCATTATTTCTTCAATGTGCTGATAAGTTGAGGCCTGCAAATGAACAAAAGAGAGTCTTGATATTAAAATCATATCTCTTTCAAAAGTAAGAAGAAACCAATTAYTTCCATTTTGACAGTTCAAGTGGTRCAATATAGCAGCCCTATTGAAAGGGCAACACTAATTCTTCTTGCTCACTCTGCTCCTTAGTTCCAGCAATGTCAGTGGAATACTCATGTCCAATTGCAGCCCAATTTCAGCCCAATCTACTGCACAACTGTTCTTKGTTTCCAACAGTCACTTCCCATCTCTCACTCAAACAACTCCTGTTCTCCCCCTCACTGAGCAGTCCGTAGCTTAACCCTGGCACTGATAACTTGAGGCAAATTCTTCTCACAGCTCCCCACATCTGTCAGAGCTCTCAGGGCAGGCTGGAGCTCAGGAATATTCTTAGCTGGCAGTCACAAACACAGACTAATTAAAGGAGAAAGTTGTCTTCATTTACCCAAGCTGCTCTGGGAGGGCACAGACTGGGCAGGGTCAGCCCAAGTCCTGCTCCCGTTGCCTGAAGGACATTTGATTATTTGTTGTAGAACCCTGAGCAAATGGAAATGCTTCTGCTCACAGGTTTCACTGACCTTACTCTGATCACTCCACAACTTGGGAAACCAGCATGCAACAGGAAAGAAAAAGTCTAAACAAATTTCTCGTAGAAAAGGTTATTTAGTTTACACCAAGACCCCTTTTTAATGTCAGAGATGGCATGGAAAGAAGCCATGGTGAGTTCTTACTAAAGCTTTAGGTAGCTGAGCCCCAGCACCATCCCAGGAGAAACTGCTTCAGTTCTGTTTTTCCTCTGAGTCAGCCAATGTTTTCTCCTTTTTCCTTCTCCTGTTCTGATTGCTCTGGATCAGGCCACACACCTCAAAACAGGGACCTTCCTCACATCTGGCAGTTTATTTACTATTACCATTTAGTCCTCCTGTACCCCTTGACAATGACACACACAAGCTGAAGTGACCTCCTCGCCTGTCACAGCATTTCAGAAGTTGTTATATTCCATAAACGAACAACATAGTCACAGAATAACTTGTGTTTGGYGTTTCCTTCTTTAAAATTTCACTTTCTCTGGTACAGTCCCGTGTTTATAACATGACTACACTTGAGAATGGCTGCACAGAAGACCCATTTGTTGTTTTTATAATATTATTTAACACTATAATTTAAAACAATATTATCAACAGCTAAAACTGATAAACTACATAGTAGCACTTAGCACAGGGATGTAATTTATTCATTAGTTTCCCTTTTTTTTAATTCAAAGATGAGGGCTCATATAATGTAAGTTCACCTCCACATTTCAGTGTGTGCTATACCATAATTAGTAACAGTTCAGAACATTGGATAATGAGTTTAACATTTAGCCCTGACTCCATCATTAAAGATGAGCTCTATTCTTAATTCACAAGTAGCACATAACAAACCTCTCCTGGAAAGGCTGTTACATATGCTCAAGCACACAAAGGTTATTTCTGCAAGACCTTTGATTTTTCAGAGAAACATTAGCAAATGAAATAAAATGGTTTCTCTATGAAACTGAGACTCCCTTTCTTCTTGATAATCCAAGAAACAATTAGGATTTCAATGGCTACATTGCTAAATTAACAAAAGCTGTTCTCACACGTTGTCAATACACGAGAGTTTAGCTTTTACCTTACAGGTTCTAGCTTCAGAAGATGGTCTAACAGCCAACTGCACCATGGGCTAYTTCAGATCCTATTTCTCCTCACAAGGATGACATGGCAAGACCCACCATGATTTGCCTTCAGTCTATTGATTAAGTGTAAGATATTTTAGGAGCTAAATTAACTACTTGTATAATATATAAATGTTCCCCTGGAAAACATAAATTGTATTATTGTATGTAATTAAATATGGTGACCAAAAATGTTTGTTATCCCTATTGAAAAGACTTGCCAAGGCATAGGACAAGCAGAGTCCATGCTCTGTAGGCAGGTCAGCAGGAGGGAGTGTTCTCACAGAACTCAAAMACCTTCAGGCTCCTTGTTGGGTTGGATGGCACAGATAGGCAGATAGGTACACAGATTAGTTAATAGAAAATCCAAACCAAAAAAAAACTTCACTCTCTTTCAAAAATATCTGCACAGGGTAAAAGCAGACAGTGTTTGATWTAGCTTTCATCTTCTATTTCAAACTACTACAGAAAAAGCAATTCTCTTGTTTCAGAGTCAGCCCTGTACTTCAGATTCTGATGGGGAGTTCATTTATTTGGACAGTGGCAAACAGGGACTCACTGCATGGCTGCTTGAGAATTATAACGTTATACAACCTGTGCTTGTGACACCCACTTGGAACACTTCTGTCAATTCATTTAAGCAGTCCCTGCTCTGTCCCCTCCCAAACTCTCAGCCAGCTCTCCCTCCCTCCCTTGCATGAGGCTCTGTGAGAAACTCAGGAGGCCTTGGCATTCAGCAATAACTGACATTTCATTGCTGCATTATCACCACTGTCCTGATGAATGTGAAATGTGAACCCTGGCACTGCATGGGCAGCCCCAGAGGAAATGAGCCCTGCACCCAGCAGATCCTATTGCTCACTCTCTGGTGCACCCAGTTCTGTAACTTGGATTCTTTCTCTGACACACACACACAAATAAAGACACATAGAAAAGCATAACAATTCTTTTTAAAACTATAACTCATAATCCTGCATTGTTCTGCCTGAAAAGTCTCTGCAGAAGACCTGAAGGTAATTGGCCCTGAAAGAACATGCAGAACTCCTGACATTAATTCCTTTGAAATTCACTTTTGCTAAAGCCTTAAGATCTGCCATAAGTTAGGGAAATGCTTAAAAAWTTTCTTTACAATTCTGAAATGCTTCCAGGCTTGTTTGCTAGTGTTTGCTAAACAGCCTAAAATGCAGCTGCTGCTAATTACTGACAATGCAGAGAACAGGAAAAGATTTTTCCTCTCTCTTGCACTTATAGTCTTAACCAAGATTTCACTGTAGATTGGAAGAGAAAGCATTTACCATGACATTTAATTTTGTAAGCACTATAAATAAACATTTTTTTCTGATTCAATAAATATTAAAACATAGCATATATGTCAGATTAGAGRCAAAGTCACCTCATGAAGGACTGTCAGATTGCATGAAACTAAGTGTTGTAAAGAGGGAAAAGGGAAGCAGTTTAAATGAAATAAACAAAAAATCACTGATTTCACCATGACCTTCATCAATGACTTACTTGCAGCTCTGTGATTTAACTGTATTTCACAGGTGCTTGAAGCACAATCTCAAGCTATGAAGCTAATTTCAGACATGATTAAGTCAAAACAATGCCATTTATGTCCAGAAGTTGTTTGCTGGAGAGGAATCTTAAAATCAAACCTAAGCATCTCACTGAGGTGCCCAACAGTGACTGTCTAGCCATAAAAATAAACACACAAACACTACCCAAAGCAGAGATTTTARCAACCTGCTGACTACCTGCAGAACACAGCAGTGAGGCAGCAGCTGAAGAAAACAGCATTTGAACAGAAGGATCTGATGATTCCCATGTTCCCACTCACTAAACAATGTGAGGCACAACAGTGGAGCAGAGCTGGTAATATCAAAATATCCTTTCCTTTGACAAAGAAAACACATTCATCAAAAATTCTTGAATAACTTCAAAGATCCCAGCATAAATTTTCACCACATGAAACAGAACTACTRCTGTTTTTTCTTCCCTGTCCTCTGTGTGCGTTCTATTTCTGGTGACGTTCACAGAATAAACACAGTGCAAAAATATCAAAGTTATGTTTCCAACAAGTTTTGAATATGACTCTGAAACAAGGTTTCTCTACTGAGATGGAAAAAAAGGGACAAGATATTGGTGTTAGCAATACTGTAACATGATTCTGCTACTGAAGGCTGAAGCTTTCTCCTCCAGCAGGCCAAACCATCCATTTTATTAAAAAGAGGCTAAGAAATGCAGGGAATGGATTGTTGAACAGAAAACTGCATTCATCTTAGGGTTCAGGTGTAATCTCAGCTGAAACAATGTAGTTAATTACCAAACCAACTGTCTGGATGTAGATCACACTGAATAAAGGTGCCCTGAAGGACCCAGCCCCAACAATAACTTAGCCCTATGTGAACCCTGTCATTTGCCCACGGGTTACAAAGTATTTACTGCTGCAAGGCAAATRCAGCCTTGAAACAAGATTTCCCACTTCAGCAGGAAAACAAACATGTGTGTTACACTCCAGAGAAAGCTGTAGTGGCTCTTAAAGACAAATGGCTGTGTGACCCTTGGATGCTGCTGGGTCCCCTTCCCTTGCTCCTTTTTCCTCCTTCAGATAGGTCACCTCAACAGAAGATTTTCAGAACTGAAGCAGGATCAGTGTTTGGTTAAAAATGAGATAATAATTCATGGATTCCTCTGTCAAGGAAGGAAAAAGCTACAAGTGATGGCCACACATTTGCTGTTGTGGTTACAAAGCCCAGTGTTACATTTAATGACACATGCTTGATATATTCCAAAATCCGTATTTTCCCTGACCAGCAGCTGTATTGCCAGGGGCAGCCCAGGGTATGGACTTTCTGCAACAGAAGCATCTGGTCCTTTTGTTGATATCCCAACTATTCTACAATATTCCTCAGGAAAATGGTGCCTCTAGGGGCTCAGCATGTTCTGATCCCACTGTTGGATTAAATTTCCCCCAAGGGGCTTTTCTCCTTATATCAGAAATGCATCAGTATCCACTGCAAATACAATCTGTAGATAACTGTGACCTGAACATCTCACAGAGAATCTCCAGTTAACCTTCCATGAACCAAACTATTGCAGAAGTGCCACTTCTGTTGAACAAATGTCAAGATATATATTTTTAATGTATATGTTTTAAATTCTCAGCAATTCTTTGCTGTTCTGCATAATGTTCTCACTCACACCAAGATGAGCTACAAACCCATATTTTCAGTAGGCTGTAATGTGTATTTTACATGTCAGCAACTGCTGCTATGGACAGCAACTGTTAAATTCAAATATGAACTTCATTTATGTGCTACACACAGAGAAAGTGTTACTCCATCTTGTGTTACAGTTGTGTTTTACCTTTTAAAGGATACAGTAACAAAACTGGTTACTTTGCATTACAGCTTTATGAGATGACAACTCCAGTTTTTACCCTATCATGCTTTCACCATTTATCTTAAGAATTACATTTCAAACCCAAATGTTCCAATATTTCTTTTGTATCCCCTTGGATCAGTCCCTCCTGARCTGCTTAAGCCTAAACCAATGAGGCAAGTAGCTCATAATACACATGGAAAGGTTGCCCTGTGCAAGCTGAAAAGCCTCAGCAGTATCAAAGATTTTTATGAAATCAAGATATATGCTGTAATGATTCCATTTACTAGGAAATGATCCAAGGAGCCACAGTGAAAAACCCCTGAAATGACAACTTGCCTAAATCCAAAGCCTGCAAAGTTTGAACACATGTATCAGAAAACTATAGTTGAGGAAAAATCAGCACATATTCACAGGTTAAGGAAATTACAGCTTTCTTAATGTAATTAATTGGGTTTTTTTTCTCAGAATAAATTCCTGGAATTATTGAGGAGCTGCACTGAATAACCTACTGCTCATCAAAAAGCGAGGGACTAAAAAGTCAATTCAGCATTCTCTCAAATGAGGAAAAAACCCCCACCCAGATGAAAATGTTACTGTTCCAAAAATTCAGAAATCTGATAAAGAAACTGCAGTGTCCAAGTGAAATATAGTAAARAGTAATCTGTTTTACCCAGACATTGCTCAAAGCAGAAACCATACCCTAYAACATTTGTACAGTGACAAGCATTTGTTTCAGAAACTGCAGGGGTTTTTACAAAAGGAGCAAGATGAAATTTGAAATGTATTCTATATAATGAAGACAACTATAGAATAATTGATAAGTTGTGATGGAAGGGACCTTGCAAGGTCATGTAGTCCAACTCCCTGCAGTGAGCAGGACCATCTTCAGCTGGATCAGGTCACTCAGAARTCAGTGTTCATCTTTAATACCTCAACTGCCCTTTGGTTCAAATTCATGAAAAATAGGAGAAACGTTCCATTTGCCACTGGCTTGTACTAAATATTTCAAAGAGATTAATCATCATCAATAATTTACTTCCTAATCAGCTCAGGCTTTCTACAGACTYGGGCTCTCTTCATCATCATCAATACTTACAGGGTCCTGACAGCTCAGAACCTCCAGGATGCTATTAAGTAATTCCACACAGTACTTCCTCTCCTGGACCTGGAGCTGCTGATCCTCCTTCTGTTCCAGTAATTCCCTCAGCTGTTTTGTAATCACAGGAAGCAGAATGTCCCTGCATTCTGAAAGAAAGCAAATTATCTTAACAACTAATATAAATGAAATGCTATGWGCAAAGAAACCCTCCCCAAACAGTGAAACATGATATGCTTTATCAGTCCCAATGTGGAATTGTTGATTTTCTAATTGAGCCCCAGGAATATTCCAAACTTGTGTGGTATTATATAAGTCAACAGTATTTTCATGTATCAAAACCAAAAGTTCCTGATAAAAATCATTTTCTCCAGTTAAATTCTAAAGACTGTTCAGCTTATATCAAACACTTGGGGGCAAATTACTCACTTACATACAAAGCATCTTGAAATCAATTGTGTTTAAGTAATGACAGGATTTTAGTGTCAGAAAATTACTGTATTTATTAACTTATTTCTGAAAATAAGACTCAAACAGCAGAACAGAACTATGTGGGTAATTTTTGAAACATATCTCCTTAAGGCACCTAAAAGCATGCAGACAAAGAAAAGACTAATGAAAGGCCTATCAAGGGAGCTGCCACAAATAGGAAGTTACATTCCAATTTCACATGTACATTGACTTTTTAAGAGAGAGGTGCTAACAGGACATGTGAGGAGTACAAAATATACAAATTTGAAATAAATTTTATGAAAGCAATATTTATCCAGGAAAAAAATATATACTTTTTATTCAAGAATGATTTAGAGCACCTGGACAGGGAAGGGAAGGGAAGGGAAGGGA